>OZ020570.1:37010231-37539698 GCA_963971475.1 Chrysops caecutiens | reverse complement strand
ATATTCAAATGATGTAATTTAAATATTAAAATGATGTGATTTAAATATGTAAATTATCTAATCTAAATATTCAAATGAGATAATTTAAATATGTTTTAAAAAAAAACATAATAATATTATGAGTCAATGGTTTTATAATTTTTTCCTCATACTTTCTCTTTACCTTATATCATAGGAAGTATACTTTTCTTTATCACTTTGTCATGTTATGTTCATACTTTTACTCATCCATCCGTTGCATTACTTCACAACACGTTCGTCTATAACATACTCCATCCCTTTGCCATTCAATCCTTCCCTAATTCATACAAGTCCTCTGTCATGTTATGTTACAACTTTTACTCATCCATACGTTAAATCATTGCTTCCATACGTTCTATCACTACCATCTCATGTAAATATTCCAATTATCTCATTTATATATGCAAATTCAGCTTATTTGAATATTTAAATCATCTATTTTAAATATGTAAATCATCTATTTTAAATATGCAAATCACCTTATTTAAATATGTAAATCATCTAATTTAAATATGCAAATGGTGTAATTTAAATATTCAAATGATGTAATTTAAATATTCAAATGATGTAATTTAAATATTAAAATGATGTGATTTAAATATGTAAATTATCTAATCTAAATATTCAAATGAGATAATTTAAATATGTTTTAAAAAAAAACATAATAATATTATGAGTCAATGGTTTTATAATTTTTTCCTCATACTTTCTCTTTACCTTATATCATAGGAAGTATACTTTTCTTTATCACTTTGTCATGTTATGTTCATACTTTTACTCATCCATCCGTTGCATTACTTCACAACACGTTCGTCTATAACATACTCCATCCCTTTGCCATTCAATCCTTCCCTAATTCATACAAGTCCTCTGTCATGTTATGTTACAACTTTTACTCATCCATACGTTAAATCATTGCTTCCATACGTTCTATCACTACCATCTCATGTAAATATTCCAATTATCTCATTTATATATGGAAATTCAGCTTATTTGAATATTTAAATCATCTATTTTAAATATGTAAATCATCTATTTTAAATATGCAAATCACCTTATTTAAATATGTAAATCATCTAATTTAAATATGCAAATGGTGTAATTTAAATATTCAAATGATGTAATTTAAATATTCAAATGATGTAATTTAAATATTAAAATGATGTGATTTAAATATGTAAATTATCTAATCTAAATATTCAAATGAGATAATTTAAATATGTTTTAAAAAAAAACATAATAATATTATGAGTCAATGGTTTTATAATTTTTTCCTCATACTTTCTCTTTACCTTATATCATAGGAAGTATACTTTTCTTTATCACTTTGTCATGTTATGTTCATACTTTTACTCATCCATCCGTTGCATTACTTCACAACACGTTCGTCTATAACATACTCCATCCCTTTGCCATTCAATCCTTCCCTAATTCATACAAGTCCTCTGTCATGTTATGTTACAACTTTTACTCATCCATACGTTAAATCATTGCTTCCATACGTTCTATCACTACCATCTCATGTAAATATTCCAATTATCTCATTTATATATGCAAATTCAGCTTATTTGAATATTTAAATCATCTATTTTAAATATGTAAATCATCTATTTTAAATATGCAAATCATCTTATTTAGATATGTAAATCATCTAATTTAAATATGCAAATCACCTAATTTAAATATGCAAATGGTGTAATTTAAATATGCAAATGATGTAATTTAAATATTCAAATGATGTAATTTAAATATTCAAATGATGCAATTTAAATATTGAAATTATCTAATCTAAATATTCAAATGAGATAATTTAAATATGTTTTTTAAATAAGTGAAAAAAGACATGTATGTATATATAGTGTTTAGAGGATAGTTAGTATATATAGTTGTTATACATATGTATTGTATACGTATATAAGCCAAAGGCTATATGGTTTAATAAAGGAAGTATACTTTATATTAAGAATAATTTTAGATGAGTGAGTGATTGTGGTTCAATGGTTTTATAATTTTTCCCTCATACTTTCTCTTTACCTTATATCATAGGAAGTATACTTTTCTTTATCACTTTGTCATGTTATGTTCATACTTTTACTCATCCATCCGTTGCATTACTTCACAACACGTTCGTCTATAACATACTCCATCCCTTTGCCATTCAATCCTTCCCTAATTCATACAAGTGCTCTGTCATGTTATGTTACAACTTTTACTCATCCATACGTTAAATCATTGCTTCCATACGTTCTATCACTACCATCTCATGTAAATATTCCAATTATCTCATTTATATATGCAAATTCAGCTTATTTTAATATTTAAATCATCTATTTTAAATATGTAAATCATCTATTTTAAATATGCAAATCATCTAATTTAAATATGTAAATCATCTAATTTAAATATGCAAATGGTGTAATTTAAATATTCAAATGATTTAATTTAAATATTCAAATGATGTAATTTAAATATTAAAATGATGTGATTTAAATATTGAAATTATCTAATCTAAATATTCAAATGAGATAATTTAAATATGTTTTTTAAATAAGTGAAAAAAGACATGTATGTATATATAGTGTTTAGAGGATAGTTAGTATATTATATATAGTTGTTATACATATGTATTGTATACGTATAAAAGCCAAAGGCTATATGGTTTAATGAAGGAAGTATACTTTATATTAACAATAATTTTAGATGAGTGAGTGATTGTGGTTCAATGGTTTTATAATTTTTTCCTCATACTTTCTCTTTACCTTATATCATAGGAAGTATACTTTTCTTTATCACTTTGTCATGTTATGTTCATACTTTTACTCATCCATCCGTTGCATTACTTCACAACACGTTCGTCTATAACATACTCCATCCCTTTGCCATTCAATCCTTCCCTAATTCATACAAGTCCTCTGTCATGTTATGTTACAACTTTTACTCATCCATACGTTAAATCATTGCTTCCATACGTTCTATCACTACCATCTCATGTAAATATTCCAATTATCTCATTTATATATGCAAATTCAGCTTATTTTAATATTTAAATCATCTATTTTAAATATGTAAATCATCTATTTTAAATATGCAAATCATCTAATTTAAATATGTAAATCATCTAATTTAAATATGCAAATGGTGTAATTTAAATATTCAAATGATGTAATTTAAATATTCAAATGATGTAATTTAAATATTCAAATGATGTGATTTAAATATGTAAATTATCTAATCTAAATATTCAAATGAGATAATTTAAATATGTTTTAAAAAAAAACATAATAATATTATGAGTCAATGGTTTTATAATTTTTTCCTCATACTTTCTCTTTACCTTATATCATAGGAAGTATACTTTTCTTTATCACTTTGTCATGTTATGTTCATACTTTTACTCATCCATCCGTTGCATTACTTCACAACACGTTCGTCTATAACATACTCCATCCCTTTGCCATTCAATCCTTCCCTAATTCATACAAGTCCTCTGTCATGTTATGTTACAACTTTTACTCATCCATACGTTAAATCATTGCTTCCATACGTTCTATCACTACCATCTCATGTAAATATTCCAATTATCTCATTTATATATGCAAATTCAGCTTATTTGAATATTTAAATCATCTATTTTAAATATGTAAATCATCTATTTTAAATATGCAAATCACCTTATTTAAATATGTAAATCATCTAATTTAAATATGCAAATGGTGTAATTTAAATATTCAAATGATGTAATTTAAATATTCAAATGATGTAATTTAAATATTAAAATGATGTGATTTAAATATGTAAATTATCTAATCTAAATATTCAAATGAGATAATTTAAATATGTTTTAAAAAAAAACATAATAATATTATGAGTCAATGGTTTTATAATTTTTTCCTCATACTTTCTCTTTACCTTATATCATAGGAAGTATACTTTTCTTTATCACTTTGTCATGTTATGTTCATACTTTTACTCATCCATCCGTTGCATTACTTCACAACACGTTCGTCTATAACATACTCCATCCCTTTGCCATTCAATCCTTCCCTAATTCATACAAGTCCTCTGTCATGTTATGTTACAACTTTTACTCATCCATACGTTAAATCATTGCTTCCATACGTTCTATCACTACCATCTCATGTAAATATTCCAATTATCTCATTTATATATGCAAATTCAGCTTATTTGAATATTTAAATCATCTATTTTAAATATGTAAATCATCTATTTTAAATATGCAAATCATCTTATTTAGATATGTAAATCATCGAATTTAAATATGCGAAATACGAATTTATATCATAGGAAGTATACTTTTCTTTATCACTTTGTCATGTTATGTTCATACTTTTACTCATCCATCCGTTGCATTACTTCACAACACGTTCGTCTATAACATACTCCATCCCTTTGCCATTCAATCCTTCCCTAATTCATACAAGTCCTCTGTCATGTTATGTTACAACTTTTACTCATCCATACGTTAAATCATTGCTTCCATACGTTCTATCACTACCATCTCATGTAAATATTCCAATTATCTCATTTATATATGCAAATTCAGCTTATTTGAATATTTAAATCATCTATTTTAAATATGTAAATCATCTATTTTAAATATGCAAATCACCTTATTTAAATATGTAAATCATCTAATTTAAATATGCAAATGGTGTAATTTAAATATTCAAATGATGTAATTTAAATATTCAAATGATGTAATTTAAATATTAAAATGATGTGATTTAAATATGTAAATTATCTAATCTAAATATTCAAATGAGATAATTTAAATATGTTTTAAAAAAAAACATAATAATATTATGAGTCAATGGTTTTATAATTTTTTCCTCATACTTTCTCTTTACCTTATATCATAGGAAGTATACTTTTCTTTATCACTTTGTCATGTTATGTTCATACTTTTACTCATCCATCCGTTGCATTACTTCACAACACGTTCGTCTATAACATACTCCATCCCTTTGCCATTCAATCCTTCCCTAATTCATACAAGTCCTCTGTCATGTTATGTTACAACTTTTACTCATCCATACGTTAAATCATTGCTTCCATACGTTCTATCACTACCATCTCATGTAAATATTCCAATTATCTCATTTATATATGCAAATTCAGCTTATTTGAATATTTAAATCATCTATTTTAAATATGTAAATCATCTATTTTAAATATGCAAATCATCTTATTTAGATATGTAAATCATCTAATTTAAATATGCAAATCACCTAATTTAAATATGCAAATGGTGTAATTTAAATATGCAAATGATGTAATTTAAATATTCAAATGATGTAATTTAAATATTCAAATGATGCAATTTAAATATTGAAATTATCTAATCTAAATATTCAAATGAGATAATTTAAATATGTTTTTTAAATAAGTGAAAAAAGACATGTATGTATATATAGTGTTTAGAGGATAGTTAGTATATATAGTTGTTATACATATGTATTGTATACGTATATAAGCCAAAGGCTATATGGTTTAATAAAGGAAGTATACTTTATATTAAGAATAATTTTAGATGAGTGAGTGATTGTGGTTCAATGGTTTTATAATTTTTCCCTCATACTTTCTCTTTACCTTATATCATAGGAAGTATACTTTTCTTTATCACTTTGTCATGTTATGTTCATACTTTTACTCATCCATCCGTTGCATTACTTCACAACACGTTCGTCTATAACATACTCCATCCCTTTGCCATTCAATCCTTCCCTAATTCATACAAGTCCTCTGTCATGTTATGTTACAACTTTTACTCATCCATACGTTAAATCATTGCTTCCATACGTTCTATCACTACCATCTCATGTAAATATTCCAATTATCTCATTTATATATGCAAATTCAGCTTATTTGAATATTTAAATCATCTATTTTAAATATGTAAATCATCTATTTTAAATATGCAAATCATCTTATTTAGATATGTAAATCATCTAATTTAAATATGCAAATCACCTAATTTAAATATGCAAATGGTGTAATTTAAATATGCAAATGATGTAATTTAAATATTCAAATGATGTAATTTAAATATTCAAATGATGCAATTTAAATATTGAAATTATCTAATCTAAATATTCAAATGAGATAATTTAAATATGTTTTTTAAATAAGTGAAAAAAGACATGTATGTATATATAGTGTTTAGAGGATAGTTAGTATATATAGTTGTTATACATATGTATTGTATACGTATATAAGCCAAAGGCTATATGGTTTAATAAAGGAAGTATACTTTATATTAAGAATAATTTTAGATGAGTGAGTGATTGTGGTTCAATGGTTTTATAATTTTTCCCTCATACTTTCTCTTTACCTTATATCATAGGAAGTATACTTTTCTTTATCACTTTGTCATGTTATGTTCATACTTTTACTCATCCATCCGTTGCATTACTTCACAACACGTTCGTCTATAACATACTCCATCCCTTTGCCATTCAATCCTTCCCTAATTCATACAAGTCCTCTGTCATGTTATGTTACAACTTTTACTCATCCATACGTTAAATCATTGCTTCCATACGTTCTATCACTACCATCTCATGTAAATATTCCAATTATCTCATTTATATATGCAAATTCAGCTTATTTGAATATTTAAATCATCTATTTTAAATATGTAAATCATCTATTTTAAATATGCAAATCATCTTATTTAGATATGTAAATCATCTAATTTAAATATGCAAATCACCTAATTTAAATATGCAAATGGTGTAATTTAAATATGCAAATGATGTAATTTAAATATTCAAATGATGTAATTTAAATATTCAAATGATGCAATTTAAATATTGAAATTATCTAATCTAAATATTCAAATGAGATAATTTAAATATGTTTTTTAAATAAGTGAAAAAAGACATGTATGTATATATAGTGTTTAGAGGATAGTTAGTATATATAGTTGTTATACATATGTATTGTATACGTATATAAGCCAAAGGCTATATGGTTTAATAAAGGAAGTATACTTTATATTAAGAATAATTTTAGATGAGTGAGTGATTGTGGTTCAATGGTTTTATAATTTTTCCCTCATACTTTCTCTTTACCTTATATCATAGGAAGTATACTTTTCTTTATCACTTTGTCATGTTATGTTCATACTTTTACTCATCCATCCGTTGCATTACTTCACAACACGTTCGTCTATAACATACTCCATCCCTTTGCCATTCAATCCTTCCCTAATTCATACAAGTCCTCTGTCATGTTATGTTACAACTTTTACTCATCCATACGTTAAATCATTGCTTCCATACGTTCTATCACTACCATCTCATGTAAATATTCCAATTATCTCATTTATATATGCAAATTCAGCTTATTTGAATATTTAAATCATCTATTTTAAATATGTAAATCATCTATTTTAAATATGCAAATCACCTTATTTAAATATGTAAATCATCTAATTTAAATATGCAAATGGTGTAATTTAAATATTCAAATGATGTAATTTAAATATTCAAATGATGTAATTTAAATATTAAAATGATGTGATTTAAATATGTAAATTATCTAATCTAAATATTCAAATGAGATAATTTAAATATGTTTTAAAAAAAAACATAATAATATTATGAGTCAATGGTTTTATAATTTTTTCCTCATACTTTCTCTTTACCTTATATCATAGGAAGTATACTTTTCTTTATCACTTTGTCATGTTATGTTCATACTTTTACTCATCCATCCGTTGCATTACTTCACAACACGTTCGTCTATAACATACTCCATCCCTTTGCCATTCAATCCTTCCCTAATTCATACAAGTCCTCTGTCATGTTATGTTACAACTTTTACTCATCCATACGTTAAATCATTGCTTCCATACGTTCTATCACTACCATCTCATGTAAATATTCCAATTATCTCATTTATATATGCAAATTCAGCTTATTTGAATATTTAAATCATCTATTTTAAATATGTAAATCATCTATTTTACATATGCAAATCATCTTATTTAGATATGTAAATCATCTAATTTAAATATGCAAATCACCTAATTTAAATATGCAAATGGTGTAATTTAAATATGCAAATGATGTAATTTAAATATTCAAATGATGTAATTTAAATATTCAAATGATGCAATTTAAATATTGAAATTATCTAATCTAAATATTCAAATGAGATAATTTAAATATGTTTTTTAAATAAGTGAAAAAAGACATGTATGTATATATAGTGTTTAGAGGATAGTTAGTATATATAGTTGTTATACATATGTATTGTATACGTATATAAGCCAAAGGCTATATGGTTTAATAAAGGAAGTATACTTTATATTAAGAATAATTTTAGATGAGTGAGTGATTGTGGTTCAATGGTTTTATAATTTTTCCCTCATACTTTCTCTTTACCTTATATCATAGGAAGTATACTTTTCTTTATCACTTTGTCATGTTATGTTCATACTTTTACTCATCCATCCGTTGCATTACTTCACAACACGTTCGTCTATAACATACTCCATCCCTTTGCCATTCAATCCTTCCCTAATTCATACAAGTCCTCTGTCATGTTATGTTACAACTTTTACTCATCCATACGTTAAATCATTGCTTCCATACGTTCTATCACTACCATCTCATGTAAATATTCCAATTATCTCATTTATATATGCAAATTCAGCTTATTTGAATATTTAAATCATCTATTTTAAATATGTAAATCATCTATTTTAAATATGCAAATCACCTTATTTAAATATGTAAATCATCTAATTTAAATATGCAAATGGTGTAATTTAAATATTCAAATGATGTAATTTAAATATTCAAATGATGTAATTTAAATATTAAAATGATGTGATTTAAATATGTAAATTATCTAATCTAAATATTCAAATGAGATAATTTAAATATGTTTTAAAAAAAAACATAATAATATTATGAGTCAATGGTTTTATAATTTTTTCCTCATACTTTCTCTTTACCTTATATCATAGGAAGTATACTTTTCTTTATCACTTTGTCATGTTATGTTCATACTTTTACTCATCCATCCGTTGCATTACTTCACAACACGTTCGTCTATAACATACTCCATCCCTTTGCCATTCAATCCTTCCCTAATTCATACAAGTCCTCTGTCATGTTATGTTACAACTTTTACTCATCCATACGTTAAATCATTGCTTCCATACGTTCTATCACTACCATCTCATGTAAATATTCCAATTATCTCATTTATATATGGAAATTCAGCTTATTTGAATATTTAAATCATCTATTTTAAATATGTAAATCATCTATTTTAAATATGCAAATCATCTAATTTAAATATGCAAATGGTGTAATTTAAATATTCAAATGATGTAATTTAAATATTCAAATGATGTAATTTAAATATTCAAATGATGTAATTTAAATATTAAAATGATGTGATTTAAATATGTAAATTATCTAATCTAAATATTCAAATGAGATAATTTAAATATGTTTTAAAAAAAAACATAATAATATTATGAGTCAATGGTTTTATAATTTTTTCCTCATACTTTCTCTTTACCTTATATCATAGGAAGTATACTTTTCTTTATCACTTTGTCATGTTATGTTCATACTTTTACTCATCCATCCGTTGCATTACTTCACAACACGTTCGTCTATAACATACTCCATCCCTTTGCCATTCAATCCTTCCCTAATTCATACAAGTCCTCTGTCATGTTATGTTACAACTTTTACTCATCCATACGTTAAATCATTGCTTCCATACGTTCTATCACTACCATCTCATGTAAATATTCCAATTATCTCATTTATATATGGAAATTCAGCTTATTTGAATATTTAAATCATCTATTTTAAATATGTAAATCATCTATTTTAAATATGCAAATCACCTTATTTAAATATGTAAATCATCTAATTTAAATATGCAAATGGTGTAATTTAAATATTCAAATGATGTAATTTAAATATTCAAATGATGTAATTTAAATATTAAAATGATGTGATTTAAATATGTAAATTATCTAATCTAAATATTCAAATGAGATAATTTAAATATGTTTTAAAAAAAAACATAATAATATTATGAGTCAATGGTTTTATAATTTTTTCCTCATACTTTCTCTTTACCTTATATCATAGGAAGTATACTTTTCTTTATCACTTTGTCATGTTATGTTCATACTTTTACTCATCCATCCGTTGCATTACTTCACAACACGTTCGTCTATAACATACTCCATCCCTTTGCCATTCAATCCTTCCCTAATTCATACAAGTCCTCTGTCATGTTATGTTACAACTTTTACTCATCCATACGTTAAATCATTGCTTCCATACGTTCTATCACTACCATCTCATGTAAATATTCCAATTATCTCATTTATATATGGAAATTCAGCTTATTTGAATATTTAAATCATCTATTTTAAATATGTAAATCATCTATTTTAAATATGCAAATCACCTTATTTAAATATGTAAATCATCTAATTTAAATATGCAAATGGTGTAATTTAAATATTCAAATGATGTAATTTAAATATTCAAATGATGTAATTTAAATATTAAAATGATGTGATTTAAATATGTAAATTATCTAATCTAAATATTCAAATGAGATAATTTAAATATGTTTTAAAAAAAAACATAATAATATTATGAGTCAATGGTTTTATAATTTTTTCCTCATACTTTCTCTTTACCTTATATCATAGGAAGTATACTTTTCTTTATCACTTTGTCATGTTATGTTCATACTTTTACTCATCCATCCGTTGCATTACTTCACAACACGTTCGTCTATAACATACTCCATCCCTTTGCCATTCAATCCTTCCCTAATTCATACAAGTCCTCTGTCATGTTATGTTACAACTTTTACTCATCCATACGTTAAATCATTGCTTCCATACGTTCTATCACTACCATCTCATGTAAATATTCCAATTATCTCATTTATATATGCAAATTCAGCTTATTTTAATATTTAAATCATCTATTTTAAATATGTAAATCATCTATTTTAAATATGCAAATCATTTAATTTAAATATGTAAATCATCTAATTTAAATATGCAAATGGTGTAATTTAAATATTCAAATGATTTAATTTAAATATTCAAATGATGTAATTTAAATATTAAAATGATGTGATTTAAATATTGAAATTATCTAATCTAAATATTCAAATGAGATAATTTAAATATGTTTTTTAAATAAGTGAAAAAAGACATGTATGTATATATAGTGTTTAGAGGATAGTTAGTATATTATATATAGTTGTTATACATATGTATTGTATACGTATAAAAGCCAAAGGCTATATGGTTTAATAAAGGAAGTATACTTTATATTAACAATAATTTTAGATGAGTGAGTGATTGTGGTTCAATGGTTTTATAATTTTTTCCTCATACTTTCTCTTTACCTTATATCA
This sequence comes from Chrysops caecutiens, assembly GCA_963971475.1. NCBI lineage: Eukaryota > Metazoa > Arthropoda > Insecta > Diptera > Tabanidae > Chrysops > Chrysops caecutiens. The sequence continues at coordinate 37,528,232 of OZ020570.1, read as the reverse complement.
TAGGAAGTATACTTTTCTTTATCACTTTGTCATGTTATGTTCATACTTTTACTCATCCATCCGTTGCATTACTTCACAACACGTTCGTCTATAACATACTCCATCCCTTTGCCATTCAATCCTTCCCTAATTCATACAAGTCCTCTGTCATGTTATGTTACAACTTTTACTCATCCATACGTTAAATCATTGCTTCCATACGTTCTATCACTACCATCTCATGTAAATATTCCAATTATCTCATTTATATATGCAAATTCAGCTTATTTGAATATTTAAATCATCTATTTTAAATATGTAAATCATCTATTTTAAATATGCAAATCACCTTATTTAAATATGTAAATCATCTAATTTAAATATGCACATGGTGTAATTTAAATATTCAAATGATGTAATTTAAATATTCAAATGATGTAATTTAAATATTAAAATGATGTGATTTAAATATGTAAATTATCTAATCTAAATATTCAAATGAGATAATTTAAATATGTTTTAAAAAAAAACATAATAATATTATGAGTCAATGGTTTTATAATTTTTTCCTCATACTTTCTCTTTACCTTATATCATAGGAAGTATACTTTTCTTTATCACTTTGTCATGTTATGTTCATACTTTTACTCATCCATCCGTTGCATTACTTCACAACACGTTCGTCTATAACATACTCCATCCCTTTGCCATTCAATCCTTCCCTAATTCATACAAGTCCTCTGTCATGTTATGTTACAACTTTTACTCATCCATACGTTAAATCATTGCTTCCATACGTTCTATCACTACCATCTCATGTAAATATTCCAATTATCTCATTTATATATGCAAATTCAGCTTATTTGAATATTTAAATCATCTATTTTAAATATGTAAATCATCTATTTTAAATATGCAAATCATCTTATTTAGATATGTAAATCATCGAATTTAAATATGCGAAATACGAATTTATATCATAGGAAGTATACTTTTCTTTATCACTTTGTCATGTTATGTTCATACTTTTACTCATCCATCCGTTGCATTACTTCACAACACGTTCGTCTATAACATACTCCATCCCTTTGCCATTCAATCCTTCCCTAATTCATACAAGTCCTCTGTCATGTTATGTTACAACTTTTACTCATCCATACGTTAAATCATTGCTTCCATACGTTCTATCACTACCATCTCATGTAAATATTCCAATTATCTCATTTATATATGCAAATTCAGCTTATTTGAATATTTAAATCATCTATTTTAAATATGTAAATCATCTATTTTAAATATGCAAATCACCTTATTTAAATATGTAAATCATCTAATTTAAATATGCAAATGGTGTAATTTAAATATTCAAATGATGTAATTTAAATATTCAAATGATGTAATTTAAATATTAAAATGATGTGATTTAAATATGTAAATTATCTAATCTAAATATTCAAATGAGATAATTTAAATATGTTTTAAAAAAAAACATAATAATATTATGAGTCAATGGTTTTATAATTTTTTCCTCATACTTTCTCTTTACCTTATATCATAGGAAGTATACTTTTCTTTATCACTTTGTCATGTTATGTTCATACTTTTACTCATCCATCCGTTGCATTACTTCACAACACGTTCGTCTATAACATACTCCATCCCTTTGCCATTCAATCCTTCCCTAATTCATACAAGTCCTCTGTCATGTTATGTTACAACTTTTACTCATCCATACGTTAAATCATTGCTTCCATACGTTCTATCACTACCATCTCATGTAAATATTCCAATTATCTCATTTATATATGCAAATTCAGCTTATTTGAATATTTAAATCATCTATTTTAAATATGTAAATCATCTATTTTAAATATGCAAATCATCTTACAGCAGGACCTCTTTAATCCGAACACCGAAAATTTACCCCCTGTTCGGTCTAGTGGAGCGTTCGGATTACAGTACACAGGATTTGTATGGTACTTTTGTAATAAAAAACAAATATTTATAAATATTTATGTATTACAAGCAATATTCCCGATAAGAATATAAGGGCTACACAAGAAATTGATTTTTCAAAACTAAGACGCGTCATATGTAGTTGATATTCGTTAAAAAATTGGCGCAATTTGCATTGCACGGAATTTTGTTTTTTAATAAATGCGGGAAGAGTAGGCGTTCGGATTACAGAGGGGTTCGGATTATCGGGGGTTCGGATTATGGAGGTCCTGCTGTATTTAGATATGTAAATCATCGAATTTAAATATGCAAATCACCTAATTTAAATATGCAAATGGTGTAATTTAAATATTCAAATGATGTAATTTAAATATTCAAATGATGTAATTTAAATATTCAAATGATGCAATTTAAATATTGAAATTATCTAATCTAAATATTCAAATGAGATAATTTAAATATGTTTTTTAAATAAGTGAAAAAAGACATGTATGTATATATAGTGTTTAGAGGATAGTTAGTATATATAGTTGTTATACATATGTATTGTATACGTATAAAAGCCAAAGGCTATATGGTTTACTTACTATATGGCTTTTAATACAAGCAATAAAGTTTTGATTGCGCTGAAGTGTTGTTTGGTAATGTCTTGTGGTAGTTGGTAGTTAATTATTTCGTTAAATTGTTGTTTACATGAATGAGTGATCAAATGTATGAACATTCGTTCAACAAGACAGTGTTCCATCAATACTTTACAAATTGATTAAATCATCCAATCACAAAATGTCCTCGCTAAATATCATTTCACACCAGCATCACGACCAATAGCGAAAGGAAAGATGTTAGATTCATTTAATTTCCCATGGCAGAGGTTTCTTCTGAGCTATATTTGTTCTCAATCCAGTTGCACAACCAATCAAAGCAGTTCATATATTCTCTGGCTAATCAACGAAATTTATAAACGCCAAATAATTCATTAGAATACACTGCGTTCCAATAATGACTCCACCCAAGTGCAAAATAACCGGAAAAAACTAAAACTTTTATGGGCGGAGCGTGACTGTTTGCATGCATGCATATTTCATTCGTGGAACGGATGGAATCGAACAAAATCTACTAACTTCCGTCGTTCTGATTGATTTTTGGTAGAACACGTCGAAGTGTTGTTTGGTAATGTCTTGTGGTAGTTGGTAGTTAATTATTTCGTTAAATTGTTGTTTACATGAATGAGTGATCAAATGTATGAACATTCGTTCAACAAGACAGTGTTCCATCAATACTTTACAAATTGATTAAATCATCCAATCACAAAATGTCCTCGCTAAATATCATTTCACACCAGCATCACGACCAATAGCGAAAGGAAAGATGTTAGATTCATTTAATTTCCCATGGTAGAGGTTTCTTCTGAGCTATATTTGTTCTCAATCCAGTTGCACAACCAATCAAAGCAGTTCATATATTCTCTGGCTAATCAACGAAATTTATAAACGCCAAATAATTCATTAGAATACACTGCGTTCCAATAATGACTCCACCCAAGTGCAAAATAACCGGAAAAAACTAAAACTTTTATGGGCGGAGCGTGACTGTTTGCATGCATGCATATTTCATTCGTGGAACGGATGGAATCGAACAAAATCTACTAACTTCCGTCATTCTGATTGATTTTTGGTAGAACACGTCGCCATTTGCAAAAATTTATTTCATTTAATTTAATTTCCCATGGTAGAGGTTTCTTCTGAGCTATATTTGTTCTCATTACAGTTGCACAACCAATCAAAGCAGTTCATATATTCTTTGGCTAATCAACGAAATTTATAAACGCCAAATAATTCATTAGAATACACTGCGTTCCAATAATGACTCCACCCAAGTGCAGAATAATCGGAAAAAACTAACACTTTTATGGGCGGAGCGTGACTGTTTGCATACATGCATATTTCATTCGTGGAACGGATGGAATCGAACAAAATCTACTAACTTCCGTCATTCTGACTGATTTTTGGTAGAACACGTCGCCATTTGCAAAAATTTATTTCAATGACATTTTAGGTCAATTGTAACAAACGACATCAAATTCAAACCGCTTTCACCTCCATGACCAATATCAATTCTGCTTGTACAAAAGCAACAAACTATCACGCAACAACTAGCCATAAACGTAGAACTTTCAGTTGCGTGGTGACGTTTATGGCAGAGTTTGATTGTATGTATGAATGACAAATGCAGTCGTGATCGAATTTTAATCGAACAAAACGTACTTGGTTGCGTCATTCTGATAGATTGTACACATTTCAATTACACAACCAATCAAAGCAGCTCATATTTCCGCTGGTCAATCAAAGAAGTTTATGAATGCCATATAATGCATTAGTATACACAGCGTTCGAATAATTACGCTGTGCATTCCAATTACACAACCGATCAAAGCAGTTCATATATTCTTTGGTTGACCAAATTAAATTAAATTTATTAATTAAAATCAATTAATTAATTGATTAATTAATCAAATTAATTGATTAAAGAAGTTTATGAACACCAAATGATGCATTAGAACACACAGCGTTCCAATAATGACTCAACTCAAATGCAAAATATCCGGACAAAACTAACACTTTAATCGGCGCAGTGTGATTGTTTGCATACATTAACATTTTATTCGTGGAACAGATGGAATCGAACAAACCGTACTTGGTTGCGTCATTCTGGTTGAATCTGGTTGATTCTAACACTTTTATGGGCGGAGCGTGACTGTTTGCATACATGCATATTTCATTCGTGGAACGGATGGAATCGAACAAAATCTACTAACTTCCGTCATTCTGACTGATTTTTGGTAGAACACGTCGCCATTTGCAAAAATTTATTTCAATGACATTTTATGTCAATTGTAACAAACGACATCAAATTCAAACCGCTGTCAACTCCATGACCAATATCAATTCTGCTTGTACAAAAGCAACAAACTATCACGCAACAACTAGCCATAAACGTAGAACTTCATTTTTATCAAGGAAGTTTATGAACGCCAAATAATGGATTAGAATACACAGCGTTTCAATAATAACTCAACCCAAGTGAAAAATCACCGGATAAAACTAACACTTTAATCGGCGGAGCGTGACTGTTTGCATACATTAACATTTTATTCGTGGAACCAATAGAATCGAACAAAACGTACTTGGTTGCGCCATTCTGATTGATCATTGGTAGACCACGTCGCCATTTGCAAAAATTTATTTCGATCACATTTTATGTCAATTGTAACAAACAATATCAAATTCAAACCGCTGTTACCTCCGTGACCAATTGTAATGGTGCTTATACAAAAGCAACAAATTATCACGCAACAAGTAGCCTTAAAAGTAGTATTTTGTTTTTTCTATCACTGTGCATTCAGTTGCGTGGTGACGTTTATGGGCAGAGCTTGATTGTATGTATGAATGACAAATGCAGTCGTGAACGAATTTTACTAAACAAAGTGTACTTACTGCGACTATCTGATTGACTGTTCACATACTAATTTAACATTCGAAAAACTTAACACCACTTATAAGTTTCCACTTGAAACATTATATTAAATTTTGCGTGTACTAAAGGCGTTTAGAATTATCTCACGTTCACATACACAGTAAGTATAACTGAAGAAAACTAAATATTTATGAAACAGTAATTAGAAAAGAACGTATAAACTCGTTTTTCCCCATCTCTGTTTGATGGATTACAAATGCGATATTAATGGGCGGAGCGTGACTGTTTGCATACATGAACATTTCATTCGTGAAAAGGATGGATTCGAACAAAATTCTAACTTGCGGGATTCTGATTGATTGTTGGTAGAACACGTCGCCATTTGTAAAAATTTATTTCAATTGCCATTTTATGTCAGTTGTAATAAAAACAATATCAATTTCACACCACTGTCACCTCCACTCGAAATCCAATTGCAATGCTGCTTGTACAAAAACAACAAACTATCATGAAACAAGTAGCCTTAAAAGTAGTACCTCGTTTCTTCTATCACTGTGTATTGCGGTGCGTGATGACGTTTATGGGCAGAGCTTGATTGTATGTATGAGTGACAAATGCAGTCATGGAACGAATGCAATTGAACAAAGTATACTTACTGCGTCAAATTGATAAATTGTTCATATAACAGTTTAATATTCGAAAAACTTAATACCGACATATATGAATATATTTATAAGATTTTGATGTGAAAGTAAGAATAGTTAACTATAATTTGTAATTTTCACTTGGAACATTACAGTATGTTGTGCTTTTACGAAAGGCGTTGAGAATTACCTCACGTTGACATCGAGAATACGTAGAATTTAGCAGCAGCAGGTAAATTTGCTTGTTATTTTAATATTTGTAATAATTTTCTTTGTTTTAGGTTTGCAATATATTAGAACTATGCATGAATTTATTTATTGATTACATAAACTTGGAACAAATGCTAAAGCGACTTCTAAATAATGTACCGAAAGGACAGAAAATTTACAACTAAGTTGGAAGCCAGGAATTACTTGCGACATTTAAAGATTTAAAACAGTGGTAAATACAGTATACAGTATACGATAAATGAAAAATTATCAGCAAGTTAAAATAAATAATAATATGAGTGGAACAGCAGAATTAGTTGTGTCAACCGCAAGAAAAACAAATAGTAAATTACATTTTACAGCTTTCCTAATGGGTTGACAGATCGGTGTTTTTCTATAATATAAGACTTAAAGCCCTACAGTTGTACTAAGAACCAACTGGTGTGATCCTTAGGTAAATATTTATCTAATATCCGAACTGAATTTAGACCTCAGGTTTGTGTCCAATATCTAAAACCCTACAACTACAATAGACCTAATTTGGTTTTGTTCTTAGATAGTCAATTGTCAAAAGCATGAACCAGTTTTAGATCATGTGTTTTTGGTTTGTGTATTTAATATCCAAACTCTACAAATGTTTTGTCATTCTGTAAGCCGTATAAATGCGTGCGTTCCAAAAATTTATCACTTTTGGCTCCTAGGCTGGTGAAAAGCCACATTTATAATTATTGCTCACGAAGATTTTATCTCTCTGGGTATATATTACGAGCATTTCATAGTCGTCACAAGTGACTGACAGACAAAAGACCTGCATACATACATTAAATTTTGCGTGTACTAAAGGCGTTTAGAATTATCTCACGTTCACATACACAGTAAGTATAACTGAAGAAAACTAAATATTTATGAAACAGTAATTAGAAAAGAACGTATAAACTCGTTTTTCCCCATCTCTGTTTGATGGATTACAAATGCGATATTAATGGGCGGAGCGTGACTGTTTGCATACATGAACATTTCATTCGTGAAAAGGATGGATTCGAACAAAATTCTAACTTGCGGGATTCTGATTGATTGTTGGTAGAACACGTCGCCATTTGTAAAAATTTATTTCAATTGCCATTTTATGTCAGTTGTAATAAAAACAATATCAATTTCACACCACTGTCACCTCCACTCGAAATCCAATTGCAATGCTGCTTGTACAAAAACAACAAACTATCATGAAACAAGTAGCCTTAAAAGTAGTACCTCGTTTCTTCTATCACTGTGTATTGCGGTGCGTGATGACGTTTATGGGCAGAGCTTGATTGTATGTATGAGTGACAAATGCAGTCATGGAACGAATGCAATTGAACAAAGTATACTTACTGCGTCAAATTGATAAATTGTTCATATAACAGTTTAATATTCGAAAAACTTAATACCGACATATATGAATATATTTATAAGATTTTGATGTGAAAGTAAGAATAGTTAACTATAATTTGTAATTTTCACTTGGAACATTACAGTATGTTGTGCTTTTACGAAAGGCGTTGAGAATTACCTCACGTTGACATCGAGAATACGTAGAATTTAGCAGCAGCAGGTAAATTTGCTTGTTATTTTAATATTTGTAATAATTTTCTGTGTTTTAGGTTTGCAATATATTAGAACTATGCATGAATTTATTTATTGATTACATAAACTTGGAACAAATGCTAAAGCGACTTCTAAATAATGTACCGAAAGGACAGAAAATTTACAACTAAGTTGGAAGCCAGGAATTACTTGCGACATTTAAAGATTTAAAACAGTGGTAAATACAGTATACAGTATACGATAAATGAAAAATTATCAGCAAGTTAAAATAAATAATAATATGAGTGGAACAGCAGAATTAGTTGTGTCAACCGCAAGAAAAACAAATAGTAAATTACATTTTACAGCTTTCCTAATGGGTTGACAGATCGGTGTTTTTCTATAATATAAGACTTAAAGCCCTACAGTTGTACTAAGAACCAACTGGTGTGATCCTTAGGTAAATATTTATCTAATATCCGAACTGAATTTAGACCTCAGGTTTGTGTCCAATATCTAAAACCCTACAACTACAATAGACCTAATTTGGTTTTGTTCTTAGATAGTCAATTGTCAAAAGCATGAACCAGTTTTAGATCATGTGTTTTTGGTTTGTGTATTTAATATCCAAACTCTACAAATGTTTTGTCATTCTGTAAGCCGTATAAATGCGTGCGTTCCAAAAATTTATCACTTTTGGCTCCTAGGCTGGTGAAAAGCCACATTTATAATTATTGCTCACGAAGATTTTATCTCTCTGGGTATATATTACTAGCATTTCATAGTCGTCACAAGTGACTGACAGACAAAAGACCTGCATACATACATTAAATTTTGCGTGTACTAAAGGCGTTTAGAATTATCTCACGTTCACATACACAGTAAGTATAACTGAAGAAAACTAAATATTTATGAAACAGTAATTAGAAAAGAACGTATAAACTCGTTTTTCCCCATCTCTGTTTGATGGATTACAAATGCGATATTAATGGGCGGAGCGTGACTGTTTGCATACATGAACATTTCATTCGTGAAAAGGATGGATTCGAACAAAATTCTAACTTGCGGGATTCTGATTGATTGTTGGTAGAACACGTCGCCATTTGTAAAAATTTATTTCAATTGCCATTTTATGTCAGTTGTAACAAACAATATCAATTTCACACCGCTGTCACCTCCACTCGAAATCCAATTGCATATTTGTATGCGTAATATGTATAATTATACTTACACTTTACATACAAAAAGTTTCAAATATTTCTAAAAATAAAAATTATTTAAGGACGTGCGTCTCAACATTGTTCATATTGTTACATACAATTTTATTTTTATAAAACAAGCCACGAGATATTTGAACTAAGAAATACAATAATTATTTCATCAGACTTGAAAGTAATCTATTATTTTTACCCAACGTTTCATATTTGTCATCATCATTTTATTCTTATTTATTCTTCACAGGTGACTTTTGCACAACTTTAGTAGGTATATCGCTATATGATACTTCCGAAATCTAACATTCCTCTGATTTTCGATTTAATACTGCTGAGGAGATTTGTGATGATGATGTATGAGATAACGTGTTTTTCTTCATCACCTACGAAGGAGTTAAATATGTTTACTGGACTTTTTGTACATAATTTCTATTAATTTTCACCTTGCCATACATGTCTTCAACGTCTTTGGAATGACTAAAATTTTTAGTTTTACTAGAGGTGCCATCCGTTTTGAATCAACCATAGTTTCATCATTGTCATCATTATTTGCATTCACTAATTTATTCTTCACAGGAGACATTTGCAAAACCTTAGTAGGTATATCGTTGCATGATGCTTCCAAAATCCAACATACTGGTGAAGAGTTTTGTAATGATGTGTTAGATAACTTGTTTTTCTTCATTACCTACGGAGGAGTTAAATACGTTTAGTGGTCTTTTGTATTTAATTTTTATGTATTTTCACCTTGCCAACATGCCTTCAACATCTTTGGACGGACGAAAATTCTTAGTATTACTAAAGCTGGCGTCCGTTTTGAATTCAACGTTACCTTTATATAAAATCCCACTATTCACTACATTACTAACTGCATATTCCTTTACAAACGTAATCGAATTTCTATCGGAGTGTGAACTACTAATTGAATTCAAGTTACCATTGCTGGAATGTTCCAAATTTTCGGAAGTTGGAGGGATGATGAATTTTCTTACCGCTTTTCTTGTTTTAGAGATCATAAAATTGCAGCAGAGCGGATGTTTGAAGATGAAGATGATTGACGGGAATGCATTTCAGTTTTTGATGTGTCAACTGAAGGTGGAACTGGTGCTTCGTGTGTTTGATTGTTACTCGCTATCGCACGAGCATCTGAAACAATAAAATCATTTGTGTCGTGCAAAATATGCAAATATTTTAGTTCGTTTACCATCTTGTTTTTCTGTATTATCAAAATTGGTTGTGTTTATTTCTACAGAAACTGTATTTGCATTTGTTGGTTATATTGGTGCGTAAGCTTCTGATCCGCTAGTATAGGTATCTGCAACATTACAAGGATCTTCAATTTCTGCATACATTTCGCCTGGAAATATAAGTTATGACACATAGCTTTTGAAAATGTCGAATTTACCTGAATCATCGGACACAGCGGTATAATGAGAGTCCCAAATCTCTGCATATTCTTTTACAAGCGTAATCGAATTTCTATCGGAGTGTGAACTAATAATTGAATTAACGGATGGATTAACGGACTAATAACGGATGGAATCGAACAAAATCTACTAACTTCCGTCGTTCTGATTGATTTTTGGTAGAACACGTCGAAGTGTTGTTTGGTAATGTCTTGTGGTAGTTGGTAGTTAATTATTTCGTTAAATTGTTGTTTACATGAATGAGTGATCAAATGTATGAACATTCGTTCAACAAGACAGTGTTCCATCAATACTTTACAAATTGATTAAATCATCCAATCACAAAATGTCCTCGCTAAATATCATTTCACACCAGCATCACGACCAATAGCGAAAGGAAAGATGTTAGATTCATTTAATTTCCCATGGTAGAGGTTTCTTCTGAGCTATATTTGTTCTCAATCCAGTTGCACAACCAATCAAAGCAGTTCATATATTCTCTGGCTAATCAACGAAATTTATAAACGCCAAATAATTCATTAGAATACACTGCGTTCCAATAATGACTCCGCCCAAGTGCAAAATAACCGGAAAAAACTAAAACTTTTATGGGCGGAGCGTGACTGTTTGCATGCATGCATATTTCATTCGTGGAACGGATGGAATCGAACAAAATCTACTAACTTCCGTCGTTCTGATTGATTTTTGGTAGAACACGTCGCCATTTGCAAAAATTTATTTCATTTAATTTAATTTCCCATGGTAGAGGTTTCTTCTGAGCTATATTTGTTCTCATTACAGTTGCACAACCAATCAAAGCAGTTCATATATTCTTTGGCTAATCAACGAAATTTATAAACGCCAAATAATTCATTAGAATACACTGCGTTCCAATAATGACTCCACCCAAGTGCAGAATAATCGGAAAAAACTAACACTTTTATGGGCGGAGCGTGACTGTTTGCATACATGCATATTTCATTCGTGGAACGGATGGAATCGAACAAAATCTACTAACTTCCGTCATTCTGACTGATTTTTGGTAGAACACGTCGCCATTTGCAAAAATTTATTTCAATGACATTTTAGGTCAATTGTAACAAACGACATCAAATTCAAACCGCTTTCACCTCCATGACCAATATCAATTCTGCTTGTACAAAAGCAACAAACTATCACGCAACAACTAGCCATAAACGTAGAACTTTCAGTTGCGTGGTGACGTTTATGGCAGAGTTTGATTGTATGTATGAATGACAAATGCAGTCGTGATCGAATTTTAATCGAACAAAACGTACTTGGTTGCGTCATTCTGATTGATTGTACACATTTCAATTACACAACCAATCAAAGCAGCTCATATTTCCGCTGGTCAATCAAAGAAGTTTATGAATGCCATATAATGCATTAGTATACACAGCGTTCGAATAATTACGCTGTGCATTCCAATTACACAACCGATCAAAGCAGTTCATATATTCTTTGGTTGACCAAATTAAATTAAATTTATTAATTAAAATCAATTAATTAATTGATTAATTAATCAAATTAATTGATTAAAGAAGTTTATGAACACCAAATGATGCATTAGAACACACAGCGTTCCAATAATGACTCAACTCAAATGCAAAATATCCGGACAAAACTAACACTTTAATCGGCGCAGTGTGATTGTTTGCATACATTAACATTTTATTCGTGGAACAGATGGAATCGAACAAACCGTACTTGGTTGCGTCATTCTGGTTGAATCTGGTTGATTCTAACACTTTTATGGGCGGAGCGTGACTGTTTGCATACATGCATATTTCATTCGTGGAACGGATGGAATCGAACAAAATCTACTAACTTCCGTCATTCTGACTGATTTTTGGTAGAACACGTCGCCATTTGCAAAAATTTATTTCAATGACATTTTATGTCAATTGTAACAAACGACATCAAATTCAAACCGCTGTCAACTCCATGACCAATATCAATTCTGCTTGTACAAAAGCAACAAACTATCACGCAACAACTAGCCATAAACGTAGAACTTCATTTTTATCAAGGAAGTTTATGAACGCCAAATAATGGATTAGAATACACAGCGTTTCAATAATAACTCAACCCAAGTGAAAAATCACCGGATAAAACTAACACTTTAATCGGCGGAGCGTGACTGTTTGCATACATTAACATTTTATTCGTGGAACCAATGGAATCGAACAAAACGTACTTGGTTGCGCCATTCTGATTGATCATTGGTAGACCACGTCGCCATTTGCAAAAATTTATTTCGATCACATTTTATGTCAATTGTAACAAACAATATCAAATTCAAACCGCTGTTACCTCCGTGACCAATTGTAATGGTGCTTATACAAAAGCAACAAATTATCACGCAACAAGTAGCCTTAAAAGTAGTATTTTGTTTTTTCTATCACTGTGCATTCAGTTGCGTGGTGACGTTTATGGGCAGAGCTTGATTGTATGTATGAATGACAAATGCAGTCGTGAACGAATTTTACTAAACAAAGTGTACTTACTGCGACTATCTGATTGACTGTTCACATACTAATTTAACATTCGAAAAACTTAACACCACTTATAAGTTTCCACTTGAAACATTATATTAAATTTTGCGTGTACTAAAGGCGTTTAGAATTATCTCACGTTCACATACACAGTAAGTATAACTGAAGAAAACTAAATATTTATGAAACAGTAATTAGAAAAGAACGTATAAACTCGTTTTTCCCCATCTCTGTTTGATGGATTACAAATGCGATATTAATGGGCGGAGCGTGACTGTTTGCATACATGAACATTTCATTCGTGAAAAGGATGGATTCGAACAAAATTCTAACTTGCGGGATTCTGATTGATTGTTGGTAGAACACGTCGCCATTTGTAAAAATTTATTTCAATTGCCATTTTATGTCAGTTGTAATAAAAACAATATCAATTTCACACCACTGTCACCTCCACTCGAAATCCAATTGCAATGCTGCTTGTACAAAAACAACAAACTATCATGAAACAAGTAGCCTTAAAAGTAGTACCTCGTTTCTTCTATCACTGTGTATTGCGGTGCGTGATGACGTTTATGGGCAGAGCTTGATTGTATGTATGAGTGACAAATGCAGTCATGGAACGAATGCAATTGAACAAAGTATACTTACTGCGTCAAATTGATAAATTGTTCATATAACAGTTTAATATTCGAAAAACTTAATACCGACATATATGAATATATTTATAAGATTTTGATGTGAAAGTAAGAATAGTTAACTATAATTTGTAATTTTCACTTGGAACATTACAGTATGTTGTGCTTTTACGAAAGGCGTTGAGAATTACCTCACGTTGACATCGAGAATACGTAGAATTTAGCAGCAGCAGGTAAATTTGCTTGTTATTTTAATATTTGTAATAATTTTCTGTGTTTTAGGTTTGCAATATATTAGAACTATGCATGAATTTATTTATTGATTACATAAACTTGGAACAAATGCTAAAGCGACTTCTAAATAATGTACCGAAAGGACAGAAAATTTACAACTAAGTTGGAAGCCAGGAATTACTTGCGACATTTAAAGATTTAAAACAGTGGTAAATACAGTATACAGTATACGATAAATGAAAAATTATCAGCAAGTTAAAATAAATAATAATATGAGTGGAACAGCAGAATTAGTTGTGTCAACCGCAAGAAAAACAAATAGTAAATTACATTTTACAGCTTTCCTAATGGGTTGACAGATCGGTGTTTTTCTATAATATAAGACTTAAAGCCCTACAGTTGTACTAAGAACCAACTGGTGTGATCCTTAGGTAAATATTTATCTAATATCCGAACTGAATTTAGACCTCAGGTTTGTGTCCAATATCTAAAACCCTACAACTACAATAGACCTAATTTGGTTTTGTTCTTAGATAGTCAATTGTCAAAAGCATGAACCAGTTTTAGATCATGTGTTTTTGGTTTGTGTATTTAATATCCAAACTCTACAAATGTTTTGTCATTCTGTAAGCCGTATAAATGCGTGCGTTCCAAAAATTTATCACTTTTGGCTCCTAGGCTGGTGAAAAGCCACATTTATAATTATTGCTCACGAAGATTTTATCTCTCTGGGTATATATTACGAGCATTTCATAGTCGTCACAAGTGACTGACAGACAAAAGACCTGCATACATACATTAAATTTTGCGTGTACTAAAGGCGTTTAGAATTATCTCACGTTCACATACACAGTAAGTATAACTGAAGAAAACTAAATATTTATGAAACAGTAATTAGAAAAGAACGTATAAACTCGTTTTTCCCCATCTCTGTTTGATGGATTACAAATGCGATATTAATGGGCGGAGCGTGACTGTTTGCATACATGAACATTTCATTCGTGAAAAGGATGGATTCGAACAAAATTCTAACTTGCGGGATTCTGATTGATTGTTGGTAGAACACGTCGCCATTTGTAAAAATTTATTTCAATTGCCATTTTATGTCAGTTGTAACAAACAATATCAATTTCACACCGCTGTCACCTCCACTCGAAATCCAATTGCATATTTGTATGCGTAATATGTATAATTATACTTACACTTTACATACAAAAAGTTTCAAATATTTCTAAAAATAAAAATTATTTAAGGACGTGCGTCTCAACATTGTTCATATTGTTACATACAATTTTATTTTTATAAAACAAGCCACGAGATATTTGAACTAAGAAATACAATAATTATTTCATCAGACTTGAAAGTAATCTATTATTTTTACCCAACGTTTCATATTTGTCATCATCATTTTATTCTTATTTATTCTTCACAGGTGACTTTTGCACAACTTTAGTAGGTATATCGCTATATGATACTTCCGAAATCTAACATTCCTCTGATTTTCGATTTAATACTGCTGAGGAGATTTGTGATGATGATGTATGAGATAACGTGTTTTTCTTCATCACCTACGAAGGAGTTAAATATGTTTACTGGACTTTTTGTACATAATTTCTATTAATTTTCACCTTGCCATACATGTCTTCAACGTCTTTGGAATGACTAAAATTTTTAGTTTTACTAGAGGTGCCATCCGTTTTGAATCAACCATAGTTTCATCATTGTCATCATTATTTGCATTCACTAATTTATTCTTCACAGGAGACATTTGCAAAACCTTAGTAGGTATATCGTTGCATGATGCTTCCAAAATCCAACATACTGGTGAAGAGTTTTGTAATGATGTGTTAGATAACTTGTTTTTCTTCATTACCTACGGAGGAGTTAAATACGTTTAGTGGTCTTTTGTATTTAATTTTTATGTATTTTCACCTTGCCAACATGCCTTCAACATCTTTGGACGGACGAAAATTCTTAGTATTACTAAAGCTGGCGTCCGTTTTGAATTCAACGTTACCTTTATATAAAATCCCACTATTCACTACATTACTAACTGCATATTCCTTTACAAACGTAATCGAATTTCTATCGGAGTGTGAACTACTAATTGAATTCAAGTTACCATTGCTGGAATGTTCCAAATTTTCGGAAGTTGGAGGGATGATGAATTTTCTTACCGCTTTTCTTGTTTTAGAGATCATAAAATTGCAGCAGAGCGGATGTTTGAAGATGAAGATGATTGACGGGAATGCATTTCAGTTTTTGATGTGTCAACTGAAGGTGGAACTGGTGCTTCGTGTGTTTGATTGTTACTCGCTATCGCACGAGCATCTGAAACAATAAAATCATTTGTGTCGTGCAAAATATGCAAATATTTTAGTTCGTTTACCATCTTGTTTTTCTGTATTATCAAAATTGGTTGTGTTTATTTCTACAGAAACTGTATTTGCATTTGTTGGTTATATTGGTGCGTAAGCTTCTGATCCGCTAGTATAGGTATCTGCAACATTACAAGGATCTTCAATTTCTGCATACATTTCGCCTGGAAATATAAGTTATGACACATAGCTTTTGAAAATGTCGAATTTACCTGAATCATCGGACACAGCGGTATAATGAGAGTCCCAAATCTCTGCATATTCTTTTACAAGCGTAATCGAATTTCTATCGGAGTGTGAACTAATAATTGAATTCAAGTTACCTTTTCTGGAATGTTCCAAATTTTTAGAAGTTGGAGGAATGGTGAATTTTCTTACCACACAATTAGCCTTAAAAGTAGTACCTCGTTTTTTCTATCACTCTGCATTGAGTTGCGTGATGACGTTTATGGGCAGAGCTTGATTGTATATATGAATGACAAATGCAGTCGTGGAACGAATGGAATTGAACAAAGTGTACTTACTGCGGCAAATTGATAGACTGTTCATATAACAGTTAAACATTCGAAAAACCTAAAGCCAGTTGTAACAAAATAAATCGTAAAAACCTTATAACTTTAGTTATATATGTAT
The DNA here is from genome assembly GCA_963971475.1 of Chrysops caecutiens. NCBI lineage: Eukaryota > Metazoa > Arthropoda > Insecta > Diptera > Tabanidae > Chrysops > Chrysops caecutiens. Next base: position 37,511,390 of record OZ020570.1, on the reverse strand, counting down.
ATATTTATAAGATTTTGATCATTAAAACAATGAATAAGAAACTGTATAGAATTGGCATCCCCTTCGAATCGAAATGTGTAGAATTTCTTATTCATTGCGTGAACAGACAGAAACAATTATTGAACTAAGAACGACAGGACGAGAATGGAGCACAAAATTTGAAGCGAAAATTGGAATTTTTCCGTCGGCTAATTGCGTTTTTTCCTGAAGGAGTTTAAAATTCGTCGGCAGAAAACACTTCTTCGAAAAATCGCTGTTGCTAGGATTAAACGTTGCCTCTGCTTATGTGCTGCAAGTAAAGGTAGGTTTCTTAGTTAATTAGTTCTCTGGTAAATGAACCAAAATTAGTACAAAGGTTTGTGTAATAAATATCTAAGTTTAGATCTAATTTATTAAGCATGATCACTGCGTTTTTGTCGCAGAATTCGTAGATGTACGATAAATAACATACAGTTTCAAAACAAAAACCCTTAATTTTTAACAGTAAACGTTAGTTTCTTTGGTTCAATTGAACTTTGGTATTGTTCTTCGGTAATTAGTTTTCGCATATGTGAACCAAAAATAGTTCTAAATTTGTTAGGTTGGTATATTTAATAGCTAAACCTCTACAATTGTTTTAAGTAAAGTTGCTGTTGGTTTTTAAGCACTACAAATGTTTAATTCGTGGAACAATAATACATATTTTCATAGAGATGCAATAATCGTAGGAAAAATGACAATCTACATGAGTGGGAAATGGCGTACAGTCGTGGATATTTTGCATACGATGTCACGACAATCACGAATTGGTAAGGTAATAAGGAATCAGACTCGAGAACTTTCATTGCTGATATAATGGATGAACATGCAGCAGTTTCAGGAATCCTATTTGCTTCGCTATGGAAACGTTCGTGTGAATATTCCAAGCCTATATATTTAACTGACTGATAATTTGGATCAGATTTAGTGCTTATGAATGACTCACATTTATTTGATTGGAGTCTATCACTATATAATGAAATATACTACTGCCATTCATTTGAATTTTAAAGTTAAAAGTTTCCAAAGATGAACAGAAATATCGATTTAATGCGAATGACGGTTACTAGCTGTTGCTTTAGGGGTTGAAATTGTATCAGTTGGTAATATATTTATTGTTTGATAAACATGGCTTTCTATACTATATTTGTTAATTTCCAGGTATAAACTTGTTCCTTCGGCCTTTAAACTTGAGTATTTATCATATTTACTTTCTTCATTGTAACTGCAATTTCAGTTTTCATGACAACTTAAAGCTCCATTAGCCTCTACTATAGATGCATAATCATGATTTCTTATGTAAATATAGAACCTCCGTTATTTTTTATATCATTATAATCTACTTATATGTATATGTTGTTGTACTATAGCCATCCGCATCCTCACACACTTGTTCTGAATCACTATAATTTGCAGACCGTAAAGTTTCATAATTTCAGTCATTGTCAGGGACCGGCTTATTTACTTCACTATTTCCACTTTTAATCATTTCATATCCAGCGTCCTTTGCCAATTCATCAGGTAAACCTTCGTAACCTTGTTGAGAAGTTTCATTTTTTATTTTCGATATTCCACCACAATTTGTATCACTCCTATTTCCGCTCAATTTGCTTCCATACGTTCTATCACTACCAAGTATTCTAATTATCTCATATATATATGCAAATTCAGGTTATTTTAATATTTAAATCATCTATTTTAAATATGTAAATCATATTATTTAGATATGTAAATCATCTAATTTAAATATGCAAATGATCTAATTTAAATAGGCAAATTGTGTAATTTAAATATTCAAATTGTGTAAGTTAAATATTCAAATGATGTGATTTAAATATTGAAATTATCTAATCTAAATATTCAAATGAGATAATTTAAATATGTTTTTTAAATAAGTGAAAAAAGACATGTATGTATATATAGTGTTTAGAGGATAGTTAGTATATATAGTTGTTATACATATGTATTGTATACGTATATAAGCCAAAGGCTATATGGTTTAATAAAGGAAGTATACTTTATATTAAGAATAATTTTAGATGAGTGAGTGATTGTGGTTCAATGGTTTTATAATTTTTCCCTCATACTTTCTCTTTACCTTATATCATAGGAAGTATACTTTTCTTTATCACTTTGTCATGTTATGTTCATACTTTTACTCATCCATCCGTTGCATTACTTCACAACACGTTCGTCTATAACATACTCCATCCCTTTGCCATTCAATCCTTCCCTAATTCATACAAGTCCTCTGTCATGTTATGTTACAACTTTTACTCATCCATACGTTAAATCATTGCTTCCATACGTTCTATCACTACCATCTCATGTAAATATTCCAATTATCTCATTTATATATGCAAATTCAGCTTATTTGAATATTTAAATCATCTATTTTAAATATGTAAATCATCTATTTTAAATATGCAAATCATCTTATTTAGATATGTAAATCATCTAATTTAAATATGCAAATCACCTAATTTAAATATGCAAATGGTGTAATTTAAATATGCAAATGATGTAATTTAAATATTCAAATGATGTAATTTAAATATTCAAATGATGCAATTTAAATATTGAAATTATCTAATCTAAATATTCAAATGAGATAATTTAAATATGTTTTTTAAATAAGTGAAAAAAGACATGTATGTATATATAGTGTTTAGAGGATAGTTAGTATATATAGTTGTTATACATATGTATTGTATACGTATATAAGCCAAAGGCTATATGGTTTAATAAAGGAAGTATACTTTATATTAAGAATAATTTTAGATGAGTGAGTGATTGTGGTTCAATGGTTTTATAATTTTTCCCTCATACTTTCTCTTTACCTTATATCATAGGAAGTATACTTTTCTTTATCACTTTGTCATGTTATGTTCATACTTTTACTCATCCATCCGTTGCATTACTTCACAACACGTTCGTCTATAACATACTCCATCCCTTTGCCATTCAATCCTTCCCTAATTCATACAAGTCCTCTGTCATGTTATGTTACAACTTTTACTCATCCATACGTTAAATCATTGCTTCCATACGTTCTATCACTACCATCTCATGTAAATATTCCAATTATCTCATTTATTTATTTATTTACGACATTTTCCAATGCTATGTGTCCATATAACTCATACTTCTAGGTGAAATATATGTAGCTATTGAAGATCCTTGTAATGTTGCAGATACCTGTACTAGCGGATCAGAAACTTACGCACAATTACAACCATTAAAAGCAATTCCAGTTTCTGTAAAAATAAACACAACCAATGTTTATAATACAGAAAAACAAGACGTACACAAACTAAAATATTTGCATAGGTTGCTCGAAACAAATGCTTCAGATGCTCGACCGACAGCAAGTAACAATCAAACACACGAAACGCCAGTTCTACCTTCTGTTGGCACATGTGAAGCTCAAATGCATTCCCGTCAATCATCTTCATTTTCAAACACCAGATCTGTTGGCATATTAGGATCTGCAGAACCTGAAAAGCGACAGGCGAATTCACCATACCTCCAAAACTTCTAACTCGTTACACGTAATTTTAAACAACAACTGACACGACGAAAACGGCCTATTAACTCCCGAACAAACGACGGGTCCTTCCAGGAGTTTCAAATTCCCACCACAGTTTCTGCAAGTAACGGTTACAATTTGATTCATAACGGTTACAATTTGGGAAAATATATTTGGAAAATGGCGAAATGGAAATGCATTTTGAATTTGGGTAACAATAGTTTTCAATTTACCTATTGTTCATCCTTTTTAGCTCACGTGTCAATATGCTGTGTGGGATAAAATAAAGAGTATCCACTCGCTAAAGAAAGACCAAATCCGGAATTGAGGTTAATTTATTTCGTTCGATGTCACAAGTGGAGGATTTTCAAACGTAAAAACTGTTGAAAAGTATAATAATACGTCGACACTCTGGAAGCAAACTAAATAAAATTTTTGAATTTTTTCACTTGACCAGGTGGTTGAATTCAGTATGTTAGAAAAAGTGCCGTTCCGATTGATGAGGCAGATATTAGTACATTATAATATAAAGTTGACTCTAGTTGCTTAAATTAATTTTAATGAATTTAATGAAAGCAGTAAATACCACATAAATTGTGAAATGTACAGATTTTATATTCATCACCGTAAAAATCAAAAATACATAATTACATCAAGGTTCTAGAAAAAATTCTATTACTATTAGTATTACTACTCAACTCAGTTGTAATTTTATATATGTACATATATGTTCATAAATCCAAACAGTACGATTCACGTATTTTCCGGTTCAAAAACGGAGCCGTAAAATATCGGAAGTTTTGTTGCCTCATGACGAATCAAAAACATAAACGGGGTGTCTACACGAAATATAACATCCGTTCCAAGGTTCTAGAAAAAATTCTATTACTATTAGTATTACTACTCAACTCAGTTGTAATTTTATATATGTACATATATGTTCATAAATCCAAACAGTACGATTCACGTATTTTCCGGTTCAAAAACGGAGCCGTAAAATATCGGAAGTTTTGTTGCCTCATGACGAATCAAAAACATAAACGGGGTGTCTACACGAAATATAACATCCGTTCCCGATCGCATTAGGTATGCAACAGTCGCTGCTCCACCTTCCGTGCCTTTTTCTGTTACGGTTAAATCAAGTTTATGTATGATATTATCTGCGAAAATACCAGGGTTGCGCAAGTCGCAATTATTCCGACTGTGGTCTAAGTTATGTAGACTTTCAACACCAGATGCCATTTCTGGTACTGAAATTTGCCTCTTGACTCTGAATTGCTTTATAATATTGTTCACATCATCTTTCAAATGTACCTGAGTTAATTTTCTAAAACTCAAATTTCTAGTTTGGTTGTACATGGTTACTTTCCTTCGATATCGCTTAGGGTTTAGATTTTCAGTTTTAATTGAATCAAACATGTGTCTACCGTTTGAAAACAAATTTTTTGCTTGTCCGCAAGATTGAGGACATACATTTTCTTCCTTCGTTCCTTCGTTCGACGATATCAAGCTATCCAAATTCTCGCTTACAAGAGACAAATCACTTGATCCTTGCTGAAATAGTGATTGAAGTCCCAGACTAGTTAATATGTCCTTCATATTAATGGAGTTCTCAATATGCATTTTTGGGAATATCATAACAGTTGTCTTCATCTCCATTTGGGAAATCATTTCTTCAATTCCTTCGGCAGTCAGGTCTCTTTGAAGTTTTATTAATTTTTGACGGCTGGAGTTATTAGGTAAAATTATGTACATAGTAGACGAATTTCTTTCATATGGAAGACCAAGAATTCTACAATCTGAAAAAGAAAGTCTCTAGCTAAGGTATATCTTGGTTTTAAAGTAGTGTATCAATGTTAAAAACAAATGTTACCGTATTTTTTACTGCTATAAAATGGAAACAAGCCGCCGTTGGCCATCATTTGTATTTGAATCGGTTTTTCCATCTCCCCGTTGGGGTAGAAATTTCTCCTGAAAAAAGAACTTTTTTTTAAGAAAAACGGTTCCCAAACATTGGATTCTAAATAATACTTACAAAGTTGTACCACCTTGAATGAACGGCTTTTCCCAAATTGCTTTGAAATACAACGTACTGACGATTATCATTTTTGCATCTGGCCTTAAATTACTTCCAAGAATCCGTTTAATTTTACCGTTAGTTTTTTCGTGCACCCAACAATTAATATAATTTCGAGACTCTTCACTTTCAGTCGCAAAACACAATGGTGTAACCTCGCTTCGGTAAATTGTTTCTACTGCGTTCTTATAATCAGGATTTAGCTTTAGAGTATTTTCAATGAATATTCCATTTGCAATCGAAATCTTATGATAATCACCAGAAACATTACTGAAATTAATTGAACAAACACCTTAATTTCATCGTTTAATAAAGCATACTGAAAATAAACAATGATAAAAAAATGAATGATGAAGCAGAAGAATTTTATTTGAGTAGGTTTTAAACCTGTGTTGAAAATTTATTTTATCAAAATCTCAATGAATCTTTTCAGGAATGCTGCAAAAGAAAACTTCGTTATTTGTTTTCTGATGAAAATTACGACATTTTTTCATGAACATTTAATTTATGCCCTTTGATCACTATCTTCAACGTGTTAGTATGTTATTTGGTTTACTTTGATGACATATTTGTAGTCAATAGTCCATGAATTTTCAATCAAATTAAATTATACCTATAATTTGAATTTCACTTTTCTTTAGTCTAAATGTAATGTCACTAAAGTTTCCAACAAATGTTATGTAAAATATCAATAACATTACAAAGAGTTTCCTTGCATATTGTCAATAAACATCGCCACCGATCGATCTGTATGAGAATGAAATTTAGTGGATGTCAATGACTTAAAGTGGATGAGACTTACGTCGTTGTGGCCGGATTCGTTCTTGCGTCTGTTGGTAGCTGTATATATTTCCATGGACTCAGCTTTCGTTTGATTTTGTTATTTACCAATTCGTCTATGAGTTGCCCAAGTTCAGAATGAAATACTGCTGTACAGTTGATTACTGACACATCTTTATCAAGTCCCAATAAAGTCGCAAGTTGGTTGAAAGTTGTTCCACTTGAGCCTAACATTATAAGCGAAAGAGCTCCGAAAATACTAAGAGGTGAGAAAACTTGTGTTTGAACTTCTGGACCATTGTACAGCTGTTTTCCAATATTGTTAGCAAATTGTAAAATGCCTTTCGAGATTTTTTCACTTATTCCTGAGTCAGATACGTCAGACGTGTTCAAACCTTCAGTGGTCATTTTCAGGACACATAAATAGTGCGCAATTATGTACGCTCCCATAAATTGACGAATAGACATTTTGTGAGAAGTAGGTGTGTTTATTTACCTACAACAAATAGATATGAAATGTTTGCTTCAAAATTATTATTTTAAAATCACTTCTTAGTTTATATTTGTGTGTACTAAATGTCATAATACAAGACACATAATTAAAATGCTATATATTCTAATTTTCTTGTTAAAATACCTTTAACACTTTACACTTTTTCAAGGCAACGTGGCACTTGTTGCGGCAATATTGTCATGATCTGTTTACATTCTACTCACTACATATATCACCAGGAAAAACAAAATAAAAGATTTGGATTCCTGTTTTGGGGTGAAAGTTGGGCACAAGGTCTAGCAAGAATTCGATTAAGTTGACAATGATTAAATCACCGTGATTTGAGCTTAAGGAATGTCACTGTGACTTTTGAATCGGAATCTACGTGCAAAATGACAGCAAATATTTTTATTAAAATTTTCACTGCGGGAAACCGCATGAATTCGGAATTTTGACAGTGAGCGCGGATTTTTAAAATTTGATATTATTATACAAATTTTTCTCTAAAATTTTAATAAACTTATTGTTACACCGGAGCAATCTTAGCCACGCGGACTTACAAAACGGGTAAAGAAGCAGCGTCACAAAATCAGGGACTGATGCCCTGGAAAGCCATCAGTATGACCAAAGCCGGAAACCTGACGCGGACATCTGCAAACAAAATGTACCGAGAACCTAAGGAAGGCTCTCGGTTGGGGATTTCGGGTAAGACCTTAACCAAACCTCATCAGTGCCCCCACTGGCTTGCAGACCCCGCTCTATCCCATATAATTCGTTGGACGTTAAGCGGACGGAAGACGGATCCGCCAACGAATTATATAGGGAGAAAATAAATTTCTCGACGCACGTGGCGTCACTGAAATCTCTCAGTGTAACAATATTGTAACGTAATTTCATACGCAAAGTAATGAACACTTGTGGTTTTACTGATAAAAATTTTTAGCATATGAATTTTAATATGCCCAGTGATTTCGCCTGAAATAGATATTTCATATTTTAAAATGGGAATCTATCCATCTATTAAGTCTATTAATTCAATGCTTTCTCAAGGCAATTTTCACCCGGGTTATCAAATTTATTGACAGCAATTTGGAAACTTTTCTCAAATAAATACCGCTAAATTTTTAACTTTACAGGTACTCCATTAAAATGATGGGCCAAGACGGCGAACCTTTCAACCCTTAGCTAGGATTCTCAATGTTTTGTATAGGTAATAAAAATTTGTTATAAAAAACGCGAATTTTTTTTAGAGAAAAAATTGATTTTCGTTGTAACATCGTTTTCTTAAGCTAACTGTGATTTATAAATAGAAATGAATAAAATATTGGGTATTATTACAAAATTCAACAAAATGATCGTACCTAAATAAGATTAAATGATCTTACAATAAGGATGCATTTTTTGGTATTCAGTTACAAAAGATAATAACTAATGTACGTTATGAATAGAACAATAAAAACTCAATTTACAAACGTAAATTTGGATTTGTATAACGAACATATTTCAAAAGAGCATCGTTCTCTTCACAGACCCATGGTTTGCGATGGTGACATGCAACATCGTGCCAATTAACACCATCATTGTAGAATTGATTAAGAACCGCTAAACAATTTTCATTAGCTCCACCTTGTTGAAGTTCACGGTTATCAGGTTGCGGCAATCCAATTCCACCTGATGGAGACCAATCTCCTTGCGCCCGATCAGTTGTTGGGGCGAGTTTTTGAAGCACAGCAGTCCAAAACCATCCATTTATTGAAACAGGTTGCAAGTCTGGTCGATCGCATCCTTTAAAATCACACAATCTGCCAGATGTCCAGATATACTTCACCTGAAATTGAACAGTCAATGAAATGAAAGTTTTAAAATATCTATCGCAGTTAAAAAGACAGTAAATGTAGATAGGTAGATAGAAAAAAATTGTCCACTTCTTAAAATGTACAGAATAGTCTAATATATCTAATTAAAAAAAAAAATCACTAATAAAAAATTAGCTTAAGTTTTCCCTACCCGAAAAAATTGCCTAATTTCTATGTGTGAGATGTAAAAATAAAAAAATTATGTGGCAAAAAAATACGGAAACGCATATTGTTTTTGACTTTCTTCTTAACCTCATTCACACTTTCTTATGTCGTGCATTCCTGAATTAGGTTTTCTTTTTACTTTTTGTAGTCGGCACCTAATCATTTCGATCTTGACACATCAATGATACTATGAATCCACTTCCATCGTGATACGAAGGTTTATTATAGTCAATGTTCATTCTATTTATCACTAGATCACTTTGAAGAAAGTAATAATGATGGGTTTATTATATGTGATGTTCCACAGCACTTTACTTCTCATAAATCACGGCTTAATTCAATGCAGTAGTAGTATCTTCCGTGCAGTATCGTTCAAATATAATTTCACAGTAAATAGTTTCATGTTTCTGGTGTCACTTTCTTTTGAGCAGTTTTTATTGTTTGGAATCAATTTCTAATATTAAAGCGGATGTTATGGCTATTTAAATATAGTTTATGTAAAACTTTAATCTGATGATATGTAAAAATTTACAATTTTAGGAAGTGATGTTTTCATACATACTTTCTCATTTACAAGTCTCTGTTTGATCCATTCGTTTTCGTTACTTGTTTCTAATGAAACCGAATCCATACAACGTTTCCGACAGAAATTTCTAGCTCCTAGCCAATCTTCTTCAACACCTTGAAGAGCTGGATCCCGCCACGAGAAGAAATAGCTATAATAAATTACATTGCACAGATATGTTGAAAATTCTTTCTGAAGTCCTTGGTTTGGTTCAGTTGCTTGAACTAAGATATAAATACAAAACTAACCCTTTTCCATCAGGCGTTCTTTCATGAATTATTCTTTGGGCGCACAAAGCCGCAACAGGTGGCTCCAGAACGCGGCCATTAGAGAATTGTGCGATTGAAAGGTGCAAAGCACCACAAAAAATAGCAAGAATTAGTTGGAACTTCATGTTGACACCAGTTACGTAAAAATTTTAAAAACACTAATTAGACACCAACCGTTACTTAATGAGACAATACACCAAACTCGGGAAGTTATGAATATAAAATGGCAAAAAATTCGATTAAATTTTCCTCTTATATATCTCAGGCAAAAGATAAAGGTGGGGCGCTTTAGACGATTTTGAACAGCTAACGTATCCGAAGAAAAGAAAATAAACAAAACATAGAAAGTAAGGGAACCTGTGGTATCTTCAACTTCAACAAAGAATTACTCAGGTTTGTAGGTAATACAATAACATATTAAATGTAGCAAGGGGTCTTATAGTATATTACGGAGCTAAAGTAAGAAAACAACTTGTGCACTAATTTATCATTTTAAAATGTCAATAATAGTTGCAAGTGTAAATACGGATGTAGATATATTTGGTATATTCTGAGTTTGAAATATCAACTTGTGAAACCCTCCAGCAATGCACCCTCTAGTAGTACGGGTACGTTAACTTAGCCTCGAAAGTCTCCGTTTAGGGAAGTTGTTAATGACCAGCTCTTATTAAATAATGTTAATGGAATCATGATGGCTAATATGTGGCAATTGCACTTTGAAACACTAATTCACGGTTGAACATGATGGCTGTTTCGACCATAACCACATCCAAATATTTCTTGTTTTTCCACGTTAAGTAGGTACTATTCAAATAATTTCATGTAACAATATCAAACATTCGGAATAAGTCAATTGTCTTGCTGTAAATGGACTGTTGCCAAATTATAAAATTATTTTTAATATATAATAAAGGTTTAGTCCGGTTCTGTTAGTTTTTTCTTGAATAATTGATCGAATTGTTAACTAACAACCTTGGCCTCTAAAACGAGTTGTTGTTGTTGTTTAACACCATCACTTCACACTGATTTTTTAAGTGTATATGCCTATAGCCGTAGGTACAAATCTGATTTCCATTTCGTTTCGGAGAAAGTGGAATTTATTTTCTTCTGTTTGCAACACACTTTATTCATATACAGCTCATACTTTATTCATATGCAGATAACACTCGTTGAATGATGTTTCGTTTTTCAATCTTCAGGACGTTTTTTGTGTTCTGTGTTAATCCCACAATGCAAATTATAGCTGGATTGAAAGATGATATTAAACAGTTGCATCAGCTAATTAATGTTTTTGTCGGATTGGCATAGTTTGTTATTATTAAATGACGGTACAATCCTCAAAAAAGCATGTGCATGTCATTTATTATGCGTTGTTACATGATGACCAATTTGAATATCATCTATATTTCCGTGTTAAAATAGTTTTAACCTATTGATCGTTTATCTCTTTTTATATAGAACGGTATCAGATTTGCAAATATGCTTTACCTATGTTTGCATAATCTTGAATAAGCCAAGAAATACTTTATTTAAAATAACTACAATTGCCTTTTCAAAATGTCTTATATTACTAGATAATTTATATTCAAAGACTGTAATTATGTGTCGAATATAAATTTAGAAATATTAATTTTCGAAGGCCCATAATTATGTTAGGGCCGTTATCACTCAACGTATTAAAAATGAAGCAAATTTTATCATCGTCAGCAATATAAAAGTATTTTTATTTGGAAAAAAGGCTAAGCAGTACATAAACTTTTAATTATAATTAATAGCATAGAATATCGTGCAATAAATCTAGCATTTTTATGTAGAGTGCATTTCTAAGCCATTTAATTTAATAATTTGAATCTTAATATTCAGCATTTACTGCGAAAAGCGGTACAGAACTACTTCAGTTGGATATGATACAAATATGTTATTTTATCTCTAATTAGATATGTTATTCTAGTCTATATCACAAAGAACCTCAGTTGTATATGGTACAAAAAGCAGAACACATCCTTTCCACCTAACCAACTTCAGTTCAAACACAACAGTCATTTCTAGTCAATTTAAGAAGTATTTTTTTGGTAGACGCATGCCGATTTTATAATGATTTACGAATACATACCACTTTGATGATAGGGACGACAACCACTTCGTCAACTTTCCATGTTAAAAGTTCAAAATACTGTAATAGATTGGTAACGTCTAATTTATTTCTTATCGATCCTTTCTTTAACTAGAATAAGTCAAAAGCTTCTATGAGTTTTGCACTTAACGAACATTTAGATCAGGAAAAGGGTTATAGTTTGTGTTCAAACCTTAGGATTACCTTGAGACAAAAAACGACATACATATACCAAAACCAGATTAGGATGGCAATAACTAGTAACAGAATTTAATGAATAATATGTGTATCACAAAAATTTCGAATTATTCGTGGAATTTTTGTTTCAAAATCGAAAGTTGGTGTTTCCTGAACTGCTCACGGCGTTTAAAGTGATCATCGTGAACTGCTTTGTCGTTCAAAACCGGAGATTCATGAATTTATCTTTATTTTGGACTATGCCTCAAAAACATTACTTGTGGATTGTGCTACTTCCAACAAAAGAGTATAAATCAAAAAGCAAAATTCAATGTGTAGCAACATTCAGGTACGGATTGTTCAAATTGTAGAAAAACCTATCGACTGCCTTGATTCCCCATGTTTGTATTTGCATAAGATACAAATGATAAAAATTGAAATGTAGTCCGCCTTAGTCGTAATGAAAGATGGAGAAAGTGACTAAAGATACTTGGACAAACAATTACTTCTTTAAATACAAACTCTTCTTGTTTATCTCATTCCTTTGGTATGAGCCGTAGGTGAGTTTTTGCTTTCTTCATTTCATAAGATAAACATTTTTCATGGCACTTTTCAAATTTCGTTGTCTCTTTTTTACCATGATGATCCACAATGACAAACAAATTTACTTGCAGACTTTTAGTGTAATTAAAAACAAACAAATTCTATGGGAAGTGGAGAAAATTACGAATAGCGTAGAATAAAATTTCAAGCTCACAAAATGGGTTTGACAGCGCACCTTGTTTTTTTCAACGTCAAAGTTCATTCAAATATTTTTTAATACTCTTATGTTTGAATGAAAATTTCAGTACATAAGGTGGAGTCGAAGAATGCATGAAAATATGTTTTTAGCAACTTCGTTTTTGTCGTTGTCGTTGTTGATAAAATTTTTCATAAGACAAGCTATTTGTAATATTTTAATTTTTGATTCTTTTACACGATTTCCTTATCGTTGTTGATAAAAATTTTTATAAGACAAGATATTTGTGATATTTTAATTTTTGATTCTATTACACGGTACACTTGCGTGCAGGAAACACTTGAAACAGCATTTTCTATCACCCATTCAAATTTAAATTTTTAATTTCCGCAGAAAAAATGCGCGAACTTATCTTTTGTTCATACGATATTGTAACAAATTTAAAGAGAACATTATGCAACACTAGCTTCGTTACCCAAAACAAAAAATTTCACTTTTTATTAAAAAAGATTTAAACAACAAAAATTTTGAACAATTCACATAATTTTCCTAAATAATTTTTCATTCAAGAATGCTGGCAATGTGAATTCTAGTCATGTACAATTAAATGAAAACATTGCACAAAAAATAGAATTTTATGTTACAATTACCTAAATGTATTGTTTTTTAATTGCTGTTACTAATATATGATGCTGTTATTAATTATTAATGATGTGCAAATGAAATTATTAATATTGAAAAATTCTGACTTCCAAATAAATAAGAAACCTCACCTTGGGTGTTGGAGAATCTGAAAATGTTACGGAAGGACAATTTGCCGATGAGAGATGAATTTACTTGCCAATGTGTTACGGCGGAGCTGTGTTTGATGCAATAAGGCTGAGGCAAAGTAGGATTGAATGTATTTATTATTATCCTTACGCCTCTTTAAATTGTTTTAATTTATATAAAATGATATGAATAATCTGAATTCGATTTCGATTTAAAATTTCTTCTTATTACGAGCTTAAAAGATCCCTTTCCCTTTAAATATTAAATTGCTTGAATAATTGTGATATGATATGATTTTGGGGAAAATAAATTCTCATGATATCAGAGTTATATGATATGAATTTGTATTTTAAATTAATATCTGTTTTAACAGCAAATTAAATCAAGTGATCCTTAAACACTAGAAATTCTTGTTGCGAACAATGATGTGTAAATAAACTTACTTCCAATAATTGTATCATTCATATAATAACCAGTTAGTTTAGGTATTTTCAGTAAAATTCGATGTGTAACAATGAAAGAGAAGAGATTATCACATTTTTATAAGACGAGCAATAGAAAAATAGAAATGAAGGATTTTATTATATTTAATTTTTTGTTAAAAAGTTGTATATTTACATGTGAGGACTGCGTTAAAAATAAATATGATTTATATGTGACGCAAGGGTATAAGGACCTTAATGAATTCAAATCTTCTCGAAGGCGAGATGCTTAATGATATACAATCAAAATTTCGATAAGTACTTACATTTTGAAATCGTACATTATAAGAGTATTTGATAACAAATTTATATAATTCATAATAGATGCAAGTACTGTCTACAGGAAAATTGGTTTGAATACCCTTTTTGTTTCAATCTAAAGAAGATGAAGAGCTAAATGTACATATGCACATAATTTTGCTGGGCCTCCAATAGCCGTTTAATTTATTCGTTGCTTTCTCTTCGATTTCTTATCATCTCTTAAAGCAAAATTTTGTACATTATTACAGTAGTATATCAACAACAATTTTAAAAAAAAAATAATCTTACTTCCAACAAATGGTCCAAAATGTTCAGTTTTAGTATTCTTAGGAAAGTCAGACTTGTTCGAAGAAATACGCATCTCCATATAATTGAGTTTTGCATTTTTCTTTCGGAGCTCCTTTTCGAGTTCATTGATTTTCTCCTGTGCAGCGTGCAATTTATTGTTCATCTCTTTAAAAATATGTGATTGGCTACAACTAAATAAATGCAAACTAATTTTAAAAAAGTTTACTTTGAACATGATGCTCCCACATATCCGTACTTTTGTGTACAAAAGCATTCCCAAATTGTTGAAATATATTCTCAAAACGATGAGTTCTCTGACTCCTTCTAAATAAAAATTGTTTGGAAAGTTGTTTTGTTTTTGCTTTCTCTGCCTCTAGTTTGTCAGTCAATTCTAAAAAAAAAATTTGAGTACGTACTACAATTTACAAAATTAATTCTCTTACTTCGTATTTGTGCTTCATAATTTCTCTTGTGTTTTTGTGATAGCATCATAATTTCTCGAAATTTTTCTCTGTTCAATTTGACTAAATTTGAAATCAATTAAAGTATTTTAAACGACAAATTTACTTGAGACATTTCGACTGTCTGATTTGGAAACATAATTCCTCGTTGAACTGGTGCAACCAAAACTTTGCGACATATGTAGCTATTTCAAGAATACTATCCGGACTAGTACCCAAAAAATCTGTCTGCAAAATGGTTAAAAGAATGTGGTTAACAATTCCATGTGAAATTTAAACTACCGTTTTATTGAGCTCGGTTCCTTTACACTTTACATAATTCATGAATCAGTTACAGAAACGATTTATCTGTAACGTTTCTTTATCGGCAAATTAAAGCCTAATCACATCAAATAGACGAAACTGTTACGTTGTGTTCAGTGATTTTGATTAAACCTGAGGTCTAGTAAAAATTTTTTTACCCATTTTTTGTGGGGTAAAGCTATATTTTAGAACTAAAATTTTACATAAATAATTAATACAAACCAATTTCTGTTCTCGTTGGTGCTGTAACTTTATTTCAATAATAGAACGGTTATTGGAAATACTCCTTCCACAAGCGGGACACTCCCAATTTCTTCGTAGCATTCGACCATGTTTGTTGCAAAATACATGTGAACATCTTGTTATAAATCCGATTTCGGAAATTTCCTTTAAACATTTCCTGTCGTTGCAATTTAGCTTATAACGAGGCATAATAATTGTAAAATTGAATTATGCTTATGCTGCTATAAATTAAATTGTAATTAATATATTTTCAAATGTGATTTTGATAAACTTGTGGTGTCCGATGTATTCTTCCAACGGCTAACATTTTCAACCTACGCGAAATAGTGTTGACTGCTTAGATTATTTTTAATTTATCGTTCACACGATGGGTCGACGAATTGGTTCGAACCACTCGTTCGAAGATGTTAAATGTAGCTTAAAAGTATGAAATGACTTTTAATTTCATGTTTGAAACTAGTTTTAATAATTGTGCCAATGTTTTTATTCATAATATTACAATTTTTAATCTAATTTGATTGTCTTATTTATATATGTATTCAATATAATTTGAGATTTGAAATATGAATTTCACCACTGTGAAATATTTTCATAATGCATCGTGTAAGATGATCATTTTAGTCACCACTAACATAAAACATGCGTTGGACCTTTTTTTGTAGCGAATGAAAACACACGAGCAGAGATGAGAGAAGTTCATGCAATCACCAAAGAACGTTAGGTCGATCTGAACTGCACTGTAGTAAATAAGAATTAATAGTAAGATATTAAAGCAAAATGGCATCACTTCTCTCTAGAACAATCCCATTATGTGACAGCTTTGCACCGAGGATAGGACATAAGGTGATTTCAACAATATTCAATTAAAATTTAATGTGAAAATTAGTTCAATACCAAAAGGGGTGAAGTGCCTACTGACGTAACAATTGAATAAAATGTACCACGGTCATGACGATTTGTGCTAATATTTGCTTAATGAAAAATTCCCATCATTTTCTAACAAGTTGTAAAAGTTTTTTTTGACATATTGTTTAGTAAATAATAAAATTTACATCTTCAATTAACTTGAAACGTTATTTTTCTAGAGTGAAAAATTAGTGTAAGTGTTTGAATTGTTGATTTTATTCATGGAATATTGTGTATTTCAGATTATAGGACTGGCATCAGCTAGTCAGAGACGTAATTTGAATGTGCAAGAACATGTTTCTTACACGCTTTTGAATGAAGCTAATATCCCAACACCGAAGTAAGTATTTTATTGATTTGCTCTTGAAGTGTCAATTGATTTCAAAACAAATTTTAATTCCTAACATCGATTAAAGTCCAGTAAACTGAAATCATGATATATCAACAAAATGAAATGATAACAAGCGCAGTCACTGTTCAGTGCTAATTTGTTATAATTGGAATCTTATGTTAAAGCCATGATTATCGAATAATTGTGATTACGACTTCAATGTTTTTCTTCGGTTGTAAAAACGATTTTATTTTTAGATTTGGTGTAGCAAAAAGTGCTAAGGAGGCAGAAGATATTGCTAGAAAGCTAAACACGAAAAACTTAGTTTTGAAAGCTCAAGTTCTAGCTGGCGGTCGTGGTAAGGGACACTTTAAAAATGGGCTTAAAGGTGGTGTTCGCGTTGTTCATACGTGAGTATAATATTTTAAAATAATTTGTTTAAAATTTTTAACTTGACGGGATATTTTAGACCTCAAGAAGCTAAAGAAATATCAGGAAAGATGATAAATCAACTACTTGTTACTAAACAAACTGGATCTGCTGGCCGGATCTGTAATTCTGTTATGGTTGCTGAGAGAAAATTTCCACGACGTGAATTTTACTTTGCTGTGATGATGGAACGTGCCTTCAATGTAAGCAAAATATTTATTTATTTTTTGTCAAAATATTTATTTGATAATCAAATTGAATTAAAATTTTTTTTATAGGGTCCAGTTATAATTGCTTCATCGCAAGGTGGTGTTAATATCGAAGAAGTTGCTGCCGAAGATCCAGATGCAATTGTTTATGAGCCGATAGATATTGCGACTGGTTTATCTGAGAAAACCGCAGTTGAAATAGCTAAAAAAGTTGGTTTAACTGAACAAGCCAATGAAACAGCCAAAATGCTTCTTAATATGTATGCATTGTTCTTGAAAAAAGATGCTCTTCTTATTGAAATTAATCCATACGCTGAAGATGCTTTAGAATCGTGTAAGTATTATGGAGAATCTAACTAAGATTATCTATTTGATAAAAATTGATCACTTCCGTTTAAATTATATCATTTTGTACATTTCATGCCCCCGAATGTTTAGCTAAATGTGAGTATCAAGTTGAGATTTACACGATATGAGTGGTGGAGGACTAAATAATTGGTTAATCAACTAAAATGACACTAATTGTCACTCGAATTGACTTATTCTTCAGTTTCTGTATTAACTAAAGACTAAATATTATGCAGTATATCACTAATATTTGAAATTAATTAATGTTGTATTATATATTATATAATTTTTGACTGGAATGAAACCATTGAAATTAAATTACAGATTTTGCACTTGATGCTAAATTTCGTTTTGATGATAACGCTGAATTCAGACAAAAAGAATTGTTTGCTCTACGGGATTGGACACAAGAAGACCCCAAAGAAGTAGAAGCTGCTAAATTTGATTTGAATTACATTACTCTCGACGGTACATCTGAAACTTCTTTGAATTTATGTATGATTCTTTTTAAATATCTATATATCAGGAACAATTGGTTGCATGGTAAATGGTGCTGGCCTGGCTATGGCGACAATGGATATTATAAAATTACATGGTGGAGATCCAGCCAACTTTTTAGATGTTGGAGGTGGTGCAACAGCTCAAGCTGTTAAGGTAATTAATATATAAAGAAAAACAGAAACATGAGCAGTAATATTTACCTATATCATAATATTTGCATGAATCATATGAACGTTTTTATTAATTAGAAAAATTTTTATCGTTAGCATAAAGTAGTTAAGTTGACAGCCGCTTGCGTTGCGTCTTAAAAACCTATAAAATAAGGAAGGTTGTATCGGTTTAAAGTTCATTAGATTTAACCGTATTTTATCAAAATAAATCCCACTTGATTTAGTGTTGATTGAAACTAATCTAATGATTTCTAGGAAGCCTTTAAAATCATTACTGCTGATCCAAAAGTGCATACAATTTTAGTCAACATTTTTGGTGGCATTATGAGATGTGATGTTATTGCTGAAGGTATTATCGCTGCTGCCAAAGAACTAAACATGAAAACACCAATTGTTTGTCGTTTACAGGTTTGTGCTAGAAAAATTATTTTTTACTTTATCTGTTATACTGACTATATATACTTAAAGGGCACAAATGTCAATGAAGCTAAACAACTGATTCAACAATCAAAATTGAAGATATTACCACGAGACGATTTGGACGAAGCTGCCAATCTAGCTGTTCATTTGGCACAAATTGTTCATTTGGCAAGAGAAGTGAAGATGGATGTAAACTTCGAGTTTCCAGAGTATGCAAAGTAGATAGTATAACAAATTTTGTTAGTTTATTTCAAAAACTAAATTAATTGGATTAATCAATGAAAAACACGGGAACAAGAAAGTTTCCCTTACGAAGGAAGCCTTCGAAATACTCCAAGCATATATTTATTGAAGTGAATCAATCATTATTTGTTGTGAAAAAATTACTCATTTATTTGTTGTTTTATCCCTTATTTCTCTTTCAAATTCGTTTCATCAATTCGTGTTATCAATTAAATTGTTTAATTCCTATTTCCTTGCACTGCCACACTACCAATGAAAGGGCGAATTGGAACATAGGAATAATATGAATAGCTAACGTCCATAGTTCAACAAGCAAGACATTTTGTTACTCTTTAATGATTAGCAAAATACAAAGATGAAAATAATTTTTTTGTGTTTTCTTTCACTCAGTGAGTAAATATCCAATACCCTGCTTTTGATAAATAGTTCTTGAATTTAAAATCGGTCAACGAGCTGCAAGATATGACTCTGTTCTTGATCTCTCCATTCTTTGTCACCAGCATCGCCAAGATTTCCAGCGTATTCTAAAACATACCACAATGAATTAGAATGAAGCTTGATTCTGGTCAGTACTTAATTAACCTCTCATGACATGCCTTATCGTCTTCATTGAAGCACCTCGTAGATTTAAAATTTGTACCACACGTTGTTTTACTGAGTCAGAAGTTGCACTGACTTCCAAAATAATAAAGTCTACAAGCTGGAGAGTGAACAAGCCACCTGATAATCTCTTAATGTAATTATTTTCCGCTTCATCCTCTTCAGGGATGTTTGGATCCTTAAAAATAGAAAAGGCGATTTTACAAAATATATTTGTCAATTATTATTTTGTATTACCTTTGGTTGGTTATCTATATCTGTGTCTACAGCGTCCACCTTCTCCAAATATTTTAAGTGGAGTTCTAAAAGCCTATCTACTTTCTCATGATCATTTTCTGTGAATTTTGATAACAATCTCTGTCTCTGTGAACCTCTACAATTACGTAGCATACTAGCAATAGCTGAAACAACATGTTCTTCATGTTCGTCAGCACTTAGCAATCGTCTCTTATTGCGTTTTGGTGTTCTCATGAATAATGGAAATATAGTTCGTAAACCTAGGATATCAACAAATTTATTACAATTTTCACGGCCATCTGGCCCTGACATTGCATGGTCAAGTACTTTCAAGGAACCATTGCGAGACATTTTCTTCTCCCTTAACATAAGGTTCATTAGCTGCAGACCCTCACCTGTAAAATATATTAATTTGTTATTTTATTGCTATAAGGAATGAGAAGAAAACCTTTAAGAAATTTTTCACGGTTTTCCTTAGTCATTAAAGCTGAACACATGCAATTAAATAAGTTTTCCATAAACTCCTGCTCCTCTGATGTTGTTGGATCGTGTCGCTTGTAAACAGCAAGTTGTTGCAATAAAACATCGATACCATCAAGTGTACTCAAAAGTAACCGATTTTCGTTACTTTCTTGAAGTAAAATTGATAAAATTTCACTACAATATAATTTGTTGACATCAAAAGGCGATTTTTGCTTCAGTCTTTTAAGAATCCAACTTAAAACTCCCTGTTCGGCAGCTTCTTGAGTCATTTCAGATTTCATTTCCGTTAAATTTTCAATAATTGCTAACGAGTTATGTACACCATCCGCTTCATCGTTATCATTCAATCTGTCTAGATTCTGCACTAATAGTGCGCAAATTTGTTGCTTTCTTAGTGCATCAATGAGAATTTCTGCTCCCTCGACACTTTCATGCAATATATCAACGTCAGTTAGTTCTTGAAGAAGGTCGACCACAGTTGTAGCTATATCAGTATTTGGATGGGCCAATAATTCCAATAAACTTGGCACAGCGTTAAGTTCAACGAACACAGAATACAAATCAGGTACAGTTGCTAAGGCTTTAAGCTCCTGAATGGTTGAGTGTAATTCGATTTCACTTTCCATAAACTTCTCAGGATTATCAGGAAATTTCATTCTCATTTCTTGATTCTTAAGATTTCGCTTTTCAAAAAACAATATCAATTTCTTTAAGCCAGCTTCATCTAAAACGTCCCCATCAACTTCCTCCATTTCCACGTATTTAACAATGTTCATTTTTTCTTCTTCAGTCAGCTGAAGCTCTCGGACAGTAGGTGTTGGTTTAACAAATACAGGTTCTGTTTTGATTGAAGCTGCTCGTCGCATTTTTTTAATACCATCAGGTTTCTTCTTGTTTGTGTCGATCAGATCGTCGTCATCTTCGTTTGGCCGCTTAGGAGTTTGCTCTGGCTGTGAAATTAAAATTCAATAAAACATGCATCATATTTCATATTATACAATGTTTGCCTTAAAAGACAGAAGTTCTTCCACATCCATATTACTTTTATTTATTTCTCTACAAAAATTAGATAGACTACTCTTTGACAAGGATTGAAAACAATATGCATTTGATACTACGAATAAATAACTATGGAAACGAAACAACTGACATGTACAGGATCCGTGAGTGAGGCAAAAGCCATGCTTCACTAGAGATGGGAGTGATTTCATATCGCAGTGATTTCAGCTTCCGAAAGGTCACTGTTATTTTTCAATCAGTACATAGGTGATAAAATCGCCGTGAACTGGAGCCAACGTCATGTGTCACATTCATCATAAATCACCCTGAGTTCAATATATCTTTTTGTTCACTGCAACAAACCGAACCGTATGTATTGTATCTGATTACGCTCACCCTGGCGACTGTACTCAAAACTGAGCTTGACGTTATTTATTTTTACATTCGTTTCGTTTTTACATCCATAAACTAAACATAAAAATAAAATACTTTAGAAAAATCTTAGTTTAATAGTAAGATACTGAGTAGGCTTACTATTGTAATATAAATAAATAAATAAATAAATAAAAATAAAATTCTTGATTTTTGTATCTTTGTGTAAACATGTTTTTAATTTTTTTATGTTTAGTTTACAGTCCATATCGAAATTTGACATTTCTACTGAAAGTTACTGAATTTCCCTTCCCGTACTCTTTTCAGTTTTTCGCTCGCACAGTGAGAGTTAGGCCGTCCGCACACGGAGCTACCGAAAAGATTAATTGAATTGTTATACGGTATCATTTCCTATTCCAGTTCGACCTGCACCTGATCTGTAAACATATGAGCTGACATCTAAGCTAGGGTTCACATCTGTGAATGAAATCGCGAAATCCAGCCAGCCAAAATTCGGTACAATTCACAAACACAATCATAAGCGACGGTTCACATCTGTGAATGGAATCGCGAAATCCAGGAAAGTGATGCTAAGGTGAGTGGAAGAGAGGAGTGGCCAGTCAACCAGAAATCCCTATCCCGATGTGGATTCCGAAAGTTCGTTTTCTCAGCGTGTGTGTGTCCGAATTATTCGGAGTGTCACATTCATCATTCTGGTCGTGGATGTTGAACGAGTACGAGTAACATCTTTTATTTTTTTGAGTTTAAATCTAGCAGGGAACATTAATTATCTGCTAGACAATGCAACTACATTATAAATTTGGATATTAATGCACTAAATTTTCAAATTTACGAAAATCATAAAACACGTATTTATAACTTCACCTCACGAGAGGCAAACATAAATGATATTTTATGATTGTGTTTGTGAATTGTACCGAATTTTGGCTAGCTGGATTCCGCGATTCCTTTCACAGGTGTGAACCCTAGCTAATGGAAAATCCAAATTTATCACATTTGACACGCATTGGAAGTCTATACGAGCTACTCCAGATTCTTTGTCACATTTTCGTTTTGTTTTTATAGACACAGGATGTTCCATAGCTTTTCAATCAAAAACAATGAACACGTCGCACAATCTCTACTCGTGTATTTCATTAAAACTATTTTTCCAGCACTAATTCCTTCATTACCTTTTTAGCATGGAGTCGTTTACGCGCCGGTAACTTAGAGCTAAGCAGACGAGAAGTAATACATAATGAAATTTTTTAACAGATCATTAGAATATTAAGAAAAGGGCAAGAACGACGCTTGAATCAAATTGAAAAAAAAAATAATTAAATTCAAAATAATTTGTGGTTTTATTTAATTTTCGCACAATTTTCAGTTGGTTGCTAAAATTTCTCCATACCACCGTCGAAATACTAAGCAATGTTAACTTCGCATCAGACTACAGAATGCTCAGATGAGCTATGATATTAAAGACTCCAAAAACGAACCGAAGATAAAGATCATTTAAATTAAGTATAAGCCCACTCAAAACACTAGAGGATACACCATATTATATCCAAAACATAATAGAAATCATGGAAGCACTAGATGAAGCCTTCAGTAAAACGGCAGATGTAGAACCCTTTAATAATGAACTAGAATAAATAACTATAACAAGTCATTATACAAGTCTTAAATTAGAAAACAAATGAAAATAACATCATAATAAAAATAATATACTACTAGTAGAAGAACATTACAACAACCTTCCAAGCGCAGAGAATTCATATCAACAAAAAACAAAATCAAACAAAGGAAACAACAAACATGGAAACAATGCAACAAATCTTTTAAGGAAGATTATGCTACCTATAGAAAAAAAGTTATTGAAAATAATCCATCAAGAAGATTATAATGGGGTCCAATATTCTATCTAGTCTTTTATATGCAAGTCAAAGATTGGTATTTTCGAATAAAATAAGAAATAAAACACAGTCTGCAATGCAAAGGTGTATCTTGAATCTAAGAAGAATAAACCAAATAAGAAATGAAGATATACGCAACAACACGAAACTCACAAATGCACTTCTATATGCTCTTAATCTCAAATGAAAATGCGCAGGTCATGTATCTAAGTATCGAGACATAAGATGGACATTAGAAACAACAAAATGTGTCGGACCTAGCGGAAAAAGAAACATTGGACGACAAAAGGGCAGATGGGTCGGGAATATTTTATGAACATAGCCCAGGACAGGCATAGATTGAAGAATATGGAGGAGGCTTTGATCTCAACAGGGACCACACAAAAAAAGGAACATGAACTAACCTTACTAATCCTCAACTTTATAACTAACACTAACGCAACAAACATTAACCAATGAAAAATTTAAAGTAGTATTGAATATATGGACAAATGAAACTTAAATAATATCATGTTATTATATTTATAATTCAACAGCGCAATAGTCCATTTAAATAGCTAAAGAGATATTTTAAAGAAATAAACAGGTCAATTAAAAATTCCCTCAAATTTAAATTTGAAATTTTTATTGAATTCATAAACAAAACGCAAAAAAAAAAAAAAAACAATAGTTCATTAAAATTGTGTACTTAATTATTTTGTTCATCTATACACAACAATTACATTAACAAAGCATATATCCTTCACTTTATTCAAATTTAATATAATTTAATTTAATTAATTTTCCTTAACTTTAATTAATTCATTTTGCTTAATTATATTATAACACAAAATAACATAGTTACCATACGTTTTGCTTTAGCCGTTTGAGTAATGTAAGGTTAAGAATATTGTTTACATTCTTTCAACTATGTAATTTTGTTTAAGTAGTGATTCAATATTGTTAATAAATAATTCAGCGTTATCTTATTAAGTATGTTAGCAAGAAGTTACCGTTCGTTATATGACAAATGTTATAAAATTATTTTTTCAAATAATTTTTTTATCATTTGAAATTAAATTTATTCTATATATTGAAATGTACTTAATGAAATTGTATATGTATCTTCTTTTAAATAGGCGAACGTTTGAACCTTTGTATTGAGATGTATAAGTCAAATTCATTATATAATTTAAGAGCATAAATATTTTGCAGTTAGGCCTACAAATAAGATTATTTCCGTTTTTCCATTTAAAATCTTATAATATCAATACGTGGAAATATAATAAAGTTAGTCTTAGATGATTTGTGCAATTTTTGATAAATGTTTATATGCTCGTTGAACTTATTATAAGTAAATTATTAAATTTTCACCAAGAAACATTAAATCAAACTGGAATTTTCACTAATTAATGCAAATTTAAATCTTGCTAATCGGACGTATTCTCGATTCAAGCATAAATTTATATTATGATTCGTCATATAGCGATTAACTTAAATCTATGTAACAACGAAAGGCTAGACAAATATAATATTGTTTATCATAAGTATTTACTTTGAAGTCTTATAAAAAGCTTGCTGATGTAGAGGGTATGTCATAATATATAGTAATCGTCCCATTGTTGAAATTATTTAATACTCCTACCTTGGAATACAGTAAATATTTTCTTAAACATTTTATATAGCTTTTTAACGTGTAATTATCTATATGAAGAAGGAAGGATTATAAACAAGTGTTAAATTTCTTTTTGCATAGTGAGAAAATGATACATTAGAAATTATTTCATTGTTTTAAGGATAGTCGATTGCAGCGTTATTTCAAGCTTTTTACATGTGCCTGATTTTTAATTATGCTTTTATAAATATTTCCCTCTATATTCTACCTGTGGCATTATGTATATAACAAATATATTTAAATATGAATTTAAATATGGTTCTTATATACATAACTAAATTTTATCTTACTAATACGGACTACATAATTATGTCTTTTGGCCTAGAGTTAAATTAATACATATACAACATTTCTGCACCAGATGAGATATGTAGCGTGTTTGTGTTTAAATTACTTGACTAAACTTTAAATTTATTAGTACCATATCAAATCAAACTTGTCAAATTATTTAGTTAATAAAAATAATTCTCGTAATATTGAAGTATATGACTGCTCAAATAAATTGGTACTACATGCTCAAAATTTTTTAGCTATATTTTTGAAACCATTCCTTTGAAGAACCTTGGTTTTTTGAACATTTTTATTTTCCTTTAAGCCATAGTCAAGAAAGTATTGTAAACTTATTTGCCAGTTTTAAAAGTTTCACAAAGTTAAAGTGCGTCAAATTAACAATTTCTGAACGGTTCATATTGCTTATATGTAAAAATCTGAACACTTGGCTTAAATCGATCGCAGGCTTGTTAGGAGTAATCATGTATAATACTATTGTAATAAGGGGAACTTTCATATATTATCACCCTTTGTTTGTCAATGTTCTAGATAAATCATTAAAAACACATATTGATAATAATGAAAGTCTTGGAAAACACATATTAAATGCATATAACAGGTCTTGTACTTCATGGATGCTTCAAAAATATGCTTTTAGATTGATAATTGACAACTTACATAATTTTGAGCTTGTATGGTTAAATTTGAAAACAACATAAGCGAGAATTATTGAGAAACAAATGGATAAACTTGTTTAATCACAACTCTTTAGTTGTTGGTTTCATTTAACATATCATAAATATTTAAATATTCACATACTTTCCTTTATACTGTTTACTTGAAATTTATTTATAATTTATTTTTCATTTAAGAGCGCTCTTCTTTCCATATATCAATTTATAGTTTTGCTGTACTGTCATTTATTATTAAATTTCTTAGTTATTGTTTTTATATTATAAGAAATTCATTGTTTTTTTTGCAGTTTTTATAAACTTTAATAATTTCATTTGTATATATGTACGTCTTATACAATAGCATATTTGAATGAATGTATATATATATTTATTTATGTTCTGCAGGTATATATATATAAATATTTATTGGTTTTCAACATATATTTTTACAATAATTATTCATATATGTTTTCAATAGTAAAATGGTCTTCATTCTAAGCTTAAATGATATGTTTGTCAATGAACATTTCTGTTTCTGTTCTGTTTGAATTATCTTTTATTAAGTTGTAGTTAATTGATTACTTTTTTTAAATTTTCATTTAAATTTTTTCTTAATTTTTCATACACATGCACATATATATATATATAGATATATATACATATTACTAATTCCATATAATGTATACATGCAAAATTGTTTTGTAAATATATCATTTTGCTGCACTTTATAAATTCATTTTTTGAGTATTTTTCTAACATAATCTATGTACTATTTCATTTTATCGGTTTTAAATCTAACAAATTTAATGCAAGTATTCCTTGTATTGTTATTATTCGTTTTAATATTTAAGATTGTTTAATGTATATATCTACTTGCTCACTTGAATAAGCAAATTTAGTTATGCTTCTTTTTACTAACATTACAATATTAAATACCAAATAGCAATGGTGTTTGCACCGGAAGTATATCAATTGTCATTCTAATTGTAACTTAATACAAATATTTTTATGAAACAAAAAAATTATTAAGCATTTGATTGTTTTAATTTTGTTTGAATATCGATAACTATACTCTCATGTAAAAATCTTCTTCAATTCACGCACAATTCATAAGCAAGTATTTCCCGCAAATAAAATGTATTGACTTAAGGACATTATTTTACTATCCATAAAAACATTTAATTGGTCCTAACAGGTATTATAATATATAAAATTCTATAGAGAATCTATCATTAGCTACAATAGTTATAAAATGATAATGAATTACAAATTCTTTAAGGAATTTTCTAAGAAAGCAAAAATTTGAAGCGTTTTAACATTTTAACTAGTGAATTATTATGACATAAATTTTACTAGCAATGCAATTATTTGTCAATAGAGTACATTCTATTATGAATGGGAAGTTGATGTGGTAGACGAGGGTCTTGAAGATACTCTCATATAATGTCATCAACTTACATTCTTAATATTTTAACTTATTAGCTATTAATCTTTCAACAATTATTTTCGAATGATTTCCAATTATGTAAATTTTAAGTGTTTTTTGGCATTCAAACAAAACGATCAACTGAAGGATATATTAGGATGTTGTTTTAACTTTAAAGTGGAAAAATCATAGGTTTTATGTTTATTTTTAAACAGAACAAAACAGGCTTGTATTCATATATCAAGTTTCTGTGGATTGAAATAACCTTGTAGCGGGCTATCTTTCAAACTGCATAAATTATTTGCATAACGGTTATAACGTTCAAAACATGTCACTAGTTTCTCACTTTAAAACTGTTATCTGATTAAAAAATTAATTATATTATTTGTAAAAACCTAAAACTGAACATATTTGTTTTTTGTTTTCAAGTTAACACGATTAATAAGCGTTAAAACTACAATGCAAAACTATGAACATAATATAAAATATGGACGGAAAACGTCCGTTGCATTCATATTAAGTATTTGCAACCCTGAATGACAACAAAAAGAAACTTATTGGAACTTTTAATTGCTTATCGTATTTAGATAAAGATAAATCAGCTCTAAGCTACAGGAAATAAGAATACGTATTCTAAATGTTACAAGGTAAAGTTTACTAAATAAGGTAAAAAAATTAAAATACTGTGCCATTTTCATTTGTCAAAAGTTAAAACTAACCATAATTATGAAGTAGTATTCAGAAGAATAATAGTTTTATTAATAACAAAAGCAAAAACGAACTAAAGTTATTGTTTATAACAATATGTGAAATTTTTAAATTTTGGAATTATCAGGTTAAATTTTGTTTTCATGAAGATTTAAAGTCAATTTGTCTATGTATATAATATAATATTATTATCCTTTCTTTCTTAATAAATCGTAGAAATGGTAGAAAAGCATATTTATTTATATTTATTGTTCAAAATGCATTTTATTTAGCCTTAATTGGCTACTTTCAATTAGTAAATTATTTATTCTTGTTATTTAATTTGCTTAAGTTTATTAAGTTTGTTTATGACGATTTAATTGATGACAAACTTATTTTCATTTTATTTTTTAAGTTTAATTTTATTTACGTTCTTCACTTTGTAAACTGTTCATGGGGTCATGTAAAGAAATGCTTTACGAAGAACTTTGTCATTTTCAAATTCTTTTTTTAAAAGCTATTATTGATCACATGAAGTGTAATTTATTTATTCTGCGTTTTTTGTAATATTTTGCCTTTCATTAGATCAACGGTTTAACTTTCTTCATTGCATAAATTCGCTGGAAAAAATTGTAACTAGTAAAACAATAACTACAGTGAGTATGATCCCCTCATGGTGTACTGTCACTGCTCCTGTGCTGGTGCATGGTGCTTGAGTTGGTGCTGCAGTTGTTTGAGCTGTAAAAGAGAAGAAAGTTTCGAGTCATTAAATCATTTGTAAAATCAGGCTCAGCTTGTAGAAATCAGCATATATTTAAGGTTTATTGTTGTTACTGTTACTTTTTAAGAAATAAATAAAAGTTTCTTATATTTGTTTTCGAATCCAATGTGTTTTAAGCCTGTAATTATCAATAGCACATATGACGAGCGTTCTTTTGCGGCTCGCTATCGAGTGCAAATTTGAAGTTGCAAAACAGACAACTTTGATTTGCACTCGATAGTTCAACACTTTTACGAACTTCACTTGATACTTGAGTGAATTTCTATGGTTTTTTTGTTCCTTTCGGTTCGTAAATACACAATTTAATTTTATTTCACTTATTTCACTTCCGAACCCGATAGAACGCACTAAGCAAATTTCCGCTCGCTCTAGTGCCGTTTACATCAAGCGAGCGAGCATTCTTAGAATATTCCATAGAATCTTTGTGAACGTAGACAGAACAACGAAAGAATGCTCTACGTTTGTTTACACTAAAAGAATTCTATGGAGTAGGGATTGAATGAGCATTCGCTCGTCTGATGTAAATCATCCTTAATAATAATTATAAGAGTAGAAAATTGTGTAGAAAATATAACTTCAGCTGTGGATTAACTAATTTGAGAAGCATACAAATATTACAATCGCTTCGTTTATAGTTTTTATATAAAACACAAGGTTATTGGATAAGGAAGTTTTATAGATTGAA
Source organism: Chrysops caecutiens (assembly GCA_963971475.1). Classification (NCBI taxonomy): domain Eukaryota; kingdom Metazoa; phylum Arthropoda; class Insecta; order Diptera; family Tabanidae; genus Chrysops; species Chrysops caecutiens. The sequence continues at coordinate 37,481,459 of OZ020570.1, read as the reverse complement.
ATGAAAATGAATGAAAAATTATCAATTACATGTTGTAATGACGAGCTGTGGCAAGTATTCCTTCCAGAAAGCACATTGCCGCAAGCGTGGACCTCTTCCAACATTTGATGTATTCAAACCTAATTCTATGTAATGACGCCCATGTGCAGTGTGCTTAGGCCATTCTGGAAGATGCGGCGAAGATTCTGAATTCGGATTGCTAAAACAAATTCATATTGCCTCACAAATTTCAATATTCAATTTCCCTGTAATTTGTTTTTACCCATATTTGGCAAAATTGCTCCAATAACGCATAATTTTTCTACTAAACTGCTTTTCCTCTTCAGTGTAGGTTAAATTTGGGTTGAGAGGTTCACCGAAAACATAATTTATCTCGTCACCATGCATAACTCCAGTCCAATGAGGCCACGGGTTACCTCGACTTCGATGAGTGTATAGATACATATAAACATTGTTACCATCTTTGGCATATCTACAACAGTATGAATATTATTTACAATGAATATGTTTTAAAGAATTTTCAAGACACACTTGTGAGCAAATTCGTTAACGTTACAAGTGAAATGATAGTCTCCAACCATTTTGTCAAGAGCATCACGATTACTATGAGGATTTTCGGGTTCCACCCAGTCAGTATATTCGAACACAATTGCTTGTCGGGCTGGATTATTGACGTATGGATTAAGTTCTTTCACAGCCTACATAAATGATTTTCATAAAACAAAGTGATGCTTATTTTCCTTATGTTGTACCTGTAAAAATTCATCTCGTGTAACTGTTACATCTTCTTCTTTTCGAAGAAGTTCAGTCAGATAGTATATTATAAAATAATATCCTTCCTCTGTGTTGCTTCCTGTTAAAATATCCGTTTTCTTGAATCTACCATGTTGCATTGACTTTTGTGGTGTTTCATCCAAAAACGCTCCATCGACAACTGGCACAAATGGAAATTCACATATACCAAGCGTACCCCATTCATTATCAACGAGAAGCCGAGCATCTTTCGTACGAAGACACTCAATAACATCTGAAAGCTTATGTCTATCATAGGGACAGCTCACTGCTTCGGCTAATCTCAGTGCCCTAATAAAAAAAAAATTAGAATATTTGGAACTATATCTTATTTTCCATTGATCACCTCAAAATCGCCTCTTCTCTAGATACCAGAGCCCATGGCGCAGTTGGAGATCCACTTTCCAGAATGGCACGTTGAAACAAATCTCGTGATAAGGCGGAAAGGAGATGCAGTGATACAGATACTGCCCCAGCACTTTCCCCAAAAAGTGTAACACGCTCAGGATCACCCCCAAACTTATGAATATTATCACGAACCCATCTAGAAGAAATAAATGTATTTATTTTCGTTTACCTGACAAAAAACTAATTATGATCATTTTACCTTAAAGCTAAGTTTTGATCGAAAAGACCAGCATTTCCAGGTGCTTCAGGTGTTCCCAAAAATAAAAATCCTAATGAAGCAACACGATATTGCATTGATACAATAATAACATTTTCTTCCGCTACTAAAGTTCTGTGAAAAATAATTTTTCACTATCGTTTTTCTTTATAAAAACCATGAGTATTACTGACTTATGATCATAAACTTCCAAAGTAGCAGTTCCAGAATAAAAGCCTCCACCAAATATCCAAAGCATTACAGGTAGTTTTTTCTGCCTCGGTTTCGGCACGACGACGTTTATATACAAACAGTCCTCTGACAAGGGTGTATTGGGATTCCACATGGTGGCCCCAGGAAAATCCCCAAAAACCGTATCTACAATTTGGACACAAGAGTTTGGGGGTGTTGTTGCATTTATTATACCCATCCATCTCTCAGCTGGACGTGGATGTCGAAACCTTAATTGTCCCACAGGTGGCTGAGCGTAAGGGATTCCAAGCCAAGCATCAACCTTTTTGCCTGTGGGCGCAGTGAGGGTTATACCACGTACTTTGCCCTTATCCGTTTGCACTACAAGTGGATCATCATCGGCATCATTATTTAATTCCCGACGTGAAAGACCTCGTCGTCTTTGATGCTGTCGTTTCTCACTTTCTTCCCGTTCCAACGTTCCCAATTCTGCATCAACTACACGTACAATTTCGCCATGTCCAAGGTAAGGAGTAAAAAATGCATCTACGTATAATATAAAACATCCAAATCAATTCAACAGAATAAAATCATAAAAATTCTACAACCTTCATCTTTAGATGATGCTGATGATGCGGACGACGACGATGAAGGCAATATATATTTCTGTCCTAATTGAAATTGCGAATTGTTATTTTTAGCGTCATGATGTCTGGCGTCGACAAAATGACCCACTAGACCAAAAATTCCTAGTGTACATATTAGAAAATGACCAACTGTGTAGGGACGCAATGAGTGACCCAATACGTAATTTATCTCCATTGTGGAGAAATCTATTAAAATTTATACATCCAAATAAAGGTTTTATTCAAACACAAAATATACAACACACTACTGACCTTGTGTCAACATCTACTGGAAAGCTTTTGCTTCATATTATTTAGCCTATTGCTTTTGGGAATTGTTGGCTTGACCTATAGGCATCCGATAAGAGTTGTATTTTTGGTTATCTGAAAAGAGAAATTATAAACCCAAATTATTTGTTCAGCATTCTTTCAAAATTTTATAATTTAAGATTCACCCAAACGAAACCATCGCCAATAAACTTTTTTGCAGAAAAGTATGTAATGTGCCTATATACAATATATGTACTTTATTTATAAAATGAATAAGTACAATGTACATAGACTGGAAAATGCATCATGAAAAAATATATACATAACTCTTTTTAAAGAAAGCTTGGAAAAATGGTCCTAATTAATAAACCACACCATGCGGTTATGCGGCGAAATTATGATGGTGTTGAAGCGTTAGTACAGAAATTATATCAGTAAAATGTTCTGAAATTGACTACACTAGCAACATAAAACGTTTTTGCACCTTTCTGCTTTTTTGTACTTTTCATTTGCTTCGGTTTTCTTTTTGATGTAGATATGGCCTAGAGAACAAATTAAAAGCTTTGCAGCAATTCTTGTCTGCATTACGGAACAGGATAATTCAATATAAACGAGTTAGACTTGGATGAATTTTCGTCTTCTCTTATCGATTCTCTTAGGGATATTGAATCAACTAGGGAAGACTACGAAATGATGTTACATAATAATAAATACGAAAATTTATTATTAGTTACATTTTCATTTTATTTACTTTTATGTAACACACTTCTAAAATTCTATTGTAATTTTTAAAAGAATATAAAATTTCGTGGTGATATTTTATTTTTCAAATAGATTAATAAATTATGCAGCTAAAACATAAGTTTTTAATATATCGGAATATACAGATTTTCGATATATCAAAATTAAACTTTAATGATCGTTTGATGTGAAAACGTTTGAAACGTCATTTGAATGTAGGTTTATTTGCTTAAAATTTTCATGCAAAGGACTCTCAAAAATATTATTAAGGATAAAGGGACAGGAAGACATTTGAATAACTTCTACGACTGAATTTTTCAAAATACTATCAATTGGCACTCAATCGGGTTGAATGTGTACATCGAAGACATTTTAAATTATTGGTCGAAGGATTACAAAAATTATAGTTCTTATTATCCTTCGAAGACGTCGTTTTGTCTTCGCCTAAGGATATACTTCTTTTTGTTATCTGTTTGTTATAAGATCTACGTGTTAACACATACACACATTTTTATTTGTTGCATTACAGGTTTTACGATCAATAAACGGCCGGAACTTGAGGATGTAAAACTCCAAGGAGAATGTATGGCGAACTAAATTAACGTTTGTTGCAAGGCAATAACATTGCAGGACCATAAGAAATTCTAGTGTATTCGTATTTGACTACCAGTTGTAGATATCTAGAAAAACGCCAAATGTATTATACACAATTGTAATATACGTGTGTTTGTATTCATACAACTTAACAGCGCATAGTAAGAATACATTTCCGCAAGGTCAGCGAGGTGTTTTTTCATTACATAATTTCAAACGTCCACAAAGTACCACCATGGTCCGTGAGGGGATGTTATATAATGTATATAATCCATATTAATGACTCAACCTGGTTATGCAAATAAATGATACTCGTGAAAGATATTAGAATAATCATTTTCTAGGATATTTCATTTATTTTTAAGTTTGTAGCATCGTCTATTTCTTATGTTGGTGATTAAGACAAAAATGCTTGGGAAAGCTTTTAAGACAAACGTATGTTTCATCTTCTCATTTTTTGAATCTGAAAAATATAGCGAAACCACTTACCCGTTGGTGACTTGAGTTTTGTGGTCTATATGATATGATTTTGCTATAATATGTAGGTATGATGGGATTGATTTCAACTTATAATTAACGAATAAACAATAAAATTAAACGAATTGTAGATGGAATAGTGGCAGTAACTGAACTAATCTAAAACACAAATAGTTTTTGACGTAAAAACGTCTTTCCTCTCGTTAAGTATGTACATTGATAGCCAGTCAAACATTATTGTGGTACAAAATACCGTCATATTTCAATCGCTAATAACTATAAGACTAATAATGCGATAATAACGATTGAGATCACAGTGAATACGGCATATATGTACGTAATTATTTTGTAGCGTTTGTTTTTCCAGTGACGTCATCGGGCTAGTGTAAGAGCGTATGCGTGATTATTGTTAATTAGCGTTGTGTAAAATTATAAATTAGTGTAGCGTGAGATCGCGTTTAGCTAGGGCGTAGATTTGGGTGTCATTGTAAAAAGCTTGAAAATAACTACCAGGACCTAAAGAGACACAATAAGAATATTTGCCGAAATATAAGTAAAAATCGGTATTAAATTGAAAACTGAAAAAAATAAAAGATACCGTTTCAAATGTGTCGTAATTATCAGCCGAATCGATGAAACGCAAATCACAGAAAGCTCGCATTAAAATGAGTTTTAAATTGGATCATTTTAATATTTAAATTAAGCGATTTACATACTTAAATTAGATGATTTAAATACTAAAATGACCTGAACTTGTATTCATAAATGAGATAATTGAAATTTGCATACATAAAATGTCCAGTGTCGAGCAAATGTCAGAGATACGGCGGCATCGAACAAGAAATGAAAAAACGGTGCAAAACAATAAACTTGTGATTTATCTATTCTGTAACCGTACTACTCTGTATAACCATTATATTAAAGAGATTGATTCAAGTATCCTGTAATGAAACTATGATTACTTAGGTGAATAATATACGATACAAATATGTCTCTAATTCAACATAATACCATATTTTTCTACTTTGTAATTTCGAATTTTATGTACATCTGAATACTATAAAGCACAAGTAAAATTACACGTAAAATTTGAATTGAAAAGCTAATTTGACTTTAATTGCTCTCATTACATGATCATATGCTATTTCAATTAGCAATGACCATTTCTTCTGGCATTGATAGCTCGAAATCGAATTTATATTTTTCCTTTTTGATTTAAATAACTTAATGACATTCACTGAAGCATGACGTAAAGCTTATTATTTGTATACATATTTACAAAAGAAGGTGAAAATATGAGCGATCTTATTATTTTAATGATATATTTGTGAAGTGGTAGCTAATGACATCGTAATTTGATGTAGATTTTTCTTTTGTCAATTATGGAAGATGTTTTATACTAAGTATTAAAACATACTTTCACAAACATGAAATTAGGGATCATAAAAACTTAAACTCAGGAATCAAGTTATTGTTTCTGACTAAACTCTGTAATTAAATAAATTTCAAATGCTTCATTACACAAAAAGAAACTTTTCATTACTTCATTTATATCATCATAAATTTTGATTCCATAATTGCAAATTTAATCAAAAACTTTCAATCAATTGCTTGCCGAGCTGAATGCCCTTCTGCATCAAAAGCAGTACTCGAACGCCAGAAATAACTTTTGAACTACATATTGAGAATGAGAAAATCAATACAAAATTCTGATTTTAAGAACAAAATGTAGAATATTGATTTAATTTTTCATTACGTCATATCCTTTACAGAAAAACTTCAAGACGTAATGAAATTAGCCTACGAATATTCTATAATTACCTAATTAATTAAAATTAATCATTAAATTTAATTCGCCTTGATTCGTTTTATTTGCATATTAAATTGGCGAGTATTGATATTCAAGCGTTAATGAAGGAGAACGAAAGGACGATGCACGACTATGCACGATAAGGCATAGATGAATTTGTCCCAGGACATTCGTAAGTTATGCTCTATCGCATTTAAGCAGCTGCTATAATCCGCCGTAAGGACCTTTACATCAGGAGGCGGTCTGTCTAGAATTTAACAGAAATTGACTTCTAGAATAATCTTGATTTATTTTTTATTTTCCATTGTCTTCAACAATAAATTAATTTATTATACTTCAAATGCACTTTGAAGTGTGATTGCAGGCATGAAACGAATTTACAAATTATGACAAATGTATTTCAATTAACACATGCCTATGAAGTTCGAGGCTTTAGCATGTAGATTTCTAATAATAAATAATTTACGTGTAATATATAATATATAGCCCATACTTATAGTAGCCCAGTCCTATACAAATGTATTGAAAACCATTTTAGGTATGCTAGGCATGATATCTTGTGAAATGGCGTTTTATCATGCTAACGAGATCCTTAACTAAAAGTTTATTTCCAATAGAAGTTGAAATACTTACACATTCGCATCGAACGAAATCGCATGTAATAGATAATGACTGACGTCCGACCATAATGGATTTTCAACCAAACAAATGTTTCATTTACAAATACCCTTGACTTTCCTTGCTTTTAATGTTTCCGTTCTATTTTTCACTCTATTAACGAAAAATATCATTTTCATGGAATAAGTCCTTGACCTTACGTCTGGAATTTATATTGACGTTCCTCTTATAATGAACGTAGTGCTAGCAAAAAGACCACCAAAAGAGTATTGTAAATGTAAGCATTATTATGAATGCCTGCGTTAATGTGCATGCGAGTAATATTACATAACACAATTTTTTGGATAGGTGTAATATTCTATAAAATGAAATATATGATACGATGAATAAATGGTGGGCTTAGGACATGGCGTGGTTTGTGACAAATTTAAAAAGCAGAAGCAAAGCCGGAATTAATTGATTATTGATTTGTCGTTTGTACTTCTACAATAATGACAAGTCTGACACTTTTTATTTAAGGGATATATGTAAAAGGTTGAGGAATACATGCCACTGCATACATGTAATACTATGCATTTGGTATTGGTTAAAATTTTCATACAATCAGAGGATGTGAACAGAGGCAACAGTTTGAAAGCGCGTTAGCAAAATACAAAAGAACCCATGCCTTGAAAGTTTCAAATACCTACAGCATTAAGCTAAATTACAGCGGATAAAGTGAACTTCTGTTGCCATGCTTGAATCTAAATTTTCCAAAAATGAAAGGTTTTGTGTTTTTCTTGTATGAAAGTCCCGCTACTTTGTGTTTAATGCGGCTTGATTATAATTTACTTCTTATGCATTCGATAAACGACTACGATATAATACATATTAATAGCTATTTATGCATCAAGGAGGTGACCATTTCTTGCATTCGTGGATTGCAACATGAGTGTAAGGTCCTGTGGCATGCGTAAAAAGACGAGTGGAGAAATTGTACATTTACACGAGTTTTTGTACTAATGCGTCATGCCGAGCGCAAATGCAGCAACGACTGCAAGAAAGTGTCACTTTACACTAGAGATGCGGCGAATAGTGCTTATGGCGAATAGTCGAATATTCTCCATTATTATTCCACATCTAAAAACATCGTGAAAAGTTAATAAATTAAAGTGAAATGCCTCAAGTGGCCAAGAACCACTTGATTCCTAAATTTAAAAAATATTTCAAAGAAAATAGAAAGATTCAAATTCAGAAGTACCACCAAAAAAACCTCGTTCAAATACAGAACATCAGACTGGGGACGTGACATTAGAAACTCACAATTTATTCCGGGATTGTTTTGAAGAATCCCCGGTAGAACGTTAACTGTGAAAAGATTGAGAGAAATACAATTGGATACAATTGCTGGGCTTTAAACATGAATCAATACCCCATTCTGAGCAAACTTGCTAAACGATACCTGATTACGCAAGCAAGCTCAGTATATTCAAAAAGGCTATTATCGAAGGCATGACTAATTTATGAAAAAAAAACGCAATAGACTAGATCCAAATCGTGCATGAATCTTTTGCTCTTAGATTGCAACAAAAATTCATATGTTTTATTTTGTAATTTTAAGACGATTTTGTTATTGCAAATCGAGTACTACCTGGGTTTTATTTTTGCATATTATTATATTATTTCAAATCGACTACTAAATGGGTTTTATTATTGCGCATGTAGAAAAGGGAAACAAGTTGGTGATGGAATGAAAATAGTCCCTATTTGAATCGATTCCAAGCATTGATGTAATGGTTTCCAGTTGTCAAACTGACAACTTTCGTTTAATAAATATCCCATAGTGATAAAAAGAATCCTAAGTGGACCTCGATATGGAAATGTTAAAAGCAATTGTTATAAATGTTATATACTATATTTACATCGAACGACATTATTGAGAATTTGTTGCCACTATTATCGCACAGACCCCGTGGTATTACTCAAAACACTTTATGATTTTGATTTTTATTTTATACTTTTCCTGGTTCATTTAACATTTCGCTGTTGATTTGTCCTTTACACATTTGAATAGGGATGCCACACCACATTTATTTTCCCTTTTAATCAAAATGAATGGCATCATAACCAATACTATTATCATCGACCACATCATCGTTGGCGTCATTCTTTACGTCGACAGGATGTTATACAGGTCCGGAAGAATAGATATTCAGGATTATTTGCTATTTTGTTTTGAGAAGTAACTTCTACGTGTGCCAATACAGGTATCATACAAAACAACCCCTGCAAGTTAACCCAAATTTCCAGCCAATGCCTGGTTAGGGATAGATAATGAAAAGGTATATTTGATCCAAGTGATGGAAGATAAATGTCACTAAATGTCAAATGTCGAGAGGTTTGAAGTTGACTAGATACCAAAAAGCACGAGCTATCATCATTGTGTGTTATGATGCTTAGAACGTTATTTCGAAATTCATTGTAAATTATTCCTTTATAATTTTTGTTTGTGTTGCTTTTGCTATGATACGAGTATGATTATTCCGTAAAGCACTTGAAGTATGTTTCTGAGGTAACGTTAAAAATTTAAGATTATAATATGAAAACATTATGATAATCGCATTCATCATACGTTAGAAAATTTAGAAAGGAAGTTACATAGCTTCAACCATAAAAGGGATATATAATAATTGATTTTGTAATATTTGTATGATTCCAACTTTGCACGCGTACTTGCATGTATATTGCAAACATAGTTATTAGTTATGCATATGGCTTGTAAATCAAAGCAAAAATTTCCCACATGTTGATTTCGTTAATATCCGGTTGAATATCAATATAGGCAAATATTTTAATAATTCATATCACGCAAAGTCGATATAAAAAACAATGAATTGAGCGATAATTCTCCTTTGAGCAAATTATCCCTATGTAAATACACTTCATCAGAACCATTTATGTAATTTACAATTGACAATTTATGGTTACATTGATTGGAAAAGAATAAAATGTTCGATATGTTTTGCATAAATCACCAAAACACGATGTGAAATTAGATATATTTTTTACTTACAAAACAATTTTTATTTTATACTATACAGCATGTGCTATGGTTTTACATGATATATTATAGTTGGCTGTTATATAAATATAAGACTTCCTTGTTGGATTTAACTGCCATAAGCAGGTGGTCGTAGTAAATGAATGGACTTTAGTGAACATTCAACATAAATTGTAATTTTAATTAATATAAAATGTATGTGAGTAACAATACAATGAGTAAGGAATACTTATTAATTTGAAATGAATTTAACTCAATCACCAAGTTATATCATCATCCTATACAAGTAACACTTCAATTTAACCTAGGACTCCCAATGCGCTAGTGTAATTCAATTGAAACGAAAAACTTTGTCATAAAGACGTCTGGAAACTACAAAACCCGTTCACACTAAAATTCTGAGCATATAATGAGCATAAAGTGACGCAAATTATATTCAAGTGGCGTACGAACCACAATGCAGCATGAGTGCCTATCAAATCCTTATAATTTACTAAAATATGCATGTGCATATATACAATGGAACGGAGTGTAGAAGTAAGGGGTTTGCGGGAATCTCTGCGTTTCAGTTCGGTACCTACAATACACACATAAAGCTATGTTATAGTATCCCCATTAGGCTAATTATAATAAGTATGCCAGCTTAGATTGAAGCTAGACTTTATGTTTGACTTCATTAGTTGATACCAGGCCTGTTTACCTGGTTGCAGAACCATCATATGTAACATATGAAGTGTGGGATATTAAATCAACTTGTATGCTTCAACGTCGTTAAGTATGATTTTTTTACACATTTACTCAATTTACACTAGAACACGAATTGCTCTTGCATATTTAATCTCGTTTGTTCTCTACATGGCCTGTGCAATGTGACAGTGAATTAAATTCAGTAAGAAATTCATAAAAGCTCACCAAATTAGTATTACTGGATCAGTAAACTCATCAAAGACAATATATTTAACGAAAAACGTGTATTCATATTATTCATAGGATTTTTCTAAATCAAATAGTTCGCTCAAGCACCTCATTCCCATCCTTCATCTTTAACCTTTCGCCGTTTAATATGCTAAAAATAATTTTCAGGAAATTTTAAAATTTTAGACCCGAGACGTTCTTTCTGGTATCAATTGCATAGAGCTTAATTATAGACAGAAACGATAAAATAATGGAATATTGAGATCTTTCCGTATGGAATATTAAGATAAATTTTTCAAAACTAATTTGTAAGCAATCAGCTTATAATGTACAGCTTTCTTAAAGTTTTGAGAACAAACGCAGAAGATTCCTGCGTTAGTGCCTTCTGCGTAAATACCCGTGTAAGGTATATATGTAGCGAAAATGTTAGGTTCTATTATTTATTCAAAGTCTAAGTGTTAGGTTTCATTATTTATTCAAAGTCCAATTCACTACATCAACGCAAGTTTTCTGGCCGATGTGTAATGCGTAACTGGCGAACAAACGCGCAAAAAAGTGCAAGTGTGAATGGAGAATGATTCCTTGACACAAGGGGAGTAAAACATTGCATGGGTGAGGTCGGCAATATGCGCCGTTTAGGAGATACGAGGTGTTCAATGGTTTTGGTCGTCGTCTTAATTTTTCCAAGTTATCTCCCTAACTACTTGGCCAGGGATAAGAAAATAGCATTTTTGGGAACTTTGAACTGGTTCTCACATACAAATTTGATCTTGTTACACCATAATGACGTCATGAACCAGTTCAAACTGTCCCGTCTGTCCAAGGCATAAGACGTGAACCGTCCAAGTAGACGCCAGGCAATTAAACATATCTAATGACGGTATAGGATACGCCTAATTTGGAAGAAGTTCCGAAGAATCCAACAGCTGGACCCATGACCCATTACCGTCAGTCAACGAAGACATCCGATCGACATAGTGCCAGGTAAAGAGTCAACAGCATAAAATGTACCGAAAGAGTTAAAAACCAGCACCGATAAAGTAAGATAAAGTAAGAGTTAAGAAACTAGTAATAAGACAAATTGTATAATGAATTAAAAATAAATGCGATAAGCAATAAATAATAAATAAATAAATTTAAAATAATAGAACTTCTACGTTTCACTCATTGAAATTTAGAATTTCTCAACAGTTTTAATTGACATCCAACATTTTGTGGTATAACGAAAAAAGGAAAATATTATTTTTATTTTTTAAAAATTATTCCGAGTATTAGGTTAAACTAACTAACTCAATAATCAACTAAACTAAATTCATATAATTTAATAATCTTAAGATGCTTCCCAGATTTACGTAAGTCACTAACATGAAAGTGTTTTCAAACATTAATGTATATTCTAGCAATATATAAAAATAATAATAATAGGTACCTGCATTCTTTTTAATTTAACCAAAATCAAAATTCAAAAATAAATTCAAAATGAAGAACAATTTCAAATTTATGAGTATTCCACATATTAAAAGGTAATATTGTTGATTGGACTGTGTGCTCATTTCATCCGTGGACCTGCGAATCAAGTGGAGATAACTCTAACTCGGCACCTGATATTAATGAGTGAACAAGAGTACATCTTGAAACGTAGTAATAGGAACCATTGAAGAAAGCAATTACCATCTGAAACTTTCACAAATGATGTACCCAACAATTGTCAAGCTGACTTCTATCAACGAAAGAGGATAGTCCCATATCGTTATGTAATATAAAACATTGCTTCATATGTCACAAATATGTCTGACATACCATATCCCCCTTGGCAGAAACGGATCCTTCTCCAATTGACAGCAAAATGAATTATTCCGGTTGATAGAGGAAACTGTAACCGTAATTTGTGTCTAATGGGTAAACTATGATAATTTTATTTGTCGTGCTTATATGACGGCAATATCAATAATTGAATCAAATAAATAATGATTTTGAATTCAATGGAAATTTATTCAAACGGGTGTATATACGATGGCAAATAAACGAACATATTTGCGCGTTGCACATATATGTATAAACATGTGATAATAATGTTCTTACTGGCATAGAAAGAACATTTAATTATAACACAACGAAAAACAATGAGATATAATGAGATTAGGAGTCTTGTTAGATGACTTTAAAATTATTTTCTTTTCATGTGCACACTTGAAGGAATTCGGTTAATTAGATTCTCTATCTTTTGCGATTCTAAAAACATTTCTTTTAATAGAAACAATGTGTCACTTTAAAAGGTGCTTGAGCCTTCAATAATGCTAAATTAGTTAAAGTTTGGTAAAAGTTATGTTCTGACGATGCATTTAATAAATTCTGAAAGACAAAAATATTTAGTTAAAAAATATATAATCGACCTTTCGTTCAGATTTTTACTCTTTTTATTATCCGTTTTGCTTGTTTTCGTCATAAAAAATTGTTGAACACCACCATTATCAGACTCAATTTCATAATGTAGAAAATATTATAGTTTCAGTTACCTTTACATTGTTTCAGTGCAACCACTTCGTTAGTCTTGTGTCTTATGTTTCTCCAAAGGAATATCTCCCCATTAAACTTTTATTGATTTTATTTTGCTTTTTTATTAATTCATGTACACTTTCCTTTATATTGTACTTCTCAGATTACTTGAAGACTGAAGGTGACAGTTGAATGGAGAAACGGAAAAGATTATAACTATAAAGACAAAAAAGGGCGAACTACAGAAACGATTTTTCTAACGAGTATGTGTTCAATAAATATTGATCAAAACAACTAAATCAAAGGATAAGAAATTTCTTTAGTTATTTCAATAGATTCTTCACTAAAAAAAAAAAATTTTCAACAATATAATCTTGTCCTTTAGCTTGTTGTCCTAGAATGAGAGCTGTTTTAAATTGTCTCTTTAACCTACGTCTTCAAATCGAGTTTCAAGACACTTTAGAAATTTTTATTCCTTTTTAACAATTTACAATTAATTGAGTGCATGCCATATTGCAATTCTTATGAAACTAAGACAACGTTTCGGAATTACTGGCAGTTTCAAGACTCATATTCGTAGACACATGTACCTAAAATCCGCAGTTCCATGGCTTCATTTTCTTGGTTTGTATGACCTCTGTACATGGCTTTTTCACACCGCGTGCATTGAGTTCAGAGAAATTTATATTTTATTGTAATTATTTTCTAATATTTACTTATTTTAAGTAATTTAATTTTGTAAAATTTCCTTATGTTTCGTTTCATGACGTACAAGGAAACGGGAATCATAGGACTAAAACTTCCTTTGAGCCTAAAAGTGCCTACAGACGATCATAGAAAAATACATCATATTAAATGACATATTTGTATCATATCATATCTATGCCATATTATATGATGAACTGTACACACACGTTTTTGAAAATATGACGAAAACTGTGATGTAAATTTTCTGTGATAAAAATATATGACAAAGCGATTTTTGCTGTACACACGACACAATTTAATAGGACATATATTTCTAATGTTGTATGTTGTTCGAAGTTGTCAAACACAGATGGTATTTCACGAAAAATATAAGCTAGCAAATTGCAGATAAAATGAGTGATGAAAATAAAATTATGTTCGAAAATTATAAACAAAATATGAAAATTTATTTATTTTCCTATTTACCGCACTCCTTTTTATTTACGAAGAAATTACCTGCTGCAAAAATTATTTAGATTTGTCACAGACAGAAAAATTGAACCCCAAAACTATTTCCAAAATAAACAGTTAAAATTTGAAACTGGCGCCACGTTTCATCATGTATTTTCATCATAGATTTCTTTTCCATCGAAAATGGAAAAGAAAAATATGATATATTTATATGTCATATATATGATGAACTGTTCACACGATCATATAATATGACATATTTCTATGTCATATGTATGATGAAGCATCATAGAAATATGTCATATTTTTTCGTCATATTCCGTGTGTACAGCTTCATCATATATTTTCGTCATATATATGATGAAACATCATAGAAATATGATCGTATGTAGGCACCTTAATTCTTAGGAATAAGCAGCTCGGGCTTTTGAACTAAACTTTTTTGTATTTGCTTACAGCTCAGTTTACAAACGTAAGACATTTTCTTTGAAAAAAGAAATTCATTAACAACATTGAAGTCCTATTTTATCTGCGCGAGTAATACTGTTTTCCTGAAACAAACTGCAAGTTTCCTTTGACGGAAATGCAGCACTTTTCTTGGTACTCTTGGGCAGTAACAAATTTCACACACCGTGCAATGTGCATTACCAAGGATTTCTCAGATTGTTTGAAGTATCAGTAGCAGTTGTTTGAATGTCTCCATACTAAGTATAGTTGATGCTTATGGTGAATGTTGCAAAATTAAAAGTTTTTGTTTGTTGGAGAAAGGCTTCAGCTTTTTGTCTAAAAATTGTAAGAAGATTAATTTTTGCTGTGTTGGACTTTGGGTTATTTCGGATTTTTGGGAATCAAGCCAGCATGAGGTAAGGATTACTTTGCATGTTCTTCAGTTAAAGATCATAGGCGCTTTGGTAAGTTTTCTTAAAGCGAAGAATAATTAGGGAGATTTGTTATCTTTGGTGCAATCGGTAGCGACACGAAAGGAACGAAAACTTCCTCATACGAGTACTCATTTTATAACTACTTTTACAGCTCTTATGTGTGGAGAGTTCATTTGGGTTAATTGTGCAGGTATTGGAGAGGTTTGATTTTTTGTAACTCGTTACGTCCTTTCAAGTTATCGTTCTGACGTGTTGCCTTTTTTAAAAGATTATTAGTATGTCCGTTCTGTCGGGTAAAGTATCTGACTTTTACATTGTCTATGAAAGTCCCGTAGAATGTAGGTAATTTTGCTTTTATACAAAAACTCCAGGAAATAAACGTTCCCTCATATGTAATTTTTTCGTCATAAGGTATAACAAATCCGAAGAATATATCACCCGTTTTCCATGCTTGACACAATAGTGCTGTACTTTCTGAACTGAACTACAAAGAAGGTACGAGTACACGAAATGTACAATAAAAATGTATTAAAAGTACAAAAACCCATACATAACTAAGTTTACTGCTTTTTATCGTAAAACTTGAAGCACTTTTTCCTCTGCAACCGTAGTTGAAGAGTGTAATAAACCGACGTTTTCTATTACATTATTTTAAAATATATTAAAATAAAAAAAATGCAATACACAAGGATTACATAATTAAATGTAGAAAGATAGACATCTAAAAGATGTTGTTGGGAATCAATGACTTTCTAACAATTAATGAAATTATTTTATACACTGAACTAAAAATGTGTAAGACATCTTTGAGCCAAAGTGCGCAACAGAAGTTGAGCAAAATGAACTGGCCCAATAAATAATACGCAGTTGATAGTCAGAACTCGTACGCAGTGGAAGCAATTAAGTTCAATATCTTAAGTAATGTAAAGAATAATGTAATATTGTAATAAAATATATTAAAATTAAAACTACTTTGTTAAACAATTCCGAACAGATATAGCTGCAACTGATTTCATGTTTGAAAGATATACCTTTTAACCTGCTTAATACAGTAATTCTCTGTGAAATAAAGATTTCAATGAAAAACAGTGAATTTTTATATCATTTTCTTATTGCTTTTTAGCAGAAGCAGATACACACCAATCTTATAGATATATAATAACTAACTTATTGTCACGAAGTTTTGATTTCGTTGAATATTAACCAATAACTTACATCTTAAGCGTAAACGTCAACCAGTTACTGAGTAACAGCTTGACGTGATCAATAATTGTTACCTTAATAAGTAAAGTAACTGCCTCTGAACTGAAGAACATAAAACGTGTTAAGAATGGACTCATTCCAAAGGAATAATGTTGAGTATCACATATGATGAAATGTAAATTAGAACTAAATCATTGGATTTGTTTGACAAGGACAGTTTTATCAAATGGATGTGCTTCAAAAAGGTGAACAGAACAAAGCGAGAAAGTCTAATTTCAAATTTAACTACAACACAGACAACTACATAATTTCAACACCGTAATGTTTCAGTTTTCATAACTAAGGCATCGAACGATTTCAAAATGTTGAGAAAAACTTTTTCCCACATATTTTTCTTTTTAATAAAATTAAGAAATGATAAATTTTCACATAAGTCCTCTTAAATTGAAATTTATATTTATCTAAAAACCTCCCACAGTCCTGTCGATACAGGTTAATTCAATTTATACTTCCGTAAAACTTAATTTAGGTCATATAAAAAGCTGATGAATTGAATGAATTCCACAATTTCCTCCACACCTGCAAAATAGATCATAAGAATATTCGCATATAAAGCCGTTTTCAAATGCAAAAATATATCGATAACAAATTGAAGGATATATCACTTCATGGTCAAGACGATATTTTATATGCTTAAGAAGGTATTTCATGTTAAGTGCTACTTCCTGCTCCAACGGAAACAGTTTCTCGCGGCTTCCCTTAACATGATTTTATTGGAAAATATTATATTGTACTAAAAAAAGCATTATTTTCCACTAGGCCAGATATCAAAAGCTCCTGTTACTTTTGCTGAGTTAAGAAATACCCCATAAACGAAGGAAACCGTTTCTGGCAATCAAACAATATTCACTTAGTGTACATCGAACAAAACTTAATAAATTTATACCGTTTGGATTAGGAATACAATGGGACTTTAATGACTTTCTGGAGGTACAAGGATGCAGGCAAATATGCCGATTAAAATATGTCTTTGAAAACTCCATTATCTATGCTGCGACAAAATGACAATGAAAAACGAAATAATATAGAATGGCAAAACCGTCTGTTTGTTCTACTACATTCAGAGGGTTTTGAGAATGCGTAATCCAAATCCAATCTATATACATCCAAATGGAATCTACACTAAAGAATAGAAAAATCGGGAAATATCCAACATGGGAAGAACACTTATAGATGATCTATAAATATCACATATGCACGTCAAAAATTAAGTCCAATTCAATGTTATGTTATAACCCATATAATTCCAGAAACTGGTTCAACCATTCGAAACAGAGTATATGAGTATATCAAAAAAACAAACTACCTTCAAGTTTTAGTTCTTTTCTCAATGTTAGCACTAACGTCATTGGTAAATCATCAAATGTGATTCATAAATACATGTATTTCTGAACACTGATTAGAAAAAAATTAAATAAGATACTAAATACACAGAATATAAAGAACAGACAAATGTACATAGTAGATAAAGATTTTTCATGAAAATTATTAGGCCAGAGGCACAGCTGTGACAAACATTGAAGTAAAAATTTTTGTTAAGCGGAGATATATAAAAATGGTTTATTTGATGCAATGCAGATAATGTCACATCATCACCATCACCAAAATCAAACCATGCCCCGCGCCATCAATCGACCATATTTTGAACCATTTTGGGGTAACCATAACTACAACAACTCTCCAACGTCATCTTTTATTCCTCCGCAGAGGATATTGGGTTTTTTTTTACATCTAGTCTATGTAATATTATGATTACTGTTAGTTGTACCACGATGTATTTTTCTTTTGTATTTAGTTGTATTTAGTATTTTTCTTTTCTACCTAAGCTATGTGTACATATCTGGATATTATAAAATTGATACCCAGATAATATATGTTACAAGCATATTCCTGTCAAACAGCTAATGATGTGGAATGCATTCGAGCTACCTACATCAGAGCTTATTTCTGAATCGAAACGATACAAAAAGTCAACATACTATAATATAATGTATGGTTTATTTGCCGATCAAAGCTTTTGGTTTATATTCTGCGGAATATCAATATCACTATGTCAAACTGCTATATTGGTTTTTCACCCTTTTGTGCATTGGAAAAATTAAACATGAATGTGACATTTGATCAACGCATTGTTAGCTATTTATTAACAAAGCTTAAAATAAAAGATTTAGAAGAACTCACTGGCTTGAGTAGGTATACCTAATGTGAATTATTTTTCTCTAGTGATCTTGAACTATAATCTAGAATTTTGTTCTCACGGAGGGTATCAATTCAATATTAGAGCAAGAAAAAACTTATTTTTAGTACAAAATACTATCATAATGATTAGTCACTTCCAATCAACAACAACAATAACAATCCAAACCTTCCAAACAACAATTCACTTTGTGAAAGCTACAGAAATCGCAAAAACAATCGTAACAGAGTACTGAGCTAAACTGAAACCTGCAAATAGTTGTTTGCGGAAATGTGAAAATTATGTAATTATATTATTGTTTACGACAATCTTGCGTTAAAATTGCAACAAAAACCTTATAATGCTGGAATATTAACTGTTTTATCAAATCGAATTGGGGATATAGCTTTTTTATTAAACGAATTATAATTGCAAAACTGACAGGTAAACTCCTTACTGCTGCCTTTTATCAAATTTCGCATTGTCTTTCTCTAGAATATTAAAAAATTTCAAAAACTACCTATACTGTTTTAATTTTTGATTGAATTTAACATATATTTAAGCATACAAACAAACGTTCAACCACAAAATCAACAAATAATAAAAACGGAAGTGAACTGAATAAATAAATAAACAAACAACGCATTCAATATGTTCCTGTGTTTGCATGTGTTGTTATATCGTTTATAAGTCTTTTTGTCTTAACTTGTTATCCTGTACGTTCCTTCATATTTGAAAATCTAAGCTTTATCTAATACACTCCGAAACAGCTTAACCTCAAATATTATCTAAAAATAATTTAATTTGTTTTCAATTTCCCGGATATTTAACATTTTTACTTTACGCGATAAGGAAGATTGGAACAGATGATGGTCTGTTAGCACTGTCTTTATTACTTCATCTGAAAGGAGGGTTTCCATCCTCATGTTTTCGTATTTGTTCGAATATATAGTATATTTCATAAAAGAAGAATATTGTATCCTTATTCTGGAACTAGGATTAATTTCATTTCAATGTTTTTGGTTTCCTTGCGGAAATCATATACTTTTGTGGATACTTGCTGAATTACCTACATATAATATATTCTGTTAATAAAAATGAATTTCGAAACAATTGAAGGGATCTTGGATGTTCTGAAACTTCAGTTCAACATATGCATTTTGCCCGAAAATTTTTGTATAAAAATTCATGTTCGTAAGTATAATATTGTCAGATACGTACCACATATGTATGCCCATTTATTAAGATAAGTATAAATGCTAGACAATGCGCATATAAAGTAAATATGTCGCAAACATATGTTATGTTATATACATTTATTAAGTATAACACACTACTCTGGTACTACATTATATAAAGAAATACACCGCAAAGCTTAATGGCATGTGCAAATATTGTTGGTATACAGGCATGTGGATTGTTTTTGTTCTCAAAGACCTTTTGGTATATCTGGTATCAAGATAAGTGGAAGGATATTCTGTTCTACTGAAAACAGAAACAGTAAATGTCTTACTCTTTAAGAAAGTCTTATTTTCTTGTCGGAAACCGGATTATTTGTTTTCAGAGTTTTACATTCACTGCACATACAGCACTGTCCTAATGGTACATGACCTGATATACAGCATTTATCTACAGTTCATTGAGGTGTTATTGTATGTGTGAAGTTCCTGTCTGTTTATGTTTTCTACCCTACAGCAAAGTTTTTTGATTTTTCTTTAGCTTGCCCTTATAGTTTCAACGTTATTTCCAAAAATCTATTCCAACATAAGATACCTACATATGTGCACAAAAGGAAAATTCTTTCTCTTTTCTGTTTCTCTATTCGGATCAAATAATAAGGACGAGTTTCGTCAAAGAGAATATGCATCAAAATATATAAATGACTGGTTAGATGAAAATTTTGCCTGATTCTGTGTTTTTGTAGTGCTTATTCTTTCTTGTACTTTCTTCTTAAAGTTACTTTCTTTTATTGCCTTATTTTCTAGTTTCTTCGATTGAATTGCTAGTAATAATGTCAAATTATTCAAGCCAAATGCAATACAATGATATGTTTATAAAAAGACGTTTTGGCTTAAAATATAAAACTGACGAATTAATTTTGTGATGCATATCTAAATGAAAACTTATGCTCTCTTTGTGAAAGTCAAAATCTGTCAGCCAAAGAATTTGTGAATCATTCTTTGCATTTGAAAATATCTATAATAATAAATAACAGCTTGGGACACCTTTCTTTAACTCATCCCGTTGGAACCTTTTCCACTGCTCTGATATATCTTATCATAGTCGAAGAGAGTTTCATAGTTTATTAAGCAAAAGTTTTTCATATTATTTTGGATTGCCAATCAATAGTTTGGTACATCAAAGTTTGGTGATATAGAATGCTTGACCATGCTAATACAATTCTTATGGATAATTCTTAATATATATGTACTTTTAAGATTTTTTGTACGATTAGTATAACAATTAACGTCAAATGGTGACATGTAGATTCAAATAACTGTATGTGTATATTGACAAGGATTCTGGATTTCAAGAGGATCAATTTTAGATGTTAAAAAAGCTACGTGAGAAAAAAGCTTATTTATTGGCTTGCCACAAATGAATGCGCGAACATGTATGAATACATTTACATTTACCTGTATAAAACTAATTGCAACAGAGCACGTGCTTCTTCCGAATTTTATGCTTATTTTATATATTTCGAATCGATTTTTGGCAATCTTTATTAGTTTCCTTGAGATAACTATCAATGTGACATCGATTGCATGAATACCCAAACTCAAGATCAGTCAGAACACCAACCAGATAGTTGGGCTGTCAAGGCTTTGGATCCATTAGTGAATTTTTATTTTTGGGAACATCCTGGTAGTTTTACCATTATATAAATAAATAAATTTGATTATTAGTTTCACTAGCAGAATAATAAAACTAATAAAGTTTATTCATCTTTCAATACGCTTTCTGATAACACTATGTCACTACTAAGAGAACATGAAAGCTTTTTTAAAAGAAAGCCCAAAATTCTTAAGGAATTCAATGTCCCACCAGAACTCAAACGAACAATCCTTAGGCTTACCAAAATATCCAACTCAGCGAAATCAGGACCTTGTGCGGTTTTGCCTCTCTTGTAGTTGACTTCTAAACCAGAATTGTCTGCCACAATTTTCTTACATTTGTCCTTCTTGATTTTTCAAATATATTAAATTCACGACTACTGCCATAAATGCCAAACACAAAAGAAGAAATTTCGTTAATCTCAACGCACTCTTCACTATCACATGCACAGAATCAAATATATATATTTATTTTCGATAAAATACAAGGAAAAAATATCTACGTGCAACTTTTCGACAAACTCTTGGAAAACTTCATGGAAGTTCTGAAAGTTTTTCAAAGTAAAATTGTCTTGTTATACAATCCATCCGTGGTCGTGTGAGTGTAGCGTAATGTGTTTATTTCTGGTTTGTATATACACTATTAAATGCGTACAACTGACTTTACTTTTTTACTACCTAATTATTACTTCACCAGTCCTTTTTCTTCTTTTTCTTTGAAATAATTTGTTTGCTTCCGATCTATCTTCCACTATTTTTGGAAATGTTGGATAATATTTATTGAAATATTCCTTTAATAAGTCTAAAGATTTCCAAACAACAAACTCTGAAAAAAACTTTTTTTTTTTGTTTTCTTATTTATACTAGAGGATGTATATCACATACATTATAAACAATTTGTAAGAAAAACCATCGAAAACATCAATATAAACGAATCCAAGAAATTTGCTCGAAAATAAAATTTGCACATTCGAAAAGTGTGTGACAAAGGAAAATCAGGAAAATTAAAACCAAAGTCCGAATAGGAGGAAAGTCGACATACTATCTTCCACTTTTCCTTTTCGTCCGTATATTCCAGTTCGATTCAATTAAGAACGAATGAGATTTTTCTCGCACACTCGTTCAGCAGTTCGTAACAGTTTTTCTTTTGTCGAATTTAGTGTGTTTAGAAGAAAATTTTTCCAATTTCCTCTAAGTTGAAAAATCTATAAACTAAAAGTTCTTTACACGATAAATCCCATGGGACACGTGAAAACAAGAGGACTTTGGTTTTGGGAAAAATGTGGAAACATCAAAGAAAAATTATTTACGGACTTAAAGAAAACTTTTTTTATAATTAAAAATATTTCACTGAATTTTCATTATTGTCACAGGATGCAACTTCTGGATATTATAAAATTATAAAAAATATTTATAAAAAGATACATTAAATAAAATTGCTCGAATCTTAATTTAACTTAAAATTTAGTTTAATGAGAAAATCAAATATTTCTTCACTTTGACAGAATACACTTTTGTGGATATTTTTCAAATAAATAAAAATGTTTATAGAAAATTTCCGCAAATTTTCAAGTCGTGGTAGTTTCCTTCACTGAATTTTGATACTTTTTTTTAAATGAATGACCAAAAGAAAAGCTGAACTTCCTAATTAACTAATTAATTATTCAAGTTAAATTTTCGGAAGGAAGTTCGTTTAAAAGAAAGACATATTACAGAACCAGAATAGAATGAACCCCTTAACGAAGCGGTTACTTGACATCACCTTTAAGAAATGACTCTTTCAACTAAATTAAATGGCACTTCAAGTTCGAAAGATAATATCCTGATGAAAAAATGTATCCTTGTGTGTTTTATTGAAATTTTTTCAACGATATTCTAATACACATGTATATGTACCACCACGGAATGACAGAAGCTATGCACCACCATACACTATACACTATTAGTGAAATAGTTTGGCTTAAAAGAAGGAAATAAAAATGAAATAATAATTTGTCCTTTATCCTTTATTCGGCTCCGAAACGTATACACTCCGAAGAGAATCTGAAGCAATACTATTGTGTGTACCAAAAATGACTGGCAGCAGCAAAGCTTTTGAAGGATACAGAATGTTTAGAATAGCTGAGAAGAGTTTTAAGCTTCAGTTCTACATACAAATGCAGATACATCCGGTTTTACGAATACACGACCATGAGAAGCAATGCGCATGAACCCGGCACAATTTCAACTGAAGCAAATTGTTATTGTACCAAAGGATTTAAGAGATAATAACGATGACGTCAAGAAATTCCTCTACTGTCGTTAATGAACAACTATACACACGAGCTATCCTTTTCAAAATCCAGACCATCGATTTCGATTTTCCAATGCATGAAAGCTTTGAAGTTGAAAAGAGATCAACAAATAATTTTTGTCTGCAACGAATGAAAGACTAAAATTTCTGTGAAATATTTTCTTTTATTTTGAAAGCTGGAAGGACTTCCGCATTTGTCTCTGATTTTGTTTTTGTTAACTAAAAGGGACATTCAGGTTCGGAACTATTTTTGCAACTGAATCAATATCACATAAACTAAATACTTTAGATGGTGGAACCATTGCATTAGTTAGAGAATTTTTCAATTTCCATGGATATAAAAAAAACTAGGACGAGATATCTAGAAACAACATATATTTAATAATTCAAAACAAGCATAAGGTTACCCGAAAAGATCAGATTGCAACCCTGTTCACTCAAATAGGTACTATAACGCAGGACGATCCCATGATCATAAGTTCCATTGTCCACTATCTACTAAAGCAAAAACATTTTGAAAACCATGTTGCCTGTGATTGAGACATTTTGATATTTTGATCCTTTTTATAAAAAAAGGATCTTGCTTACAAGGGAGCATCCATAAAGACTGTCAAGTTGTTTGAGTGGGGAGGGTCCTGAAAATGCAACAGTTTCCATCAAGAGCTTGTAACGTTACCCAGTTACTTTCTTTGAGTCTGTTAAAAGTTCAGTAAGCAGTTGGCGTGGAGTAGAAAATTTAGATAACTGGCTAACTATTCCTTGGATTAAAGATTCCATTATATGATAATAGAACTTATATATATGGGTATTATTAAGGGGAGGCTGTTTATTTGTAACCAAACGCAACATAGGGATGGGAGTGATCCAAAAAATGCAAAAATCGTCACAACGTTCTTTTTGGATGCTCCTTAAGCATGATTTTATACTAAAATATTATGTTTTCATCACACAATGTACTTCAAAAGTCAAATGGTCACCATTACTGGAGAACCGAAAATTTGATTCTCTTCACTGTGTGTCCAATAAAGCTTTTCTCTTAAATTCTGCTATATACTTACTCTTCGCACTGCTTATAGTAGGAAGGGTGGTCATAACTTTTCCAATTTGGACGTGCTTCGTTCTTGTTTGGCATATACACTTTAATGGGCTAATATTGCGGAGATATGAAAGTGTATAGCTTCGGAAGAGTCCTCGACGTGTACTTGTGCAAATATCATTGTAATGGGGGAACAGTACTGGAGCAGGACCGAGGGCGAAGTGTTTGGACATATAGGACCCACAATGGCTCTTACACTCAAATATGTACTAATATAGGGTTTGTGATGTAAGCTAAACAATATTTGGGGTTTATTCATGTTTGCCGCAATTGTATAACATATACCAAAGACATGCACCTTTCCTAATATACACGTAGTTGCAATAGGACACAGAAAAGGATACAGTGCAAGCAGAAGGTACTTGATGTGGATGGATAACAATCCAGGACTTGTGATGACGTTGTTGCTAAATTCAAGTTTAAACCATGGTTTGATTCAGTTTCAGGAGTTATATGTTGGGTTTGTGGTTTTGCAAGCAGGCACCCACATTTGGAGAACCGGAACAGCATGATACCGAAATGAGGATTTTTCCATTGTTAACAGATACCTTTTGAATGTGGTTGCTTATTGTATGGATGAATAGTTTGTTATATAAACGTGCACAGTTTTATACTCTCTATTCTCGATTTTGCATAGAAAGTAGGGTAAAGCCCTGCTTCGAACATCTTAAGTAGGGCGAAGATGACGTCAAACGCAGTTCTCAAAAGTGAGAGCGCTGTTAATCAGAATCTTTGTTGTGTTTCCTTTGTTGTGCTACTGCGGCTACTTCAATACCTGCAAAAATGTAGCACTCATTGTTTGAGGCTATTTACGGTAATCCTTGTAGAAATTGGAACTTTCCTTGGAATATTGTATAAGACAACTAGAGGCTGGTTTCTTAGCAACTGTTTGTTTAACATGACATTTTCACGCACATGGTATATAGTATCAAAACAATTTAATAACTTCAAGCTTTAGTTCTTGGATGGATCTACAATATAGAAGTAGTGTATGGGGTATATTCATGGATCAATCATAACGCCATAAAAAAATATATAGCTTCTGTAGAGTCCTCTACGGGTACTCGTGCGTGGAAAATGTTCTTTCTTTTTTTCAAGGCCTCACTGGCTAAATTCATTATTCAAAATATGGGACACTTCAAATGAATTTCTTAACAATTGCAGTGACACTCCATTCCAGTCGGAACCTTTTTCATTATGCAATATCCATTGAGTAGAAGTTTTATTCATTATACCGCAATGCTAATTACTACCATTTAATTCTCAAACGAGTGAAAATGATTTTCAAGTAGGACAAAGACGAAATTTGAACTTTAGCTCTCTAAATGCAAATATAATGAAATAACATACGAATTCTTAAGGTTTAAAGTTAATATTATACTAAAAATATATGTATGTTCCAGAAACGTGGACTTCTGAATAGGCTTGTAGTTTGGGTAGCTAATCATATAGCAGCAGCACATTCTAAATTCCATCTTTTTTTTATTTAAGCATTTAACTTCTCCTTGCGGAAAGTTATTTAGCATTTAACAGGGTATAATTTCTATAATTACAAAGAATTTCATTATCTCTTAATACATAGTATGAAATATTTAATATATTGAGATTTGTATTTTTTGGAAAAACTTGCTAGTTAAAACACAACCTGGGATATTTGGCTCTATCAAAATCTTAGAGATATCTTCGAACGGTTTCAGTTGCAATTTCCTAATATTTTCCAATAGATACCTCCTCTCCTCATTGTTTTGAATGTTTTGAAGTACCAATGTCTTGAAGTACCAGGATCTTTTTTTGTGCTTTTTTAAATATAATTTGAAATATTCTTTCCCTGTCTCCGAACTTTGAGTTACTAGTTGTTGCGAAGTATCTGAGAAACATTTATTTTTAAACGCTTCACGAAAATCAGTGAATGGAATATAGCTCGATTGTTGAGGATTTGATATTGTTGGAGCACGAACATGATAGAGCACAAGGAGCAATCCGGATCAGTGAATCGACAATATTTTGAAATATGTTGGAGCACAAGGAGCAATCCAAATCACTGAATCGAAAATATTTTGAAATATGTTGGAGCTCGAGAACAATAAAGATCTTTTAGTGTAAACAAAATGTCTATTGGGAAAATGAAAACATGTATATAAAAGAAATGAAAACTGGTTCTGTCTGGAACAGTCGGTTAAAGTAGAACTTCGGGAGTGGCGGGAGAGATGAAAATCAGAAAACAATGTTAATCCTCCCTAAGTTACACTTCAACCGACTGTCCCAGACAGAACCACTTTTTATTCCTTTCAAATATTCCTTCATTCTGATTATTCTTAAAAATGAGAGATTCGTGTTAGTCATATTCCTTATGACTGACAAGGATATTCCTTAGTTTACAAAAAGCCGATGTAAACGATGAGTTCTAAGCACTCGCAGTCATAAACAGAGCTAGGATCCCTACCCACTTCTAGCAAACGGTGTTTCTACTATGATGATAACGTACTCGTATGCACGCAAGCTGAAATGAAATTCTGGTCCGTCAAAACGCGGTCAGTGCAGTAAATTTCTTTTGGAAAACAATACATAATACGCATCAACTGAATTGTTCAAAATACTCAATTATCTTTGGATAAATTCAAAGCCGCGAACAGCAAGGTTAAAATATATTTCGTTGCTGATAAGCAATCGTGTTTATCAAAAATTAATTGGATTTTATTATTTTAACTGACTTCAAGTACAAGGTGGAAATTTCACCTCAGAGTTTGTTAGGTAACTAATTAACTTGACTAGTGAAAGGTCAATCACCAAGCGAATTAATTTATAAAGGTGCAGAACTTGATAATAAATATATTTTTTCTCCCTTGGTAAACAATATACTATAAACTGAGAACAATTGTAAGCTGAGAACACGTTCCAACCTTTGCCAAAGAATCAAAATTATGTTTACATAAAGCAAACAGTATATCAAATCGCCAAAGCCAAAAGACAAGCCAACCAACCACAGATAATAAAAACGACATTTCAATAAACGTAAGATTTTATCGCCACTTCCGGACGGTAAAGGAAGTACTGTCAGCCACTCGAATTTCCGCCAAATATAGACCTTATATTGCATCATTTTCCACCTTCGCACACCGCATGCTCTAATGACGATTAAGATCTATAATTAAAATTTAAGCACGACATTTCAGTGGAAACCGATTAAAAATTTCCTATAAATTTATACTTATACCTATAGATAAAAAGGATGTCACAGTGAATGACCAAACACCTGATCATTATCATTGGCTTCTGCTTCTATGTCCGAACCAATCTAATATGGGCGGGTAGATTGACATGTATTCCTTGACAGGAAATTCACAATTTTCGGTTGCCTCATTGACGTTTCTTGGATGGACATTGCATGGATTGACCGCATATGAATTGCACCCGAACATACCACACGCAAACTGTTTCTCGGTATTTTAAAACCATCGAAAGTTAATACAATTTTTTTGAAATTTGTTTTCACTTTAAATAACCATGTTTATCAAAATTGAGAGTGAATTCGTTCTCTGTAAGATTGTCAATCGCACAGATCAAATTTCAACTTTTTCACTAGAAAGTGAAATCGATATCCTTCCACCTGTAGATCAATCTATGTTGATTGTTCATTGTCACTTGATCACTTCGCAAATTAGAAACATTTCTCAGAATAATACTTCATGATCGAAATGTTGTAAAATTTTCAAGAATTCAAGCTAGCCAGATGCAACGGCAATGTACAAGTCGAACAAGCCTGAAGCAAGTTATTCGGGTGCGGTATATCTACCTTTCGATCTCAAAGATATACCACACCATTATGAACGAAAGGGTGAAAATAATTAACAATTCCTAGTGATCATTATCGATCGACGCTGACCAATAGTCGCATTTGGTTATCAATTCATTTTCGTTCTGCGAATTCGCGGTAAAGTGCACACTAAAAATTTTTAAAGAAATTTAATAAAATATTCCCGGCACGTAATCCCGATCGTTTAAACTTCTACTCGTTACAAATTCAAACCGAGAGTAGCGGGAATTGTGGCGTGTCCTCTATTTTGATTGATTGATTTTGAAATAGAATTGAATTTCATTGCATCATATCCTTAAGGGGATTTTGTCTTTCCAGTTTTACTGGAATGATCTCCAGAAAAATACTTTAACACAATATCAAACCATCTAATTACATTTGTAGCTGATAGCTCCCATTAAAAATTACTAATTATTATTTTTAATTTTCTGAAATAAATGTTTGTACCTTACTAGATAAATTTATATTCCACTTGAAATAATCTCGCGAATTGCATTTTACGTCAATGGCAACGAAAACTATCTCTTAAATATTTTAATCACTGATAAAAATAGAAACTAGGAGATTTGAATTTTTAAAAATTGATGTAGATATAAATAATTTTTAAAGATAATTCCTGCTCTGATTAGGTATAGTTTTGAAATCAGGTTACAATCTGGACAAATGCGTCAATTATGCGCTATCATTTTTATTTTGTTGAGTACATAAATAGCGACCGACAATTCTTACCCCAACCTCAAGGGCATTAATATCTTCCACGTTACTGTAACCGATTTTGGAACGTGAGAAACAAGTCACACAGCAGTATCGCTGGATTTTAAAGCAGGAAGCAATGAGCAATAGATTGAAACTATGTATAGCTTTAGGTTCAAAAACGTCTTAATTAAAAGCTCTTTATCACATCTTAGACAACCCTATAGATGGTCAGCACAAATTACATCAACAACGGACACCGAGCATGAACGGAAGGAAGATTGAATGATAGCATTTCAGCTCGGAATAAGCAGATCAGTTTAAGTGATTTCCAATAAAGTTAACTACTAAAACTAACAATTGTGATCATTACCTATTTTCCCTTACACATTAAACAAACGGGTCTCTTTCTTATTAGTTACAGGACTTATAACACAATGATTTATGAATAATTATAAATTTTAATTTAGAGTCTACCACATAATGTGTTTTAACAAATTCATCTTCAAATCCAAATATGAATTTAAATAAATCGTGCTTTAAACTGATATATACTCGTATGTAATACAGCTTTCTATTTTATCAAGACCCGGATTTCACCACTTACAGAAGAACACACCGGAAAAACGTTTTCGTTCATTGAAGTAACTAAACGGAAGTCTACTGCAGACTTTTAAACTTATCAACTATAATTTGTCATTCAGAGTTAAACAGGTGTGGATTCCATCATATGTTTTCATAATAGCTGATATATTGGCTCATAGGAATTTGAAATAATAAGTAATTAACAGGTCAAACACTCTCGTTCTGGTTAATAATAATTTTTATTCAAATAATTCTGCGAATTCAATTACCACCATAGATGGAGGTCTTCTTCTATAGCTGGATACAACGCAAGGCAGGAAATTGCTGTTTTATAATTTTTGTTTTAATTATTAGAATTCATTTAGAATCAGAGGAAAGCGAAATTGAAAATTATTCAACAACAAAAACTTCAGATTTTTATCGTTTACTTGCAGTAATTCTGCAGAAATAATTTTGAATTCATATCAGGTGCTAAGACGCGCGCGGGAGACGGACGGATGTCCATGTCCATTCATCGTTTATGATTTATGGTTATTCCAGTGCACTGAACTGTGTATTGGATGTCTTTGAAATAGAGGTATCCAATATTACCAATTGAATGTGTTCCAAGCAACGCTCCAAGTCTCAGTTGACGTACAATGAGGGCACGGTCAGAAGTTATCCTAACCCGAAGTTTTGCAAAAGAAAATCATCATAATACTTCAATTCTATTCAAATGACATTTTGTTGCCCGGGTGTGATTGATCACCCGTGATTCTCATGGATAACACTATACATATCAGTTTTGTTGCGGACAGCATGCTTACGTTCTATGCTTAAGGTTCTTTACTCGTGATATGAATTTGACAGCATAATTGACTCTCACTGTCAATTTAGATTGAATCAGGAGACTATTTTATGTGATTTACCTTTTTATGTAGTGATGCAATGCATACCATTTTTATGTTTATATTTCATAGACCAGCAACACTTCGATATTTGACATAGAATGATTCCAGCGAATGAGAAAATGTTTGAATATAATTAGAATTGATGGCAATGTAGAATGTTAAGTTTTGAAAAATGTTAAAATTCAAAATAGAGAAACATTTCTGCTAACATTAGAAACGCTACAAATTCCTGAGTATTTATTTATTATCACCAATCCAAAAGAGAATCCTATTTGGAATTTGCTTAAGAATTTTAAGTGCAATTGTTCAAAAATTTCTGGCTGGGAATTTTCTGGTTTAAATCCAGGAAGTTCCTTTTTTCGAGTGGACTGGGAGAATTAAGTACATATTTCGAATTTTATGGGTATGTATATCTTTATGAATCTTTGGGATCCAACGATGTTTATGTAATTTTACATTTTATTGATGATACATAGATACGTAAGTAAAAAATATGATTTCTTGTAAAGGGACTTAACGTCTAGACCACGGGTTTTGGTGATTCAGATATCTCAATTAAAGTGAAATATAAATTATTTGTTTGTCAAATAGAGTTTTAATAATGCATAATTTGCGTCATTATTCTTCACACCCTCATGGGTTGCAAAACTATGAGAATTATGTGTTTTGAGGTTGAAAAACATAAATTTTTAGATCAATTTTAGAAAAATATTAATTATTTAGATCAATTTAGCAATTTTCGTCGCAATTCATGACCAACAGACGTAAAGTCTTTTGACGATTCTTTAAATATTATAAAATATAATGATCTGGCTCGATTTGAGTAATATGGTTGTGTTCATATTATTCACAGCCTGTTCACAGGAAAATAAGCATCTTGTAGTACTGCGAACTTTAACTCTATATAGTTTCGACCTTGAGTGTCATTAGCCAAATAAACTCAACGAATTCATTGCATTTATTGTTTTTAACTAACATTCTACCTCTTGTAAACTTTCTTTTTTTATGAAAGTAAGGAAATTATTTCAGTTGACTCTCGCCAAATCTTTCAAATGGTCGTACACCTGCGCAATCATTAACGCAATTAGCTATAAGCTTTTGTATTTTAATCAAAGTCCGTTGAGCCTATATAATCATAAGTCTTACAATTATCGTTGATATCATAAATAAAAGGTATAAATTTGAGACAAGTCAACTGAACTAATTTTTCTTACCCAAAATCTTTAAAACCCGATAAAGAATCAGCTCTTAACTATTGTAAAGTTATCATAAGAGTAGGTATTTCTCGTGAAGATTAGATATAGGTTTGATATGCGGTTGAACTTTTGGAAATCTATAAAATGTGCACCAGTGCTCCTTGAAATGGTCAATTGATTGATACTTTTGCTCGTTACTTGAAGTTAGCTCCGTAAAACACAAAAATGAGGACAATCATTGCTTTGGTTTTGTTTGCTGCCATAGCTCGAGCAACATATGCAGATGGTAATAAGCATATTTAACGAAATGTCAAAAGTTTGAATTTCTAATTGTTGTTTTGTATTAGAGCCAAGACCAATGGGACCTGCGGAAACTTTGAGGGCTCATATTGAAAACTTTAGAAAGCAAATGCCATGCGGGCTTCCAGAGCAGAACATCCCGCCTCTAGCTCCGTACAATCATCCATATGAAACAATTGATTTTGGAAACTTCTTGTTCACGTGAGTTCAATTGTTCAATCACGGCCAATAATTTCCTTTTTAATGAGTTTCTTAATTTATATTAGGATTGTTGCCAGTGCTTTCAATGTGCAAATCGATGGACTCAATGTTTTTGAAATCAATGATGTCGACCTCAGTTTGTTATCAATGAAAGCAAGCTATGATTTTACATGGGAACAAGTGAAAGCTACGGGAAAATACGTTATCGAAAATTTCATCTTCAAACTTTTCAAAATCACAGGAGCAGGTGACATCAATTTCACAATCCGAGATTTGAGAATTCGCGGTGATCTTGAAATGGGAGTTGAAAATGATCACATGATGTTGAAGAATTTCAATATTGTCATTGCACTTGGTGATGTTGAATCAAAACTTACTGGACTGTTAGGAGGTGGACCAATTCTCAACACTATCGCCAATTGGGCTATTGAGGATTTCGTTGTATTCATGATCCGTGATCAATCAAAACTGGTCAGCAGTCTTGCTAAAAAGCAAATTGTGCCAATGGCAAATGAAATGCTAAGTGAATATACTCTCAAGGAACTCTTAGAAATTGTGACACAGCCCATTACTCCGAGCACATGCGGAGATGATACAGTTCGAATGCTTCCTCCTTTATTTCAATTCTTAAATTATAAAGATTAAAGAACATGGCATTGAAATATGCTCTTTTTATAAAAGAGTGTGTAAGAAATTTTTTCGTTGCTATTTGTTGAGATTACAATAAACTTGTGATATTTAAATTGAATCTTTTTTTTTGATAATAAATCATAATCGATTTCTGTAAAAATTTATGACGCAAGGACAAATGATGCCTGAGCCCACCTGAACGACTGAATTGTGTTGAAACTCCTTGATTTCTGTGTTGAACTCTCAATTGGTTTTTAACATTCTCAGTAGTCTGACATAGTAAGAAACTGGGTGTTTGTCTTGTACTCGAATTTTTTTTTTTAGCATTTCATACTTAAGAAATGCTACTGTTTTCGGTTTATGTCTATTTACTATAGCCAGTGTGGCATATAATATTTTTAGACCTAAGGAGTAAAATGAATCAAACCCTGAAAAAATGAACATCTTATGTCGCTTTGGACGCTCAAAGGAAAAATGTGATTTAGAAATTTTATAAATTACTTTAGAAGCTACGAATATTACGCCGAAAACGTAACCATATCCCTCACACTTTCTCCCTGAATGGCTCCGTGGTAAGGTCAATTAACTGCGTCATTGATCTATGTATCCACCATGATTTCTGTATTTCACCATGGTTGATTTATCATTCATACATGGTATCGCCCAGGGAGAAAATGGAACCCCGGACATCCGTAACCAGGTTGCTTTTAGACCCTGTTCTTTACTCTTAGCTACCACCGCACGGACTTTGGCACGATGGAACCCGTTACTTGTATGATCAGGGCTTAGAAACGGGCCGTCGCTCTTCTTCGGGCTCGGGGGCACTATTAGCGCTTCTTCTTATTTCCGGATCTGCGCTGATAGTATGTCCTCGCATTAGTCTTGCACCAGCCTTCCCTGATTCGATTAGCCTTCCCTATTATAAATTATTTGTTTTCCTACACTCGATTTGTTTTCATAGCTGTTTAAGTGAACTTGTACTAAGTTGTGATTAAATAAATCAATAAATATATAACCATAATCGTCCATGAACTATCATATTTTCATATTTACTTCAAAATATTGTACATACTTACCTGTATCACAAAAAAGTTCTTTTAAAAAATAGCGATTAGGTGTTTGTAATATAATTTCAGCACGAGTAGGTGTAGTAATATTACATTTTTTTTTGCTTATGCATTGAGCCTTCTTAAGTTATTTTGAATCTCAGAAATGAAAATTTTATAGTGTTAACGAGTGAATTTGAAACAATAAGATCATTATGAAAAAAATTTGACGCGAAATCCACCTGAAACTTTCACTACGGGTCTAGAGAAATTGTCATCAACGTCAATATTAAAGTCGTCCTTCATTCCATCCAACAACATCTTTGATTTTATTTTGCAATATGTTCCTTTACTATTTTCCGAGGTTCGAGAAAAAATAAATAAAAAGGCCAATGAGCCCACTTCTCATGAAGTGGGTATTTCTTCCACAATGAAAGATTATGTGGTACAGTGGTTCGTTCCAGTAACTCGATCTTCACCAACACTTTTTCTTTCATTTATTTTCCACTAATTTTGTAAAATTTTAGGAAGCAATAAAGATAATAATAATTATAAGCGAATCAATAAAATGTTTACGAAACAAAATACATGTTATTACAAAATCATTGAATTTCGAACGTATTTTGATCCAAACAACATCTGTAAATAAAACACCCACAAATTCTCATAATTAGGAATGATCATTCGAAGTCCGGATAAGTATACAACTTCATTATCCTCTAAGGTAAACGAGTTTGAATTACCTGACCAGCTGCAGTGGCTAAATTCAATAAGTCAACTCCTCCTCTTTGCTGGCATAGTCCTTCAAAGAAGAGGACTCAGGTAGAAGCTAGTAGTAGCCGTCTAGTGCACCATGGTGACCATCTGTACTTTTTTTATATCCAGCCGGCATTTGAACTTTACAAAGAATGAATTGCAGTTTATTGTTTCTACACAATCCTCTCGTTGAAGCAGAATTCAATCTTGAAGACTATTTGTTTTGTATGAATAATTCCTTGCAGGGCTGAGATGAGTAAGAAAGTTATATTGTCCATCAAATTCACTCAATACCTGGGATATGATTGCCCTGGCAAACATCAGTAATCTCTTTTACTAACGGGAATGTAGAATTCTAAAGATGAATAATTCTACTTCATAACTTTTATGAACTCAATTCTGAGATTTACCAGAAATTCTTTATATGTCATATCGGTACAGGTAAACATAAGGAAAGGTAGTTCAAATTCGAGAAGGTCGTACTCCTGCTCTTCCACCGTCTTTTGTTAATATTCCACGAAATTACAATTTCACAAAAGAGATAAGTATTTGAATAGTGACGAAAAGAAGATTGAGAAAAAAAAATTTTCTTCGTTGGAAAAACACAGAAAATAGAGCACACCGATGGATGAATGATTTTCCATACATTTTCCTCTTGATACGGTTTTCCATCTTAGCAAGGTAAACAAATAAATATTTGCTTTTGATTTGACATGTATTTGTGCGAAATATTTTCGAGAGAGGGTTTGTTTGTCCCGCTGTTACCAACGTAAACGAAGAAAATTTTACGTTATTTTGGTTCATTTTTAGACAACGGCACTTGAGTTGACTTGGAAAATTAATTTGCTCGCTTTCCCTTATGTCGGTTGTTCACAATTTGAAACTTATATCTACGTGAGATTTATTTAAAAATATATTAAATATATATCAAAAATAGGAGAAATAACGATGCAATAACAATTTAAATCCTTACAATTGTTTACTTCATCCACAGCTTCATCGTTTAGCAACTTTTGATTGCTTTGAGAGCTTTGCAAGCTTTTCAGAAAGATTTCTCATTCGTAAACCACTAGTATAGTGAGATTGTCTGTGATAGTGACATACGACAAAATATTTTTATATTCACTGGAAGGCCAATTGTAGATTTTATATGATTGAACATAATTTTATACCTATACAAAACTATATTTGATTTCATATCTACATATTACCGATATTAATATTTTATATATCCATAGCGGACGATACACTTAACTCCACCTCCTATTTATCAATTTTTCCTGACAAAAATCACATCAAAAATCAGAAAAAAATCATAAATAGGAAGCGGAGTTAAGTGTAGGTACCTACTAGGTATAGCCTTTCCATATATTTTTACATATCATACATATTTATGTTGTGACAAAACAAATTTGAAAAACTAAAAACTGTTATAAGTCCCTGAAAGTCCGTGAACACCTTTTCGGAATTTCGAAAGTCATGTCATGTTCGTGTCAGCAAAAATTTTGATATTTCCGCGAATTTCCCGCGCATACACCCAAACATTTGTGCATTCACAATAAATGATTTTATTATTTGTTAAAACAGGTAATTTGTTTGAAAGAGTGAGAAAGATGAAATAGAGCGCACATGCGGATGTGACAGATGTTAAAGAGAATTCTCAGTTTCAGAATAGGTTCCACATTTTCTCATCGATTGTGAGAGAAGAGAACTAAGATTCTTAAATTGCATTGTTTTCATCAACTGTTTCCACGTTGCGCCAGCGTTTTAATAACTTTTCTTTGGAATTTTGACATACAAACCAACACCAAACAAAATTCCCGGTAAAAGCGCTAGAGTATTGTAATGTCAAGAATCGCGTGACTGAAGAGTGGACACAATATTATACTTTTAACTAACACAAACAAAAGTATAAAAGGTGTCATAAGGTTGTTCCAACTTTTGCACATATGTATAATGCTTGATGCTTGATATCATTTGA
Source organism: Chrysops caecutiens (assembly GCA_963971475.1). Classification (NCBI taxonomy): domain Eukaryota; kingdom Metazoa; phylum Arthropoda; class Insecta; order Diptera; family Tabanidae; genus Chrysops; species Chrysops caecutiens. Next base: position 37,444,491 of record OZ020570.1, on the reverse strand, counting down.
TCCAAAGGAACCATTTTCAAATATTATTCCGTTCACAATGAGGATATTTATACTATAATTTTTATACATGGCAAAAATGCTTAGCATTTGGTATAAGTGTTACTGTATTCATGACTACTGCTTATTAAAATATATTACTTATAATTCCAATTTGAGGTCGATGGGTTTGTAGGTTGAAAAAATATGTTTGAAATTTTGTAAATTGGTATATAATTGAATTTATATATCTATTATACTCATATTTTGACGAAATTCAAGACTTTAGTGTGCAGATGGACAAATAATAAAATTTTATTTTTCATTTTAGTGGAAACAACTACACTTGCAAGTTCTCTCTCAAAAGAGATTTCTCCCGAGTTATATTCCATACGAGAGAGACACACTCACCTTCCACAATCGAGTTTAACTTGTGAATCATCCGCCGAAACAAACAAGAAACAAAATTCGAATTCAGTCTTTAGCGAAGAACATAGGAGTAGTGTGTTTCGCGTTTGGCTGTGAAATTAGCAGTCGCGTGGTTTGAATTGGAAGTGTCAAAAATTTACGTGCCGAAAATAGAGATTTCATAAATTTATTGAATATATAATTACTTTAAATTTATATACAAAATTATAACAATCACCTGTGCAAAATCTTTCAATCACAAAACATTACAGCCGAATACTATTACACAATTCTACGAAGCCATAAGTGTGTTGTCTTTTGAAAATAATTTAGTGCGCGAAATGTATGTCAGTAAATAAAATCACAGAATTCTAGGAAACAATGATATATGAAGGCAAAAACAGAAGATAAAAAAGTATTTAGTGTGAAAAAGTACAAGATAAATCGAATTAGCACAAAAATTTGGTGCGCCATAAAGTTCGGGAACAAAATATTTCATTTAGATTATATCAAATAGATAAAATATCATCAGCCTTTGCTGAAATAACAATTTTGAAACAAGAAAATCAAAATGTTTACTGCACAAAGAATTAGAAAAATACAATTTTGGTGGACATCTGCAAGTTCAACAACAGCAACAGCAAAGACAATGAGAAGGAAATCAAAATCACCTTTTGCTGTTACAGGCAGTCCTTTCCAATCAATAGTAATCTGGGTCTCCATTATTTATTTGTGGTGTTCTCGTTTCAATGTAGCACAATCCATTGATCATTGTCTCACACATCGATATTCCTCGTCTATGAATTCTACCCACATGCAATTCACCAAGGAAGTTGTCTCGTCTGAATACGCTGTCATGGGAGAGTTCAAGAGCCTCCATTGCTGTGCTAAAGGATACCGGAGTATTGAGTGGTAAGTACATTTTGTCAAAGAATCCTTCATCACAAGTCAAAGAACCAAAGGGCGATATTTAGAAATGGTTTCTCCAAGGCTCTTCCCTGTGTATGTTTATCTAATTTATGAATCATGACACATAACCCATAGAAAGTAGGGTTAGGTCAGTTGCATCTGAGAAAGTTTTAAAAAGAAAATAATATCAAAATACGATTTTGCGCTCCTTTGCTGTGTTCATATTTATACTTGTACATATGTCGTAATTAATGCAGAAACCACAAAGCCTTTCAATGGCCCAAAATTATGAGCATACTAACTATGATTTATAGATGAGTAAAATGTTAAATAATAAAGGGTTAAATATTCAATTCAGGTTATCTGATGTGTCAACCACTGCCGAATCAAGCTCTTATCTTTTATCATTCCCCAGTGTCTGGAAAGAAATCTCCTGATTTCGATATAATATTATAATTTAAATAATAACAAAAATCACACCGCCCCCTCCAATCAACACTTTGCATGCCGTGTCGGCAGTTTGTAGCGTGGCTGTTAGCCAGTTGTTAAATAAATTATTTGTTATGAAATTGATAACACCTTTAAATTGAATTAAATTATTGTGACAGAATGCCAAGAACTTGAAAATATATGATTTATATCGATATTTCGCTGTGGAAATTCTTGAAATTCTTGATGAAATTAGGATAATGCTCGGAATATTTTATTGATTTTCATTTGAAAAGTATCGCTTTTATTTCAGCTTTGGAAATTTCACAAACTGTTACAATTAGTATCATGGCATTCGCGAACAAACCAAACTAATTTCACTAAAACTTTCTGTCTGTGAAATGTTAATGACTTCAATCAAAAGTTAATGTTTACTCATAATCCAAAGGTTTTTATGAAACATGGTAATAAAAGTTTGCTTACTAACAATTGTTATCAAGAATCTTAACATTATGTCATAAGTTATCATATACGTTACATTATGTCTGTCGTCTGTCTATTGAAAAATTATAATGTTCCGGTGAAAGTAGATTGTAACTTTGCAAACATTTTACTCGCCAAATTTGATGGGTATTTGTATTCCTCTATAAATCTTGAGAAATAACTATTAAGTGAAATATATTGAAGATTTACAATGTTTAAAATGGACTTGCATCAATGTATTGAAATGGTAGCATGAAATAAAAATTAACCACAATCTTACATATGAAATTTTACACCAGGTGAGTGCATTGCCGCGTACAGTATCCTGAAAACCGTGAACTAAAGTCAAAGCACAAACCTAGTTTTCAGAATATACTTAATTACAATGAAACACATATAAACCCAATCGTCTTTTTATGTTCTTATTAATGTTTTCTATGTTTATTGTTTACATTATGCTACATTTGATGCATTTTATTCTTTATAGTTGACCTTTGTAGTAGTTGAATAAAAGAGTTTTCTACACAAGGTGTTTCCAGAAAAAATTAACTGTTTTGGAAATATTTCTTAGAAAACCAGTTATCGGAAGAAATGAAAACTTGACAATATGTTTGTACGAATATTAAAGTACATAATGCGGCCATTTTTATCTGTGTAAAACACTTAATTACAACTTTGATTGAATGGATGTTAGGAAATTCAGTAAAAAATATGATGCTGGTAAATGAAAAAGAATTATTCAAAAAAGATGGCGCAATTTAATTAAAGACAGTATAGTGTTAATACTAGATATATATCATCATTACAATCTTTATCTTCAAGAATCAAAAAATTTCACGTAAAAGACAAATGTACCTAATACCGCGCGGGCACATAGCGTCACAAAGGAAATGTAATACAGAATTTCACGTTTTCACGTTTCAGCCACGTATTCTCAATGTAAGTTTTGAGTGTAGTATCATAACTATGTTCTTTTTTACAATTAAGTTAAGTTTCAGTTAAGCCATCATTGATTAAATGTTGCGATGTTACGACCAATTGTGCAGCAGTACCTAATTTTGGGAAAGTTTGCATCTAACAAATTGCATCTAATAAACGCCTTACAAAACCAACACAATATATTCTGCATTTATTGTTTCTTGTTTTTTGAAAGATATCTCGTCCTTGAAGGCTTCTGTCCGTCATCGATAACATTACGAGCTACACTACTACCTAGATCTTGAATCTAGACATGTAGACATCTAGTCTTAAATTTCTATTCAACTCAATACATACAGTATGTCAGTAATTTGCATATACGGTCTGGTGTTAATACTTAATATATACCTATGTTATAAATCACGTTTTAACACTGCACCTAACGTTGCATCTCAAACACGCTAGTATTGTTTATCTTAATCCTAATAACGTTTAATATCTAATTTATTAGGCTCTATTGATTATTTATGTAATAAGGTATCTAATATAAAACACCCCTAATCTGTGGCTTCCTTAATTATTCATGTTTTTACGTGTGAGTGTTGTATGCTGAGTGTCTATGGATTCGTCAGTTGCTTAACAATTATCTTATAACTAGTAATTCTGTTAGAGAGTAGATAATAAATGTCTTTATTATATGGTTTGGTTTTCTTTATAACCTCTTCCTGTATTCTAGTTTGTGTCCCACTTGCAAGTGTTTGCAGGAGGCATTCGATGTTTGTTATTCTAAAACATAGTACAATATAAATGGAAAGGTAGCTGCCGTTAAAATTGTTCAGTTATTATTATTTATTACAACAAATTAAATATTGATACTGAATTTAGTAATTCAAATGTCTCTAATATGTTTACACGTTGCAACAAAATCATACTTGTTTCTAATTGAAATTATTTGTTTTCAAACCATAAAACTGAATATATGCATGTCAAAGAGATGAATATGTAAATGTGTAGTTATTATATATTTATTAATACAATCATGTTTAGATAAACTATTTATGTGATGTATATGTGTATTATGTATATGACTAATAAATACATAGTGTTTTTTGGACGTAAACTACTTAAAAATATTAAATCGTCTAATGTAATCAGAGATATTCCATTATTGAATCGTTTAATGTAATCACAGATTATAAACGTTTTGTGAATCCCATCTAGCCAAACTTTGTGAAGTTATTCTAGGACTTCAAAAAAGCCTAATATCAGATTGATTTCGTTCAGTGCAATCATGACTTTCACATGACCAAAGCCTTTTTGAAACTTACATCTCTTCAAAACGCATTAAATAAATTCAAAGATTATGAAAATGATTTTAGTAGAACCTGAAAAATAGTAAAAATTACAGGTGTCTATATTTGAAAGCCATTCTAGCTTCATTGCTTGACACAACATTATTCAATTTTCTCAAAAAAGTGGGTGTAATATATCGTCATTATTCAATTTTGATACTATAATCAAATGTTTTCGATGAAATTTATTAACATCTTTATACTTATACATATTCCAAATTTTGAAAATAACGAACCTATTCAGAGTTTTCAAACGACAGCTATAAATTTTTTCCATTAACTCGCAGCTTGATGTTGAAATAAATCACTTAATGAAGACTTGTCATACTTCCCACCTCAAATAGCCAATTTTTGACATCAATCGAGATAAGAAGCTAATAAGAGTTTAAAAATAAAAATATTTTCTGCCATTGTCGGTCTCAACGCGCTGCGCTGTTCATGATTTATTAATTCAGGTACTCAAAATTCGAATTGATTCAACAATTTGAGGTTGCAGTATAGTACGTCCAGCGCGCGTACAAGTTTGTATGCATAAAAATTTAAGCATCAGCTTGTCCATATTTTTACTGTCTTGTCCATAGTTTTACGTTTTCATTGATAATAAAATGGATTTTCACTTGCCACAGGGACCGAGGAGAGGATCAATGAATCATATAATAACCTTGTAAAGAAAAGAGCAAGATCTCTCAGTAGAACAAACTGAACCATAACGAATCGTTGCTACGTTCACCCTAATCCATTGAGCTTTCCGCGAACTTGGCTTCTAAATGAACTACAATGCAATATAAACCTTCGACAAAAGTCTTATTCTATGATACGACATACGAAAAATGTGACCAAGTACAAATAATTGACGTTTCATTTTATTCAAAGGATGATTTGATGTTCATCCGCACAATGAGTACCTTCAAATTCCAATTTAAATTGTTCGAGAATGTGTAAAGTGGGCTGGTATAGAGAACAGAAGACAAATTTGAAGCAAATCAATAAACTTTTCCGGGAATATTTTCCTACTATGATAATCTCTTTCACTGTTTTGAATTCCTCCATTTTCCTGATAGAGCTTTTCCTTTCGAGGAATTTCTGCCCTTTAATATTTATTTATTTATTTTGTATTTTGTAATTCAGCTTCTTTATGTTTTTGTCCTTGTTATTCTCATTCTATTTAATTTTGTCCTTATCCTTGTTCTTTTCTGATATGATCCTGTATTTTTGCGAAACACGAATTAATTAAATTTTTCGAAGAAGGCCAAATTAATCTACAGCTGAAAATGTATGGAAGCCTTTTCACTTATACATAAAGGTATACCCTTATATCCACCTACCATTTTGTATATATGTAACACAACATAAAACTAGTAAAATTTTACCATAGAAACCTTGCCAATACAAACTCAGGCATATGTCTTATATACATCTATATCTAACATCAAACTAAATTATTGTGAATAATCGAAGTGAGAGAATGTTTTAGTCCCAACTTCCAGGAAGTTTCTGGAGCTCTAGTTAGAAGTTTCTTCGAGGAATCTGTCCGTCACTCACAGGTTTAATATTTTTTACAGATTGTCCTGGTGAAAAATGTAGTGTGGGCTCTTATTCATAATTATCTAGCTTATCTCTCTGAATCCACTAATACAAAGACTTTTCGAGCTCTGATTGTTCAGAATTATTTGACTTTCTCTTTATACGTGCATAAAACGCAAAATAATTTAATTTATACTACAACTAGATGTTTCAGTCTAATAACGATGTATTTATTATAATTTAACTTGCAGTACAGTGATACCTGATCAAGATACGCGTTTAATTCGTTCCGTAACCTTGCTCGTATGTAAATTTTCTCGTATCTCAAAGCGATTTTTCCCATTAAAATTGATTGAAATGTCATTAATCCGTTCCAGCCCCCAAAATGCTACCCCAGTTGTTCTTGTTATGTGTTTTTGAATAAGAAAAATGTATTTATAAATGACAAATATTGCATAAAAACATAGTAATGTAAACTGGTTTTATAAAGTGTCTTTGTATTTTGGTCATTTCAATGCTACCTATATATAACATTGCAACACAACTTATATGCTGCAGTATACTTAGTTTTAGTCTGTGTTCTTCTCTTCACTGGGATTTACCTTTTTCGCCGAATAAAAAAATTGTCCGAGGTTTCTGTCCGGCCCGGTCCGGTCTGTATATTTATAGAATAGTTAAGCTTAGTCTACAGTATATAATTTAATAGCTTACAACGGTTATATTTATAAGTAAAATAAAACCAACAAATTACTAATCAATAACACATCAATCATCTAAATAACCTGTGATGATTCTAAACTAAAATGAGAAATGCAAATGCATCCAGATACTTCCACAAAACCTTTTTCACTTTACAATAATCTTTTACCTGTGGTGACGTTTCTTGAAGGTTTGACTATCATTCAATCATTTCTCGGGATTACAGGTTTCATTTTGTGTTTACTGTGATTTTTAACAACTTACTTTTCAACTCATGAGGTCCCAAATATTTTTTTTTTATATGATCGTAAAAAATTTTCCCTTGAACAAGTTACGTTTATGTTTCTTTCTTGTATTCCCATTGCGTATCATCAAATATCTGATACTTGTTACATCGTGACAAAACAAACTTCATGAAAAGTCTTGAAAGATACCGACCAGGGCTGGAAATGTGAAGCACTCTAGCCTAAGCGATGGTCATAATTAATTGTTTTAGTTCGTCCTAAAAATAATGCAAGAGTCTTTGCTCAGAGGAGGAAGGAGGCTTACAGCATCCGTCAGGTAAGAAAATATCATTATCATTGTATTGGTTCAAGTGTAGGTTGTGTTGAGATTTTCTACGAAATTGTTGCCATTGGGGAAACAACTTCGTTTTGTTGGTATAGCTTCATTGGATAATAGAAACAAAAGAAAATGATAATCGTTCAAATGTTGGAAGTCATTCGCCTAGACTTATGTCGGTCATCACTTATAAGCCACCTTGTTTAACGTTTTTCTCCGTAGGTGATAACGAAGCGCACCGTAGTCAACGATAACTAAATTATACATGGTATGTTTGCTGTAAGAATTTGCCTTAATGAATGACAAAAACCCTGCAAGATGCAAAGAACAATCCTCAAGAATCATGAAAACTTTGACATATGTACACAGGTAGATGTCGGTGGCTATCACAACGCACTGATCAATAAACATATTGTCATACCTTCTTCTGATGTCGTTTGAGTTCACGTCACATTCTTACCATTTAGAACTTATAAATTTTTTCTTTACGTCTGTAAGTAAAACATTCGCTTCCTTCTGCCGATAGAGGTTTGTGAATTGAATTAGTACAAGAAAATGTAGAAATAATATAAATATCAAACCAACAGGTACGTATTATTTTTATGTTTCATTTTCATGGGGCAATGTTTTTTTAGTCTCCAGTGAATGAAATGAAAAATAAACAAATAGCTAAACAACGACATCTTCAGTTTTATCCCATTAAATGTCTCAATGAGATATCAATTGCTTCTTGCTAGATTTGTCTATATGTATGTTACTTGGGATACTCCTTGAGATAAAAATTCTGTTAGATTAGAAGCGGCCATGATTTCGAACAAATAATTGTTATCGGTCGAATATTATTTTTAAATCTATTAGAAACAGTGGAGTTAAAAGATGAAATCTTGTTTAGGAGCAATTACTTTTCCTAACCTAGATCTGCCTCATGTGTGTCATGTGGGAAAAAGTAAAGTTTTGATTGAAATTAAATGTTTGCCCGAAAAACCTACCTATTCTTATATACATGATAGTAAGTAAATGTTGGCCTACTTGCTGGAAAAATGATTTAGTTTTTCATCAGATTGAATTTTTGATTTTAATATTCGGCTTTAAGCACTGATTCAGGAATTCCTTATGTTCTCAACTATAAGCTGAAGTATAAAACTTTTATGATGCGAAAATCACGCCATTTCTATATTGAATGATAAAGTTACAGAAATTCTATGAAATTCTATAAATTTAGATACAATAACATTTTTTCGCAAAACTGAAAAAAGTAAAAATCCTTTTGCCCTCATTAGCTTTCGAAGAGACAGATCTCGAGCAGTTTAATACTTCCATGAATTTTCTATATATTGCCGTATGACAAAGTAGAATGTCATTGCGCTGCAGTGACTGTCATAATAATCAGCCCATCACTAACATAAAGTTTCTACATCATGTTATATTAGAGCGAATTGTAAAAACTAAAAAAAAATTAATACTTTTTGCAACCAAGGCGGGACTTCTATAATAACAATCCGGTGTGCTATGTTGTCTTATATGTAGAAGATGTTCCGACTCAACATTCTCTATGCCAAGAAGATTGTTGTAGTCTCTTCAATTAACTTTTCTTTATAGACTCATGGAACGTAGATTACGGCCACAAACTCTACTAACTGAGATCTGTTAAACTTATTATTTTTGTTGTAATCTTGTTTGATTACATTATTGAATGATCAATAAAAAGAAAAAGTATATATAAATAAATAAGAAAGTTAAATAACTACTGTCATTTTGCACTCGTTTAGTGTGGGGCTTTGCTTGGATTGAATTATTTCTTGCAGCTTGCAGGAAAAACATCGAGGAATATTTACCACACATTTTTACTTAATAAGATTGCATTTTATCTGTGTCGCTTAAGTGATTCAGTGTTTTTTTCTTGTTCCCTTCTTTTTAAGATTTTCTTCTTTTATATCAAGTTAACGTTGTTGGAAGACGTGCTGCGGCAAGTGGTTAGAGAGACAACAATATAAAAACACCTGTAGCGGTAAATGTTTACAACCAAGAATGACGATAAGCACGATACTTTATTGCCTTCTTTTTGCCTATATAAAGAATATAAGTTAATGTGCCTGACTGACTGCTTTTGGCTTCAGTTGGGAGCATCCTCGAGCGGATTTTACTATATCAAGTTGTGTGCTGGAATACTGGCTGATCATACGTAGACTAGTTAGTATAGTTTAAAGGCGAAAGATGCTATGTAGTTCAGTGTCAATCCGTTATGATTTACGAAATTTCGCAACAACTGCGATAAATCTTTGGTATACTGATTGCCTTGAACGTATTCATGAAATTCAGTAAGATTTCTGTTTGGTTCTTCAAAGAAAACAAACAAACGAAGTTCAATTGAATATTTTAAAAATTTTGTTGCTCAACATTCATTGTATTATGATATACTAACGTCTATTTTGTTTGAACATCAGTGGCAGACATTCTTAATTATGATATTCAACATAACAAATGTATTATCATTGCCGGAAAGTGTCAGTTTTATTTACAACTCAAATTATATTTATGAATCAATTTTGATATGTAGATTGTCGTGTTAATTTAAAATTTGATTTATGTGGGAATAAAAATTGATACTGGACTAGATAGCTTAATGTGTGATGCATATGACTAGCTATGTACGTATTTATTTTATGAATTTATTATCAATGCACAAAATAATATCATAATATTATTTATGAATTGTTAAACCCTTGATATTTGTATTTCAGTTATTCAATATTCCTGCACCGCTCAACGCTCTACATACAAAACAATGAATCTTTTATTATCCATGAACTGAGTTATCTCCTATCACTGCAAGGTCAAACGAACAGAACTTTGATATTGCTTGCGGCTAAGCTTTTTCAGACTTTGGATTTAGAACTTTCATGAAATATCCAGTTGCCAGTGTTTTAAGAACGCCACTTAGGCCGTTACACATACTCAAAAAATTATATCTAATATTCAATAGCAATCATTCGGTAACTTTGATTTGCCTTTGCCCTAGGGTCATCATGTTATGCATTATGAAGCCCCGATTTTACATGAACTCCATGTTGACTTACTCTTATTTCCGTTTTTGTTACATTTTGATTTCTTCTTGGAGTTATCATTGGTTATTCACACTGTGGAAACTTCTGCAACTAAGCAAAATGAGGTTTCACGTTTGTTACTATCGTGAAAATACTAAAATTAAAGATACAAATTGCTAATTAATTGTTTAGTTACTGAATCATCATTGTTGAATACTGAGTCAAATAGAAAATTTTGAAGCTTTTACAAATGTGAAAAAGCAGCGCTACGTTTCTTGCGAAACTTATTAAGCACCAGCCATGAAAGAAGTAAGAATAAAATTATTTGAAATTCTAGAAAACTACAGCCATTAAAGCTGTATTACACTTCCGATACTTTATTTTACTTTCAAAAATTTTAGTAAAGTATAGTAATTTTTTTTAACCAAAGAGTTTTCAAAGTTCCTGTAATAAAAATCCGTCCCATTTGCTGAAATGATTGCAAAAGAACCCACGAGTGCACTAAATTTTGTTCAGAGAACAGTAAAACCTCGTGCAATTGATTATTGAAGGATAAGAGGATTGGTAATGTGAAAAGAAGTTAGGGTGATTCAGCATAAGAAGCACCTGGATAAGATGCAATAAACCGAAGAAGCACCCAGCAGGGGCAAGCATCGAGAAGTGAAAAGAAGCCAACGTGGCTTCTTCAATTCGTTATGTATTCACGTTCTTACTTGAGAGACCAGCATCCCGAATGGGATTGGGATTGGTAAAAGGTCATGGCGCACAGAGGAATGATGGGCCAAGAGATTGAATTCCTGGTAGGTAAATTTTGTAGGAATGCTCTGGTGTCTGTAACAAATAATAAAAAAAAAGAAACTCAACTCTTGTTTATTTCTTCAAATAACTTGCCGCAGCCCACTATATTTTAAAGTTACTGTCAACGCTGTCCCAGTCTCTGTTCATGTTATAGCCTGAAATTGTATTCAACTGTCGGAGTTCGTTGATGATGGGATGATTTTGAATTCGCAGAATCCTAAATTCCAAAAATCCTTTTTTGTTTTCATTTCCTTAAGACATAGTCAGTTATCAGTTTTTATGAATCTTTAGTAATTCAGTCTCATATTATTGTGTATGTCTTTCGATCTCTCCAGACATATAATCGAATGCGACACACAATATTACCCTGCTTGGGGGCTTCCTAGATTGTAAGCCTTCTAGTCATCTGGTGGATTTGTATGTCTTTATTCCGGCTAATAAGATGTTTCTCGTCTGTATTAGGTCATTACGTGACTCCAGGATATAAAATTTTTAATTGTCCTGACCTATGTTGACTCGATTCTTTAGTACAATTAATCATTTTCAATTTCAAATTCTTAATATATCCGGGAGTAATGACAATTAGTCTTCTTTAACGACAAAAAATCATCCGCAAATAATAGTATGTATTCATTGATTCAATTTAAATCCAATATGCAACGCGAAATATGCATTAAATCACACGCTTTGATCTTTTCAATTACGGCACCAATTTTACATATTAATAATCGTTGGGAGAAAGTAGGTAATGTGTTAATGCAACTAATTTTAACGATCAAACATCAATAGACTTCCTTGAATCATCAACTCCCAAGAGTTCAAAAATAATTTTGTTAATATTTAATTAATTGCATACATGAGAAACTTCCTCGATAATTTTTCAATAATAAAAACAGTGAAGTCTTGAGCCAGGTTTGAGTTGAATCGTCAAAATTTTCACAAACCAATATCTTTAAAATTCAAGAGATTTATCAATTAAGGGGGGATGAGATTTACGTACTTGTTGGTGAAACGCTTGTGGTTTAACGCTCCAAGTTCATTTCAGAAAAAACAGTACGAACAGTTTTCAACTGCAATACGTCACATTGTTGAGGGATTTCCTATGAGATATCATTTTCATTTGTATGAGCAAATACTTAGTACACGTAGATCAGACAACAGAACAGCAAATGAAATCGAGATTAATAACTACACCTTCTGTTTCAGTTCAATTATGCAATTCAATGAGAAACGAATATGCAAAAAGAACAAATCAAATTAAATTTGCCTGTGTCGTGCGTTTGGTTGTAATAGATATGGTGTTGTATTGATGTTGATGCAATCTTGTTTTCTATGAAATTTGTATCATTATGAAATACAAAGAATTAAAAACCGTCGTCATCATTATCATTCACGAAATCACAAATCTTACAGCAATATTTTTCGTAGTTTATTATTATTTAGTCATTTGTAGAATGTTTACATTCAATTTGTTCTCTAGAAAATTACCAGCATTACCATAGTTTATGTTCGAGTGTTTAGTTTTACAAAATAACTTGTTTCTAAACCTTTTCGAACTAAAACAAAATTTCAATGCATTTGTAATAATTCATACAACTGAACAAATTTTCAACGAAGAATTGCTTTGACTATTATATATCGACAATCTGCAAATTCTCTTCTGGTCGCAGTTTAAATTTCATGTTAGTCATCACTTAAAATAATTTTTACAACATATAAAAAGAACGCTACTTCAAGGTTTTCTTTGTTGTGATGTGATACATCAATAGAAGAAAAAGAATAAAGTATCTTCCGTAAAGATTCACTATTGTAAATATTATAAATCGAACACAAGTTTGCAAAAATTCTTTCTAAATCACGCAAAGCATCAAATACACCATGAAAAGAAAGATTGAAGAGGAAAACAGTAACCTTTACCAACTTTAGTTTCCTGTAATTGTGTTCAACAACATTTTTGAGTTTCACCACTTCTTCATGGTCATCAGAAGGTGGATGACTTTTATCATTGACTCAACAATCGTGAGTCCAATTACTGGTATAACTCCGAGTTCATCTTTTATCTTCTGTAACTAAGATGTTATCATAGTGTTCATTTTTTTTATATTTTCGTACTATGCTGATGGTAAGCGTTCAAAGATAAAATTTTGATAAGCATTTGTTTGGTTTAATTAATACATAATTATCACAGTGTTTATAAAGTGAAACATAGATTTAATTATATCTTCTTTCATAGAACACAGATCATGATTTGAGACATTCTTTTGTCGACTGCAGGTTTACCTTATAACGCCAAGTTGGAAAGGTTGTTGCTAGTACCTACTTCCAACAAAACCTTGCTTACATTCCAATGGAGTTTCTACTAATCGTGGAACAAGAAAATTGTCATTTCTTGGAACTAACTACAATTTTTTCTTAATAAGGGCAAAATAAAACAGAAAGTAAAAATTTTGCAAGATTCCCTGCGGCGCCATAGACCGACGCATTTATATGCTCGTAATTAAATTTAGTTGGAAACCAAACAATTACTTTGCTCTATTAATATCAGTTTGTCTACTTTTTTTTTTATAATTGAGTATTACGATAAATGTTTTAATCAGATAAACACATGCGAAAGAACATGGCACATATATTTGCATCTAAATAAAACAAGATAAATTTAATTAACTCATACTTAGTTAACTCATATAACGTCTAACTGCAAATAAAATTTGTAAAATTCGAACAGAACATATTTTATTTTAGAAACACTTGTCGCGAATATCTTTTTAAAGAAGCATGTAAATAGGACTGTACTAATAGAAGTTATCAGTAGCTAGAATATTGGATATGAATATTGATAATACAAAGTTTTACCAACAAAATCATATTTGACCCAGTAAATTTCATGATAAACCAACGACTAGAAACTGAAGAATCTCGTTTGAATAACGTGTTTCACAAAAGTTACATCCCGTGGATTTTGACGTGAACGTATCAGATAATCAACAAAACGTCGGACATTTTCGTTATTAAATTTGTTTTAGAATTATTTTTTGGAATTGGTCAATTCGCTAAGCAATTTTGAATTTAGTCTAATTAAAATTTGAATTTAATCTACACTCAATGTTTAATTTAATCTACACTGATTCGCAATGTTTTATCATAAAAATTCTAAATTTTTAAAAACTACGTGTTTTTATATTTATTTAAACCGATAAACATACCAGTTTTCATAAATTTTTAGCAACGTAGGATAAAAAGGGTTAACAGTTTTTCTCGATTAGATACATCAGGGATTATTTTCAAATGTATTCCTTACGACTGATTGAACTGATTCATATACATAATATATTATAGTGTATACTGTATATTATCATATTGTGCAATTTTGTTTGATCTGCTCGTGTAGATATTTACAACGTTCATGAATCAATTTCTTTCTGTGTTTTAATATTATTATAATATCGATGCACCAAGAATTTCTGTATAATGTTATTATCAAAGTGTATTATCTAAAAAAAATATTTTTTATCAATTTCTCGTAATTTATCACTGCATTGGGGCTAGTAATAATATTTCGCGAATATGAAAAACTTATGTACTTATTTTTCAGATAATAACTACACTAAACAAACAATGGTATAGCAAAACATTTTTGTAAAATTGAATATTTCAATGGAAACAGCAATCGAACACAAAATTAAATTATCAATTCAAGTAATTATTTTCGCCATTATGAAATTTTATTTTCGTCGAACGTTCCAGGATTTCGGTTTCATAGTATTCAATCCAGAAAAATTCTTCACACGCAGGCTTCATGCAAATTCAGGACTTTTAAAATTCCAAATACATAATTGGAATGAAGAATATTAAATTAATTCGAATCATGTTAACTTTTTCATACTAACGATGATTTGAGTTACGTGAAAAACACATAGAAAACAAAATTTGGAATTCGATGGAAAGTGATGCTTTTATCGAAGTCATTTACTCTTCTAAGAAAACTGGGAACAAAGTTTTCAATCTCATCAAAATTTCCGATTTTTGCTGAAGTACAAACCTAACGCCTGCTGCAAAACTTTCGAGATAAACTTAATTTAATTTTGGAATAGGTATATCTTTCTTCATGCCCACATGAAAATCGCAAACGTCACAGGCAACTAAAAAACTTAAATCTTGTGAGTCATGAAACTTTCCCGTTTTTCAGTAACTATGTATTTGAAACATATCGACGCCAACAGATTCAAAAGAAGCTTTCACCATAAATTAAAGACAAGTGCAATTCTCGTAGTTCATCGATTATTAAGGATAAGAAAATTTTTCGAGATAATTTCACACATGTTCAAAACCCTGCTTAAGATATTTCACGCGTTTATTTTTAGCCATTGACAAATAGATATAACTGAATTCGATTGCCAATTTATAAGTTACCGGTTTCATGTGCATGTGTATAAAATTAATGGTTCGAACAGGAAAATGACTAATTTAATAAAATTTCTTGTTAATGAGGTGTTCATGACTCTTTTTGATGTCTTATCTATGATTGTGAAATTGGGTTTGATTGTTTTGTAATAATGTCAAACTGGCAATGATAAATAAATTGTTAAGCTTTATCTATAAGCAACGTCAAGAGGTTCTACATTCTTCAATATTGTAAATTATCTGAAAAATCTGTAAACCTAAAATTTGTTCACGGGCTGTTCCTGACAAATCGAAATCATAACACGAGTAGTAAGACTTTGGTGTAAAGTTGCACGACGAATTATAAGTTCTTTTACGTACAGAACTTGAGCCTTGAAGCCGCCACAATCTACTGACCACATGAAACATTTTCATGGAACGTACGAAATAGTTAAGTGCTCACAGATCATTCATTAGTGATGTTGATCTTCTGCTTTTTATTTTATAAAAAGAAATCGAGATGATTAATTTGCAAGATTTAAATTCTCAAAAAGTTCGACGACTGCAACTAATCCAAATATGATTCAGTGGGTATGAAAATGATCTTCCGCCTTCATTGATTTCATTTCAATGTTCCAAAAGTTGCCAACATTCGGGAAATCTATATTCCGTTTAAGACAATGAGTAAAAGAAACATTTGTGACTCAAATCTTTTGACCTCAATGACATTTTCTCAGTATTATCGTCATCATTTTGCGGAGAAATGAAGTTTTAATTTTCAATTTGTTTCCTACACACATACTAATTTTTTCTGTGATCAATTCGTATCGTATATTTTGTATTTACGGTACCTGTTAAACGGGTGGAAAAATCTAAAAAATTTTAACGTAGTAGAACTATATAAAAACATTAAACGATTTTTGATTTGAACATTTTACGCCAAATAACTTTAACTCAATACCATACTGGCATTCTACAGAGTCCTGAGCTTATGCGTGTTTTGATTCTATCAATTTTTGACCTGATTAAACCAGAATAATAGTAAATCGTCCGCACACTAGAGCAACTCCCCCTACAAGTGAAAACATGTGAATAGTTTTCAACATAAAACATTCAAATTCAAGTGTTGAGTTTTTGAGGATTTTCTCCAATGAACCTAAGGCGACCAACTAATGATTGCTTATATGTGATATATCTCTCTAAAGGTATTCATATATGTTTGTAAGATGCATCCACATTAAAATAACTATTGATTCGATACAATATAATAATGATAGTTTTACAATACTACTAACAATAAGAGCCATTGGAAAATTTAGATTTTTTGTTGATAGCATTAAACAAGCAGCAATAGCACAGGCAGAAATTTTGCAGATTTAACTTTCATTTTAAATAAAAAAACTCATCGGTCACTCGATTCGTACAGAACCTTTACGAATAATCAACGACAGAAAGAGGTGCAACAAATGAACGTTGTTATCATCCGCAATATAGATTGAAGAATGATTGTTTGCTGTAATTCATCGAAGCGAGGTGCTCAGTGAAGAATGCCGAGAATACTGAATTCATAAAGAACAAAATGGGAAGAGAGACATTCTTACCCTTTGCCTGATTTCCGAATGCATAACAAACTAAATGCCAGTGTCGAGATACATGTGTTCTGTGCATCTTTTGTTTGGGTTTGTGTGGATTTTTTTAACTTGTGCAATCAAAAACGACGAATACCTGTGATTACATATAGGACCTTAAGGGCTCTATGATTTCTTTCTTGGAAAACAAAATGAGGTAAGGCTGGATGTCCGTTGTTATGTACATTGAAGATTCAGAACCATGGTTGATGATGATAGAGTTGAAGTTTTGCGCAACATGAAATTCCATTCTCTGTGTCCTCTGCCGCAGAATAAAAAACATAAAACAGCGAAAGTTGTTCTGTTGCCATCTACACTTTTTCCACTCAAAAACAAAACCAAAAAGACGTCATACCTATCAGGTATTGTCTTTTTGTTTCTGTGAATAACATCGAAGAGAACAAATTGCCAGAGTAGACACGAATCAAGTCACTTTTGAGGTTGTAAATTCATATACTTTGCATTATATAGTATTCATCATGAAAATACATCTTTGAAACCATTGTTTTCTTTTTTATCCATCAGCTTTTATAAGATTTACAGCCTTTCTATCAAACGGAATATTTCCTAGAATTCATCACAGAAATTCCCTTTGGTGCAAGTGTTCAAAGCCAGACTACTACTTGGAAATTTAATCGGATACAACTTTTTTCTTTTTGACTTCAAAATTGATTTTTTCTTTCCTTTTTTTTTGCAATTTTTTCCACTTCTTTGTTTTAAAAATGAAAAAGGAAAAAAATTATCAACTTCGAAAAATTTCCTTCAACTCTGTGTGTTTCTTTGATAGATATTTTCTGCGAATCTATCAAATTAAAAATTTTTAAAACGAATTTTTCTCGTGAAAAAAAAAAACGAATGAGTTAGACAGGAACTAATAAATGTAACAAACCAGGTGTACAATTCCTTGCAGTTCATTTGATTTACATTTTTGCATGTTTGACCTCAATTGGTACACGATAATAATTTGCAAAGATTTTACTTGGAATGGTACTGCATTTGAGCAACTTATCAATTTTTAGCTGCAAAAAAGATGATAATCCTGAATTGCACTCGATAAATGCCAGCCTTGAACTAACTTCAGTTGACATCTAAAATTCACAAACTTGCTGACCTTACTTCGTTTTTTCTTTTTCCTTGGATGCACAAGCTTATTGAATTTTGTATGATTTTAAATACTCCAGGTGAAATTGTTTGGTTTATTTAAACTTTATTTGAAAAATATTTCACACACGTGTTTGTTTTATGAATAAGTTTGACTTAGTATTTCGTACACCTTGTAACTCATGCTTGATTGCAACTGCGCTAATTTCTCTTTAGTTGATTACTGGGAGCAGAAAAATAACGGACTACATTTAGGAAGGGTTCTAGAAAATAAATTCTGAGTAGAAAGCGTTGCCAGAGTAATGATAATTTTGGAATATCTTCAACACCTCCCCTCAAAATTATCTATGTTCATCTGATATGTCATACTTCGCCAATTCCAATGCTTTCCATGCATTCATTATGCTTAACTCCACTCAAACCTTTGGTCATCATGTCCGCCGGCATTTTTTCACTGCACAGGTATTTTATGTCGATTTTGCCCTGGTGGTACTCGTCGCGAATTTTGTGATATTTTAAAGCGATGTGTTTAGTACGTGGATGAAAAGCATTACTTTTAACAAGCTCGATGGCGCTTTGGTTGTCGCTGAAAATCCTCACACATTTTGTCTCGATCTTTAAGCTGTTTAAAACTTCTCGCAAGTAAATAGCTTCTTTTGTAGCCTCACTCAAAGCTATGTATTCCGACTCTGTTGTCGATTGCGCGACGACACGTTGTTTACGCGCTTCCCAGCTGATGGCTGCTCCTGCTAATATAAAAACAAACCCAGAGTAAGACTTATAGTCCACAATGTTTCCTCCCCAGTCTGCGTCTGCTACTCCGAATAATGATAAATTAGTTCTTTCATATTTTAATCCGTGATTTAATGTCCCTTTGAGATACCGTAATACCCGTTTAGCCGCATTCCAATGTGTGACATTATAATTTTGATTGAATTGACTCAGATAATTAACGGTGAAGGCGATGTCTGGTCTAGTAGTTACTGCTAGATACATTAATGCTCCAATTAATGACTGATAAGGATACATTTTCATTTCACGTTCATCCACGGAATCTGGTTTTGCCAATTTTATATTTATTTCACTCGGTGTTAACGCTGGCTTACAATTTTCCATATTGAATCGCTTCAAGATGTCTTCAGTATAGAATCGTTGTTTCAGAAAAACGCGCATGTCATCATCTCGAGAAAACTCTATTCCTAGGCAACGGTCAACCTTTCCCAAATCTTTTACTTCGAACGAATTTGATAATGACATTTTTACTTCCTGTAACCATTCATCATCATCCGATGCAATCAACAAATCATCTACATAAATTGTAATAAGCATGTGTTTCCCGTTCTTTGTACATCTGAATAGACAAGAATCTTGTGGCAAAGGATTAAATCCTAGTGTATGCAGTTTATTCACTAACTTTTTGTACCATTGAAGGCCCGATTGGCGTAATCCATATAATGCCTTCTTTAGCAGACACACGCACTCATTTTTCCGATTCATGTCTTTTAACCAGCGTTTAGCTGTCTCTTTTACATTGCTGTCGCTTATTATTTCTCCACCTGATCCTACTGGTTCATTTTTAACGATTTTTTCTGCCACTTCCCGCAATTGGTCTGGTATGTTCATATAGACGCTTTCTTCAAGGTCTCCGTTCAGGTAAGCTGTTACCACGTCCATTTGGTGAATCACCAACCTCAATTCAGCTGATAATGCTGCCAGCAGTCGTATTGACGTTGATCGTACAACCGGTGAATAGGTCTCGTAGAAATCTTCTCCCGGCCTCTGTGAACACCCTTTTGCGACAAGTCGTACTTTTTTCCTTTCGGTTTCTCCGTTTATTTTTGTACAAAAAACGAATCGACTCCCAATTATTTTTCGATTCTTAGGGCGGTCAACTATTTCCCAAGTAACATTTTTGATTTGTGCAAGATATTCGTCTTCTAATGCACATTTCCAAGCATTGGCATCATTCATCTTACTCGCTTGTTCCCATGTAGTAGGATTTGCAGTCAAAGTTAGATTTGCGTTTTCAAAAATGTTATCATCTCTCGCATTTTCAAAAACATCATCGTCTTCGGTTTCATTGTTTACGTAATCCTCCCCTTCTCCTGAGGGTTCATTTTCACTTTCATACATATTTCCTTCGTCTTTTGCTGAGTGATACTGTTTTCGAGGTCTTCCTGCTTGACCGGTGCGTATGAGCTTGGGACGACCCCTTCCTCGCTGGGCTGGTTGAACAAGGTTTTCCCAAGGCACTGTAGCTCTCCTCGCTTTCTTAGTCTGAAATTCCGATGTTATATGTGTGTCGTCGTTGTCATCTAATTTCGGAGTATTATTATTCACGTCCTTTATTAATTCGACGCAAGTTGTATCGTCGTTGCTTTCGTCATCGAGTATTTCAGTATACTCATGCTGAAATCCAGAGTAGCTCAAAAACTTGACATCTCTACTTTCAATGGTTCTGCGTGTCTCTGGCATGTATATACGGAAGGCCTTGGACGTCTCTGAGTATCCTAAAAAGATTCCTGCTTTTGATCTCGAATCAAATTTACCTTTGTTTTGCTCCTTGTTTAGCACGAACACCTTTGTACCGAAGATTTGTAAGTAGTTTACAGAAAGATTCTTACCCGTCCACACTGTGTATGGTATACCACCTTTCAACGCACTCGTTGGACATCTGTTACGCGTATAATTTGCGTTGTTTATTGCTTCAGCCCAAAGATGTGGTGGTGCTTCCGCCTGCCTCATCATGCAGCGAGCCATTTCCACTAGTGTCCTATTTCTCCTTTCCGCAATGCCATTTTGTTGTGGTGTATGTGGTGTAGTCAAACGCCTCCTGATGCCGTGCTCTCGTAGAAATTCGTTAAATTCTCGATTACAATACTCCCTGCCATTGTCAGTTTGTAGTGCTTTTATCTTAAGTCCAGTAAAGTTCTCAACTTCACTTTTATATTGCTTGAATATGTTCAACACTTCTGCTTTGCTCTTCACAAAATAGATTTTACCCCAACGTGATTTATCGTCGATGAATGTAACAAAATATCGCATTCCAGAGACTGAAGCGTGTCTCATCGGCCCACAAACATCACTGTGGATTATCTCCAACAGATCACGCGTACGATTTTCTTCAATTTTGTTAAACGGTAGTCGAGTTTGTTTTTCGCGAATACAGACTTCACATTCTGATAATTTCTCATTATTGTCCACTTTAAGACCGTGTACGACACTATTTTTTGCCATTAATTTGATATCGCGTTCATTAAGATGGCCTAACTTCTCATGCCAAATGTTAATGTTTCTCTTTTTCGACATTATGTTATTTGCACTATTTTCACCCTTTTTTACAAAGTATAAGTCTCCGCGGCGATCTGCATGTAAAACCACTTCATTGTTTTTGGTTACAATCGCGTATTTTTTTCGGAAAGTCACCTCAAAACCATTGTCTGTAGCCTTGGACACTGAGAGTAAGTTTGTGCGTAATTCTGGCACATAAAGCACTTTTTCAAAATTAATTTCACGATCACCGTTAGCATCAACAATTAACCGAACGTTTCCCGTTCCCGTAATATGCGTGCTCTCATGATTCGCTAGCATTAAATCCGAGCTTGTGTGTGTGAACTTCTCGAAACGATCCTTTTGGTTGCACATGTGACTCGTACTTCCGCTATCAAGACACCACTCACTGCTTGGTACGGCGTACATTGTCTCGTCCGATATACTCAGCATCGTGTTTTGCTTATGTGTTTGGAACCTGGAGCTCGAAGCCTCGCTGTACTCTGCCTGTTGCGGTTTTGACTTTGTTGGGTATCTCGCTCTGCATTCCCTGGCTATATGTCCTTCTTTGTTGCACCTATGACACGTGATTTTTCGTTTTGGAGTTTGGCTCTGATCGAATTTGTTTAATTTGACGTTCTTTTGAAAATTTGGCCTTTGATGGCTTGGATTCGATTTCCTTGAATATAAAGCACCTTGAGAGTTTTCCCCATCTAATTGTTGTCCTTGAAGGCGTTCATACAATCTAATCTTTAGCGCTTCTAACGTGGGCAATTTTTCTTGCGATTCGATAGATTCTCTGAACATTGCGAACGATTCAGGTAAACTGTGCATTAATAGTGTTACCAGCATCTCGTCAGGAACTACTGTTCCAATATCACTTAACTTGGCAGCTGTATCGCAAAATTCGGTCACATGTTTCCTCAAGTCGTCCCCCTCGTGCATTTTCATGGTTACGCATTTCTTCATTAGAGCTGATCGTCTTGTTGCTCCCTTCGACTCAAATGTTTCTTGAAGTTTTTCCCATATTGCCTTAGCTGACCCCAAACGTGAACACAATTTTAATTCTTTACCCCTCATGTGGAGTACAAGATCTGATTGTGCCTTTCCGTCATTGGTAATCCACTCCACCAATTTTTCCGCTGCTGTTGGTTGCGGGATGTCTCCAGTTACATATCCCCATAAATCGTTTTTTCGCAGGATAGCCGTCATATGGATTTTCCACTCATCATAATTTTCTTCCGTGAGTGGCTCAATTTTAATTGTGGACGCCATTTTGAGTTGCAAATTATTTTAAATCGTTTCCCGATTATTGTCGCGATATTAATACTCGGTTTTCCCTATGTTTAATTCGCGTGACCTGGGCCCATAACCTGTTTGGTTTATTTAAACTTTATTTGAAAAATATTTCACACACGTGTTTGTTTTATGAATAAGTTTGACTTAGTATTTCGTACACCTTGTAACTCATGCTTGATTGCAACTGCGCTAATTTCTCTTTAGTTGATTACTGGGAGCAGAAAAATAACGGACTACATTTAGGAAGGGTTCTAGAAAATAAATTCTGAGTAGAAAGCGTTGCCAGAGTAATGATAATTTTGGAATATCTTCAACAGAAATTAACGAAAATTTGGTGTATGACAAACAAATTTTGAACACGCGGCAAGGAATGTGGAACACATTGAAAAATGCAGCTATGCGATTGAGAATCTAACCCAGGACCTACTGTTTTCCGGGCAGATGCTCTGCCCCGAATGAAAAATTTAGACGGAAATCGATAAGAACGTAGACGGAAAACTGAATTCTGTCAGAATCTGATCGAAAATCTGCGGGAAAAATTGAAGGGAATTCAACATTTTTCCGTATGATTTCCGTTTCATATTCCAGAATATATTCTCTGACAGAATTCCGTTTCTCTTCAATTTTTCCAGCAGATTTTCGAGTCGTTACTTCTAGCTGACGTATTTATCGAATGGTGTAATTTTTACCCCAGTTATTCTCGAGTGTAAAATTTGCACTCAATAACTGCTGCATTCCATTTACACTGGCAAAGTACTTGGCTGGTGTTCACCCTTGCTTATGTTGACGAGTAGATTGTCAGTGGTAGTTTTTGATAAAAATTCTTTATCTTATATTACAATGGATTAGGCCGGTTACACAATATCGAATTTACATAAGGTGGTAGCTGCCGAATATCATTTTTTCCTCAAATGGCAACTGCATAAAAAGAAAAATACAATTTAATAGTGTCTTTAATTTGTGAGCATGAACTTAAGTGTTTTACTACGTCCCTCGCGAACGAAATTCTTGATATTTCATGTCACGTACAAAAGGTGCTTCAGAAAATTTTGACTTTTTTCATTATTATCATCATCGGGAACATCATTGGTTCCGTCTCGGTCGTCGTCTTCATAATAATAATCAGTGAGGACAGTAACTTAACAAGGATACTCCTCGTACATATTAAAAGTTTTATGCTTTTGTATGATCATCATCATAAATCAGCCAGAACTAAAAACGCAGAAACGGAAGAGAAAAAATTAATTTTTTTTTGTGAATATGTATGTGATTTCGTTTCTGTTCTGCATTACTTTCAGAGTAATTTTGGTAAATTCCTACCTCACAACATAGTAATTTCCACATACTATGAAACATTAACAAAAAATCTAATAACACTTATTTGTTCCAATATGAAGTGGAATTAAAAAAAATAACAAAGCTCGACAAGTCGACAAAGGTTCATTGAATCTTGTAACTTGACCCCATCATTTGTGATCTTCGTGATTTTTAAGTGCTCATGTTGTAAAGAAAATTCTAAGAAAAAGCGATAATTTGGAAGTTCCTCGAGGAATAATAGTTGGTCTGCAAGTGAGCTCAAATGAGTTTACCTTTAGTGGGTTTCAAATTTATGTAATTTAGTGAATCATTATTAAGCCAACGGAAAGACCTGTTGATGGTCAAAGTACTCAAAAATTTCGGAGTTGTTTGGATTCACATTCACACAAAGTTTGTCGAGTAAAATTTTTCAATCTGGTGCTTGTGTCCCGTCCCTAAAGTCATGTACAATAGTTTTAAGAGGGTAAAAAAACGCCAATCTTGAGCTTTATTGCGATATGGTGCGTGAACAGACCTAATACTCGTATATGTATATAACTCGTATATGTAATATAAAAAGTACTTTTATCAGTTCTTATATCCTCGTTTAAATTTGTTCTGTTGATATTCCCTTTCAGATATACTACTAGTTACACGACCTATAGTATGTTTGATATATTTACTTAAATTAATTTGAAGTGATGAAAATATATATTTTTCGTTATTCTAGGTTAAAAGATGGAAAACCATATCCATGGTCACCGGATATTTCTTCGCTCATTTTATATCCCGAATCATCAAATCAGACGATATATACACGACAAGTTCAATTTGCAGATGTTGGAAACTATACATGTGTGTTGCGTAATGATACGCATCAAAATATGCATCGTATTACCTTAGTAGTACAAGGTAAATTATTTATTATATTTTCATTTATTCATTATAACATAGTAATATCATTATTTAGCTGTACAGTCCAAGAACGTAATTGTTCTGCAAGTATCTACAGAATTTTACTTGCTAATCTATCATGGAAATGTTTCCTACAGCATTTAATGAAGAAATACTTGTTTAATTGTTGAATTAGGACTGTAAGTGCAAAATTTGCTATCAAAATATAAAGCAATGAATGAATATCAAATATAAAACAATGTAATTTATTTTGTTTTGAGAACTTTGTTCCTGGCAGTAAATTGAAGTTTGATTAATTATCATTGAGCACATTTCCGAATAGTTTATTGTGTAAATCAAATGATTAAATTTAGTTTGAATTAAACACCAACAAAAAAACAAGTTTTCTTTTAGCGAACATTCCTCGAAGACTAACAATTAATCAGAATACTAAAACAAACAAATGACACAAACATGAAAGGATAGTAGAAAGCTTGATGATAATATGTTCATTGCAGCTAACAGCGAGGCAACAATAAAGCCTGTAAGATATGTTCCTTAGATTCTCATATTCTTCTATTGATGTACTGATTTGAACATGCCAGTTCCTAGTAGAATTAGTTTAATTAAAGACGACTTCAGATTTGTTAGTCCTTGGTCAGTCTGAATATCGACGATTCAAATTTGGATTAAGTGCATATCAAAGACCACAAACTATCAGCAAACTCATTCATAAATGGTACTTTCTATGATTCATCTGCTAAAAACAGAACAGTCCAATGAAATACAAGTTTTGGTAGAAACGTAAGTATGGCTAGGAAAAGTATACATTTCCCGAAAATAATTATATATTCTAAGTGTCCTCTGCCTTTTAGCAAAATATCAAAAAAAGAAAACGAAATCAATGAAGACGAGGAGAAGCACATAATAAGAATTCGAATTCTTGGAATTTTAATTTCGAATTCACATGTATTTGCAACGTTGTTTCGTTCCTAGCAATGAATTTTCTCAGGATTTTTGTATTATGGAAGTGTTTTCCATGGAAAATCCAACGTTGCCGGGAGTGGGGGCGCATAAAATACAAAAACGTTTCATAAATATTATACAAATACATATCGAAAGAAATGTACGAATGTATTCGAATGCTTCTTTGTTGCGTAAATCAATTTGCCTAGGTACAGTGTTTCTGAGAAAAGCTTTTTCAACAAAATTTTGTAATCATATACAAGCATTATTTAGATACAGAAACCTATGTACCAATGTTGATTGTAGAGCTTTTTCGTATTCATAAATGTGTATATACTAGTATTATCCATTTGATTGTTGAAAAGCAGCCAACATTGGTTTTTCTTTTTCGCGTGTGTATTTTCCCTCATTTTTATCAAATTCCACGAAATTTTATCCAGTATCGATACCAGGAATCGGTTTATTCTCCTTGTTGCCTGTTTTTGCAGCTTTCAACCTCCTCCGCAATATGCTGCTGGCTATTGCGCTGATTCATAACCTACAACTGATATATGTTTGGGGTATTTTCACCCCCTTACATAATTTTGTTTCACTAATGAAGTTCTTTCCTTAGAACTTCGATTCAAATAGAAAATGATTCTTCGATGACGATTGAAAATTGGTCTTTGACGTACTTCTTCTCTTTTCTGATACATATATACTCCTCAAAATGAAATATTTGACAAATGTAACGTTCAACGATATGTTTCAGTAATATTTATTAAATGAATAAAATGTAATCCATAGAAAAAATATGATTTAGCATATTGGATCATATTTAATCACGATTAAAAAACGCAAAAGAAAAGTTTCGTTTTTCACTAGGTTTTTGCGCTACAATATAAAGTTCTTATCATAATTTTATATTCCCTTCATTTATCTTTTAAAATTACACTTCCAAGAAATCAAAATTTTATTAAATATTAAAAATTTGCACCGCCATTATCCTTCACTCCTCAGCACACCATATGTTTGCCTACCCGAAGCATCTATTTTGCACTGCTACAAAATTCCCTTTCTCAGAAATGGTACCTCTATTTCCACTTACAAATATATATGTATGTACAGAAATTTTACTCGATGAAAGACTGTTCATATATCGTTCTGTTGATAAAGGTGACATAACCTTTGAAAATATAATTCTTTATAGAAGAAAGATATAACAGATAAGGTTGAACTTCGTTGGTATAACGCGAACAACACTGAACACACTGTTAGTATGCATATACCAGCATTTAAAAGCATTTTCGAGGAAGAATATTTTCATCAATTTTTATAGCATACACTCACTCTACCTATTTATTTCCCACTTTTTCCTGTTTTGTCTCTGTATACTTGCTCATGAAAAATTATTTCTTAGAAAATTATATTACTAAATTCTAGGAAATTATAATTGAAAATTTACTAGAATTTTCATTCTTCGAGGAAAATTTCGTATGCCCTTCGATGGAAAGTGTTCTCTTATTTCTGTGTTCTGCTTATTTGGCGTCGTTATTTAACTTGTGTACTTTTTAAGAATAAAACTATAACTATTTAAAATATACATAGCTATCTTTAAATAAATTTTTTAAAGAAGTATCTTTTAATAGATTCGTTAATGATACCCAGAATATTTAGTGAAAATAACAAATAAATTTCTATTTTCAGGAAATTTGCCTGACAATCCTTTAGCAACATTTCGTCCACGCAATCAAGTTGTGGAATTAAACAATCCAGCAAGACTCTATTGTGAAGCATTTGTAGGGAAAGTAAGTCTTCCAGACGCAAGAAGTGAAATATCTTGGTACCAAGTGTTTGAAGATGGTCAAGAGCAAGAAATTGATGGAATTCAAGAGCAGGTCTCGAGGTAATTAGAACAAAATCATGAAACACTTTACATTTAGAAAATAATATATTTTTAATTACAGAGAAAATGGTCAAATTGTTGGATCATATTTAATAATTCCAAGTGTCCAATTACATAACTATGGAAGATATATGTGTCGTATACAAATCGGTAATGCGGCACATCGTCTTGAAATGTATGCCTTACTTTTTGGGAAACCAGTTGAAACACAATCAGGTCATCTTCTTGGGCTAGCTGCTGGCATAGCAGCAACTTTTGCAGTTATACTAGTATGTTGTATAGCTGTGTGGTTTTCTCGACGGATGGGAAAGAAACAAAATCGTTGCAAGGCACTTGATAATCTAGATTACAATATAGCGAGAAGGGTATAATGTTGACCTCAACATTGCTAGAGAGGACTAGATTAGACTGTTGGATTAAGATGTATTATTTTTTTACTATTAAACTATAGCTCAAAAGCATGTATTAAAAATTAAGGAGATGCATTTTATTCAGTTAAAAAATATTAGTTTAGTTTATTTTGTAATTTAACAAAAAAAAGACAAAGCGATGTTTTGATTTCCTTGTAATATTTATTTGCAATAATAATAGAAGAAATTTTACTTTTAATATAACATCAAAAATTTGTATATACGAAAATAAAACTAAAATTTTTAAATTTATTGAATTTAAGAGTAAAATTTATAAAATCTAAATTTTTATTATATGTATATGTACCTTTAAGAACGGTATGTTCTCATATAAAAGCGTAGCATGTAGCTGGGAAGACAATATTTCACTTGATTTGCGAAAATTTTTCAAAGCAAAAATCAAAAATTATATTAAATTAATTTTTTGCCTCATTGCATTCGTTTTTCTTTTTTGATTTTGTAAGCAAATATTGTAACATTTTATATAATACCGTTCATATTTTTATACAGTGTGATAAAGGTTGATAATTGTTTGAAATATTTGATCAAAATAATGTTCTCTTTTCAAAATGGTGTGGTGACATGAAAATTTTTCACCTCCACTTTTGAAAATTTATTTTGATTTTCAAGTGTAATAGAGTGAAATGATCAAAGTATTAAATTTTATACATAGGCGTATTTTATTTAGAATTTATGTATGTTGGATTACATTTTCTATCAACATCGACTTCAAAAGAAATTATTTAAAATCGTAACATTCATCAAAATAGATATGTAAGAATTTTAACGTTCCAAAACGTTGTAAAATAAATGAACGGTGCCAAAATCAATACGTGAAATTTTTTTTGTATTTTCTGTGGAGTTCTAAAAATTATATATTATTTTTAAAAATAATATTTTTGATAAAATAAATAAAATCTCTTAATTTAAATTCATGATTTACTTTCATAACTTTGAATTGCATATTACATAACTTAGTCCAGGCGCTTTGTGCCAAAGAATATGAATTTAACAGTTAGATATTCCACTGAAATTATGCAGAAAATAGTATAACTGGGAAATAGACACAAAAATGCTTAAAAGTATTATAAGTATTCTGAACAGTAGAACAAAAGTCTAAATTTACGGAGTTTATAGCTTTTAGGAAACTTTAAATGTTTTTTATATAAGTAAGAAACAGAAGTAAAGTACTTGTGAGTATTGAGTTTGATAACGATAAACATCAAAATATTGAGTTCAATTTGAAATTCAATCTGTGTATTTGTAAATAAAAATCATACTCTGTAAGATTTAATTGAACGAATAAAGTATTTTCTTTTTTATGGAGTTTTTTGTCGTTGCGTTGATGATGAATAAAGAACATGGTTTTTAAAATCTGCTGTACTCTTGGTGCTAAAGGCAACAACGTGAAACGATTTGACAAACTATACAGAAAACTCATCAACTCATTTGCAGGCTAATGGCCCCGTTACTCCATGTCCATAGACCACATTGAAAAGAAAAAATTCACTAGGTGTGAAAGAATTATGAGAATTATAAGATAAGAACTTAATATATTTTTCAAAATTAATACGATTCTGAGCCACTAGTTACTTCTTCGCAGGGTTATTTTAATGAGGAAACATGACAATTCTAAAAAATTAGAAAATTTTCGAAACAACGTAATGTATTTGGTATTATGGGTAGATATCATATGGAGATCCTGTAGAGCATTTTTACAATTATTCGTAGTTGTATTTGAAAATATATCGAAATGAAGCTTTTCAACGCAGACGCACGAGCTCACCTTACATTTAGAGCTACGTTTTTTGGCTCTCCAGCTTTGTGTAAATTTCAAATGCACATATTCGTAAATGTTATATCCAAAAGTGTTTTTCCCAAATTTGGATCTTGTGGATTTGAGATTTTAAACAAGGTTTAAAATTTTATTTGTATCTAAACGTGGAAATTGTAATAATCATGCGCCAGTGATAATAGAATCTGAGGGCATTGAGGTTATTACATGAATTGAAACTGAGTTTCGAATGTGTTTGAAGTATGCTTCGTGCCATCTGGATTGTGCAACTCTATATTTGTATCAATTGTCTTTAACTTAGAATTAGTCAAAGATTGTTGTTGTAATAAAATGTGATGAGAAGATTAGCAGCACTTTGAAATATCGTATATAAAAGGTAACAGCATTCCACCGCTGTCAAGGCTGCTTTATAAAATCATTGTCCAATTTCGGTTTCTACACAGTTTAAATCTTAGCTGCTATAAAGAACACTCACATATATTTGGTTTTATTCTTTATTTTGTTGTATCAGTAAAAATTATTTTCTTACACTTTAAGCTACGAGAGCTGAAGCTGTGCTCGATTCGTACTTCCAGTTTGGTGGTAATACACTTTTTGTTTTGTAGTACCTTGCAAGTCTGTGGATTCGCGATTCAACGAGAATAAGCCTGAATTTACTGTCTTTATCTTTCCTATTACGTTCCAAATGTTTTCGAATAGCTACTGCTTTCTTGATCAAATAGTAAAGATCCTCTGGGATATCAGGTTTTAATCCAACAGACTTCATAATACGAAGAATCTTGTTTCCATTCACAAATCGTACTTGGGCTACTCCATGAGAATCTCGGAGAATAATACCTAAAATAAAATTAAATTAAATTTTATATGATTTGACGCACCAATAAAACGCGTACCAATTTTTGAAGGCGTCATTCCCTTCTTTCCCAGTTTTTTGATTTGTTCCTTAACATCTTCAGCATTCAATTTAAGCCATGATGGAACAGATCGTCTATATGGAAGTGCTGATTGGGATATACCCTTACTGAAATCACAAAACGGGCACTCATTAGCAAACGTCAAACACACACAACGTTTAGTTACACTTAGAATTTATTTGAAACTATTTTTTCATACTTCATTTACTGAAACTCTTATATATTGCGTTACACATTAGAAGTTTTTTGAATTTCCAGTATATTTAACAATAGTTTTTCTGTTTCTTACCCAGGAGCGTGCATACGACCCATGTTTGTAAAGTTTGGTTAACACCGTGAAAGAACTTCCGGAAGGTTTACATATTGCTAAGTTGTCAATACCACGGATATGGCTGCGTACATTGAGTTAGATAGTGCTACCTATGTGACAAAAAATGTATTAAGCCAAAATGTTAGTTCATAGGTCTGTTCCCGTACTCGAAAATCTTACTGCTTTTTACGCATTTGATTATTTTGCGTTCCTCTACGAAGAAAATTAGAAAAACTGAGAAAATCGTTCACACAAGCACTTCCCCTTCGTATTGCTTTTGGGAAGAGTACACTCTTGCGGATTTTTTATTAGTGATTTTTTTTATTAAAAAAGCACATATTTAGGGCACGATTACGATTTCCGTGGGCAAGTGTCAGAATTACCACTGCCGATCGACGCGACACCTACGTGTCGATGGCGGAACTTTGAGAATTTTTACGTTGAGTCTTCTATGAACACCAACCGATGAAGAAAGTCAACGCGTTCTTCATACAAAGATACAAAACTTCGTTCACATACGCGTTCAGATACTTGCTTAGAACTTTTCACCAAAACCAAAAGGTCAACGCATTTTTCATACAACCACGGAAAACGCGATGGGTTTCTGGAGAATGCGTTCCTTTGAGAAACTTTTATAAACACCAAACGATGAAGAAAGTCAACGCATTCTCCATATAACGATGGTAAATTTAATACAAGGATGCGATGATTTACTATGGGGAATGCGTTTCAACGATCGTGTAACGAAGCAACGTCTCTGTGGACGCGAATTTTCTAGAAATTCACGGAGAAGCGTCCATTTTGCGTTGGATTTTCAATGTTTTCTCGAATTTCAAGCGATTTATTGTGAATTTTCAAAGAAAAAGTCGGAAAATGTACTCACCGAGAGACGAATTTGAAGACCTTAGGAACCTACCTGGAAAACGCGTCGTTAGGAAAAGTCAATAAATTTACTTAAATTTGATAAATTAACGCATACTTTCTCAATTTATTCGAAAATTCATTTTAGTTTTTCACATTATTCACATTTTCAACACTAGCACAAACACAAACACTCCTTCTCACACGAAAATCCACAGGAGACTGGCGGACGCCTATGGAATGGACAGGAACGCGCCTTTCCCAGCCAAGGTAAAAATGTTTCTTGATTTTACTGTGCGGGAAATTCAAATTTGATATTTCTCTTTCACAGTTTAGAGGAACGATACGTCATGATCTATTTCCCATCGTTCCCGTTTGCGAAAAATGTTTCTTCAATACACAGTGCGGGAAATTCAAATTTCGGTTCAATACTTCATTTACATTTCCGAGTACATTTCAAACTTTTTCTTAAAAAATTCACAAAAAATCGCTTGAAATTTGAGAAAACATTGAAAATCCAACGCAAAATGGACGCTTCTCCGTGAATCTAGCACAAACACAAACACTCCTTCTCACACGAAAATCCACAGGAGTCTGGCGGACGCCTATGGAATGGACAGGAACGCGCCTTTCCCAGCCAAGGTAAAAATGTTTCTTGATTTTACTGTGCGGGAAATTCAAATTTGATATTTCTCTTTCACAGTTTAGAGGAACGATACGTCATGATCTATTTCCCATCGTTCCCGTTTGCGAAAAATGTTTCTTCAATACACAGTGCGGGAAATTCAAATTTCGGTTCAATACTTCATTTACATTTCCGAGTACATTTCAAACTTTTTCTTAAAAAATTCACAAAAAATCGCTTGAAATTTGAGAAAACATTGAAAATCCAACGCAAAATGGACGCTTCTCCGTGAATTTCTAGAAAATTCGCGTCCACAGAGACGTTACTTCGTTACACGATCGTTGAAACGCATTCCACATAGTAAATCATCGCATCCTTGTATTAAATTTTCCATCGTTATATGAAGAATGCGTTGACTTTCTTCATCGGTTCGTGTTGATAAAAGTTTCTCAAGGGAACGCATTCTCCAGAAACCCATCGCGTCCCTCCATCGTGTTTTCCGTGGTTGTATGAAGAATGCGTTGACCTTTTGGTTTTGGTGAAAAGTCCTAAGCAAGTAACTGAACGCGTATGTGAACGAAGTTTTGTATCTTTGTATGAAGAACGCGTTGACTTTCTTCATCGGTTGGTGTTGATAGAAGACTCAACGCATAAATTCTCAAAGTTCCGCCATCGACACGTAGGTGTCGCGTCGATCGGCAGTGGTAATACTGACACTTGCCCACGGAAATCGTAATCGTGCCCTCAAGTTCAGTAAAAATCAGTAAAATACAGTGAGATATTCGAGTACATAAACAGACCTAAAAACTAGCCCTTAGTTTGATGCTTTTAGTCCCCATTCCCGAAATCGAGTTGCCAGCACTGCCTATAGTAGAAATATTTCAGCGAACGTAACAGTAAGGACTGCCAATGTTATAAAATGAAAATTAATACTAACAATTTACCGGAGGTAGTATGTAGTATAGAAACTATTTGTGTAACAGAGGAAAAAGATTTTAAAATGGCCGTCACATTAATATTTGGAAAATATTTTATTTATAAAGTAGAGTGAAAAGCACTGTTCTTCAAAGTATTCAATAACTACTGCAAGGTGTATCTGCACAGATACTTTTGTGGTTGAACATATTAAATAAATAGGATATTTGCTTTAAAATTACTATTTCATATTTGGTACGGTAGAATTTCGATTTCGTGTGTGTAAATGTGTGAATGCAATGAAGTTAAGATTAATGGCATCAAAGAGATTGGATTTAAATTGATTTTCTTCAATTTGAAATATAAAACCTAATAAGAAGAAGAAAGAAAGCGATTCATAAGTGCAAATTTTTAATTCATTCAAAATGAGTGGCAGTGATGATAGTTCAATTAATAAAGGTCGGTGCGGTAAAAGCAAGAAGAAATTTGTGATGAGAATTGAGTTCGATGACTCGGACGGATCAACATCTCAAGATGATCCTGTTGTTGTTAGACCTTCTTGCAGTAATGGACGGCAGAAACGGCGCAGAAATAGAAGAAGGGTGATATCCAGCGATGAGAGTGACTCTTCGACAGATAGCGAGGTAAAAAAATTGGTTGACTTTTGTAGGTATTAAATATCAAAATTAGTAAGTTCGAGAATGTTATGAAATACAATTTTTACAATTAATTTTGTTGAAAGTTTTCTAATGAAATGGTGCAATTAGAACAACGTCGCAAAATTATGTATACACACAAAGATATTCCAAAAACCCAAAAAGTATGATCAAAATATAACTTTTTCATTTTCTTTTCCATGC
This sequence comes from Chrysops caecutiens, assembly GCA_963971475.1. Lineage (NCBI taxonomy): Eukaryota > Metazoa > Arthropoda > Insecta > Diptera > Tabanidae > Chrysops > Chrysops caecutiens. The sequence continues at coordinate 37,409,981 of OZ020570.1, read as the reverse complement.
AGGTAATCCGTACTGTAATTGTTCGGGGCCGTAATAATGCCAGAGCTGTTATACCTGAGGATGACATGGATGATACGAGTCCAAATGTTGAATTGGATCAAAATAGTATCGATAATTTGAACGGTGGTTCTTCTGATAAATTTTTACCTACTGCAATGAAAGAAGACGGCTTTACATCAGATAGTAGCACAGACAACGGATTAGAGAAATGCCCAATTTGCCTTTTGTCGTTTCGTAATCAAGAGATAGGATCGCCAAATACTTGTGACCATTTATTTTGTGCCCTATGTATTGAAGAATGGTCTAGGAATGTTAAAACATGTCCAATTGATCGTAAAGAGTTCACATCGATTTTAGTTAAAGAATCGTTTGAAAACAAAAACATTGTGCGAGAAGTTAAAATTGAGAAAACTGAAGAAGTATTTATTAGAAATGAAGAAGATCTGACTAGATGTGAAATATGCAATCAATCAGATCGTGAGGATGTAATGCTATTATGTGATGGCTGTAATCATGGTTTTCATATGGATTGTCTCACACCTGCGTTAACAGAAATACCCGAAGGTTTTTGGTATTGTGACAATTGTTTTGAATCTGAGAGCGATGCATCGTCTGACAACTTTGAATTACTTTATGAAGATTTAAGGGAAATTGGAGTTCCAAGGACAAGACTTAGAATACGCGAAGTTCAGCAACCAAGAATAACACGAACACGGCAGAGTGAACGCATTCGTGCCAGTATTGTTCGAACACGTGCATCACGAAATCCTCAGTCTAATACTAGGGATGCTGTCGAAACTACGGCCAGTACTTCACGTCAACGGGTTCAAAACATACAAGAAGTTTCAATTTCGCGTGCGACAACTTTATTGCGGACAAAACCAAGAAAACGCCGTACCAGAACAAGGCGTTATAAAACATATGTTGTAGAATATGATCTTAATACAAGTGAAAAATTTCCAATAAAAACAACAAAAAAATTAATAAAAAGACGACGACGACGACGAAGACGAAAAACTAGACGATCTAATAGTAATCGTTTGAGTAATAATTCTCGATGCCAAGAAGCCTCTTTAGGAAGAGCTGAAATTGGTGTAACTTTCTCTCTATTCGGCAATGCTAACGAATTGGAATACTTTTCCGATGAAAGTGATGTTACGGATACTTTAGGGGTTGGTAGAGGCGAAGCTGGTGTTGCAACAATGGCAAGTGCCCGGGCTAATCGGTATTCAACTAGTACCCTTTTAAGACAAAAAGGCGTTTTGGGGAATCTCGATCGTCGTAGCAATTTTGTTAATGTAAGAAGTGATCCGACTCCTGCCCAGCAACCAGATGTACTTTCAAATATTCTTGAAATGCAATCATTTTGGCATAGTAGTGCAGCATCTAGGACTTTGAACGAAGTCAAAATAAATCCTGATGGATCCTTGAACTTGCCAAAAACTTCAGAAAGCTCTGAAAAAGAAAATACACAAATTAATATTAGTTCACAGAGTAAAGGAACCGATTCATCTACCAGTGTAGAAAACAATATTACACAAGCACCAATGTACCCCAGGGGTGGCAACCATAATTATAGTAATCGCGGTGGTGGAGGAAATTATAATAATCGCTTCAATAATCAATCATCTGGATTCAGAAACTCAAACAATTCAAATTTTAGTGGAAATTCTTCGACAAATTTTCGTCACTCAACGGGTGGTTTAGGCGGTAGTGGCTTCAATTCATTCCAAAGGGATAACAATTTTCAACCGGAACATTTTCAACCTCGACTTTACGGGAGTCCAGATTTTCGAAATCGGCAAAGAAATCAAAATAATACCCAAAACAATCGAAGAAACTTCATACAATTTTCCTATAATAATAATCTGCTGCCACCAAGCTCTAATTTAACAGGCAGTGCAAACGCCAATAGTATCAACGCAAATCCACTTTTTCAAAATAACAATAACATTAGTTTTGATACTTCGATTGCACCTTCAAGTAACACAGCCTTACGTGAAATAGGTCCTCAACTTCCATCACCAGAAGATCCTCAATATTCATTAATAGTCAAATTGAATCAATCTGATGCATCCACAAAAGATGATAGTGAAAATTCTAAGAGTGAGAGTGGTGGTGCAGACAACACAAATGATGCACTCGATATTCCACTTCCCTTGTACAGTCCAACTTCCAATTTTAATGAAACTGAAATTAAGCTATCTGACGCAAACGATACTGATAAGGACATTGATGGTAAAAACCCACAAAATAACGACGAGAAGGCTTCGAATTCTATTCCACCACTACAACCACCACCTTGGAATAATAACTTATTCCGATTAGCAGCAAGCTATGATGATCAAGACGATGATGAAGACTGTCCGAATTTCTCCGTGTATTCTGCTGAATCGTTTCAAGTTGCTAGATCAGCAGAAAGTGCAGTTCCAGAATCGTCCGATAAAGATCGTCAGGTAGGAAAGATATTGATGAATTTGATTACAAATTTCAAACTACAAACATATTGTCAGCAAAATCTAGAAAGTCTTATTCACATCTGCTGATTATTTCTCGTTCAAAATAAGTAATTTAAATTTTAATTTAATTTATCTTCACGCACTGATTGGTATATATCAATAGCAAAAATAATCCTATGAAGAAAAAGATGTGAATGAAGACATCATTTGTGTATTAAGAAATATACATCCATCTTAAAGAACGAACATTTCGCTGGGCTGGTTTAACTTTTTATATCAACAACTAATGAGTTAATCATAAGCCTTTGTAACTTCCTTGTATGTACTACTGAACTTGTACTGAATATTGTAAAAAGATATCCCACAGTACATAGCTAAATCAACTAACGTAACACGTAAACATAATTGACTATAGAGGGTTGTAAGTAAAATTTTACAAATTGAGGAAGTTCGAGCGGTTAGTCGAAATGTGTAAGGTTTAGATCAAATGTTTATTTACTGATTTATGTTCTAAGTAAATTCTTGTAAAAAAGTTTTTGGTATCCGGTATTAGAAAGCCCACAATCAAAAATATTGACGCTCGTTTGTAACTTATGTCCATTGATAGCCTTCTGTGAGCTTATGTTAAACTTAAGATAATATTAAATTCTATTTTTGTTCACATAATGTAAATAATTTAGATACCTTCCTGGTGCATAGGTTTAATGGAACCGAACTTATACTTAATGAAAGCTTACGTTTTCTTACGTCTACGTATGATTACTTGTAAATAAAACATCCTCGTACATTTGAAAATTTATTTAGCAAAATTTGACGGGTTTATATTGAAATTTCCGTATTTAATTTAAAAGAATCTTACGCGTTTTCGTTTGGCAAACATTATAAGCAGATTTCAACACTATTTTCTGATGTATTAATTTCGCTTATGAGAAAATATTGATCTGTTTGTCTATCTCAGTATCTTATTTCCTTATCTCGGTTCTTACCAAAACAATAAAGTTTACTAAATTTTAAATTTAGTATATGTATTAGTACTTTATAGCACATTATGTATGCAAAAAATTGCATATTGAATTCATAAATTCATGTAATTGCGAAGAGATGATTTATATTTTGTGCTAAAATATATGTTTTCCCAATATATCGTTCAATTTTTACTACACACAAAATAAAAGGGTACTAACCATGATATATCATTTTTCTTTTTTCATTTTTAAATCTAACAGGAAGACGAGTATGAAGAAAAGCAGGAAGATTTAGTTCAATTGGGAGATGATGATGAAATACCAAATGCAATTGTTAACAGAAAAGTTGAAAGAGCACAAACTGACAGTGACATTTACGATCCTGAAGATCCCAATAATGATGATTATAGTGAAAGGGACACTGAAGACAATGAAAATCACATTCATGATGATGAAGCTATTGCTTCCCCAACTACATCAGATAAAGATGATAAAGAAGATGAACCCAAGGTTTCTGAGTTTGAAAAAGATGTTGAAAAGTTAAATGCAGATGAAAAGGAAGAGGAAGAAGACAGTGAAGATATCTCTGAAGATCAGAAAATTATTGAGTCGGATAGATCGAAGATTTCGAAAAATAAAAAAGGTGTACTGGAATTGTATGATGATAGTGACTGGGAAGAGTGGAATATTGACAAATCTGAAGTGTATAAGTCAACAAAGCCACAAATTACAGAACCGGAAGTAAAAATAGATAGTGAGCCAGCAGACGATGTAATGACAGTAGAAGTGAGGAAACCAGAAGATGAAAAATCAGATATTGCTAATAAGGAAACGGCTGAATCAGTGAGTGATGTAGAAGAAGAAGAGGAACGCTCGTACACTCCATGTCTGGATGAAAAAGTTGATCATAGTGACGCAATTAGAGGCGAAGAATCTCCAACAAGGGAGTTCCATCTTGAAGAAAAGAGTGAAGATGAGGGCAGAACTGCAGGATCAAGTCAAAAAGGTGATGACAGTGATAGAGCAGGAACTCCGCCTGGCAGAATTTTAGGGTTGGAGACCGAACTAATTTCCGATGAAGACGAAGGTATTTTAAATGAGGTTCAAAGTAGTGTCGTTGGTGTAGATCGCAAAAAGGATGGACAAGATAAAAAAACCAAAAAGGGTCAATTTAAGAAGATAAGTAAAAATACAAAAGTGAGAAATTATCGTGATAAAGATGGAATTAAACGAAAGCGATCAAACAGAAGTCGTTCAAGATCCGACGACAAAGAAAATCGGGGGGATGATAAAAGTTCGAGAAAGAAAACTCGGCGTAAGGATATGGAAAGGTACGATGTTAGAAATGTTATTAACCAACCAAGATCATACAAAGATCGTTATGGCAGAGATACATCAAGGCCACCGCGATCCCGATCTGGTTCACGAGCAACGCGGTCCAAGTCACGAGCACGTTCGATTAGCCGAAGAATTCGATCCATCTCTCGATCCAGATCGGTGCGACGAAGTTTTAGTATGTCACCGACTCCACCATCTTATGGGAAATATACACCACAGTCACGATCGCCACGTCGATCGCGATCAATAAGAAGATCTCGGTCATATAGAAGATCGCCCGTTGCAAAACGACGAGGAAAATCGCCTGTACGTGCGCGTTCGTTAGTTAGACGAAGATCTGTTCCTCGTGGTCGCTCACCATTTCGTGCAAGGAGTCCTCAACGTTTACGTTCTCCAGTACATGCAAGAACACCAATTCGCCCCCGCTCACGTTCGTTTACACAATCACCTCGTTCAAGATCACCTTCATTTCCATGCTCTATATCGGGATCGCCTCCAATACAATCTAAACGAGTGTACCGCAAAAGAAGATCTCAATCAAATTCAATCTCAAGGTCGAGAAGTCCAGTAACAAAGAAAAATCGGTCTAGAAGCTTAAGAAAAACAAGCAAAGAAAAGAGAAAACGATCAAAAGACCGAAAGAAAAAGAAAACAAAGAGACACAGTATAAGAGAATCTCCTGTAGCAACGAAACGTCCTCCACGACGTGTTGATCACAACACTGAACCAGTGCGGAAAAAGAAGCGCCGAACGAGATCACGGTCCCCTGTCGAAGAGCGTTTTTCACAGACACCTCCAGCTTCCACCGCACCAATAAATACAGATCCCTCGTGGACACCACCATTAGCATCATCGAATTCCGAAAACTTACGAGTAATATTAAACAACAAAGAGCTTTTAGCTAAAAAGAAAAAGGAAAAAAAGAAGAAAATAGAAAAACGACGTGAAAAATCTACTAATAAAGAAAGACGAAAACGTCGTAGTCAAATTCCCGAGAGTCCAGTAGCCCCATCGAAAGAAGTTTTCGCATCTGGTGACAATATTTTGGTCAGTGTGAGCTTTAATAAAGAAAATGCCCAACCACAACAGACAACAGTTGTTACATTACCTCCAACAAGGGAAGAAATTGTATCTCGTCGTTCACCAGAACGTCCACACCGCAAAATAAAAAAGAAAGACAAAGTTCAAAAGCGCCATAAGAAAATTGATGCTAAACCAGTAGCTATTATTGATTTAGATCGTTCACCATTCCAAGTAATAGCACAATCACCCAAAGATGTAATTATATTAACGGATAGTGAGCGAGAAGCCGAAGAAGAAGAAGAGACAAGCGATATGAATACACGAAAAAATAATGTTGAAATTCAAACTTTGGAACGATCTCCAATTGACATGCGTATGGAAGGTACTGATAAAAATATAAATGTCGAAAGATCAGAGAAAAGTGCCGAAAAAACATTTGATATGCCACAGTTGGGACCGAAAACTCCACCCGAACCTCCGATTGTTAAATTCTCATTAGCAACAAAAATAAAACAAATTAAATCTAGAAATCCATTGCATGAACAAGAGGATATTGAAGACGAAATTCCTGAAAAAAGTCATAATGAAGAAGATAACCAGCAAATTAATAAAATCGGGCCAAATACACCTCCAGAATCAGGGCCATGTTCACCAGATGCCTATGATCCATTTGATCCGACAAAGTCACCTTCCGCTTCACCATCAACACCGCCTCCAGCGGAAATTCCCCAATCACTGCCAGATGCTGATTCTAACGTAAATGATATGGGGTCGGATAAACGGGATTCAAGACCTATTGGTCAAGACAAAAATCTTAATCCTGTAGATCTTGTAATGGCATTAATGACATCAAAACAAAGTTTACCGCAAGATGTATGTAAAGTGAATCCAGAAACTTCATACATTAATTCCAGCGCAGAAATTAACGATGATAAACCAGACGAAACCAGCATGAACACAAAGTCTATTTCCGTTTTATCGAATGTGTTAATTACACCCGGGAAACATTCAAATATCCCACCAATTTCAAGTCCGCAAAATATAAGTAAATTATCAATCACAAAACAACCAACTGGTCGAATCAATGGTGGTGCATCTAATGAAGACATGTTTGAAGATTTAGAATCACCGTATTCCCCTGGATCTGCTGATTACGAAGATTTATTTGAGCCACCACCTGAAAATCCCAGAGCACGTTCATCAAAAACAAACAATAAATCGAACAAAGTTGATATTTTTGATCATTTGTTTGGAAGCTCTCCAGTGGCAAGAATGCAAGGGGGTAAAAAACGCCAACCAAAACAACAATTAACACAACAGCAAATACTGCAACAACATAGAAAGTATTCTGTTCGAGGTGGGTCTAAATTCATCTTCTTCATTTCATAGTTTGAAATGTAAAATATATAAGATGTAAAGAACTTGGTGAAAACAGTGTTGTAAGGTTTCTAAAAGGTAAAAATTTTGGGCGAATATATGTACATAAGTCTATTATATTTGTGTACTATCCAAAAAGAAATTCCCAGCAACCATTATGAAAATGATGGTGATGTTAAAACATTTGTATCTTCGACTGAATTGTGTATAATTATTATCAGTTTTTTATAATTCAAACGGTTATCGGGGTTTTTACCCCTACCTAAAGAAAGTCATAGCTTTAAGCAAAGTCATATAAAATTTTTAAATTTTAGCAGTTACATGACAAGTTTCTACATAAATTTTCATTTTTAAGTCCCTTCTATGAAACTGATATTTGTTATTTGCATCTCAAGCTCGTCTTCGTGATGTGAAATGTAAAGTACGTGAAATATGTTATTATATCATAAAAGGCCAACGCTAGCAACATTCTATCTGTTCCATTTTTCAAATGATGCTCGATACCTAATTAAGAGGATTTTAAAGTTCTTTGTTCAAACTTGTAGAATCTTTATCTTTATCTTGATTTCTCATTAAAATAATCTTTCTCTTCAACCAATATTTTACAAAATCCGTACAAGTATCTTGAATAATTTTTAAAACGAGGATTTAGTGGGGGGCGCTGCTATAAAATGTTTTCAAAAATTATGTTATCTGGTCAGGAAGAACTTAGGATGTTACATTTGAGATGCATATGAATGATTAATAATTCATGTTATTTAAGATGGATGAATTGTCTGAAATTTAAATTTGATATAATGAAAATACAATTTTTTGTTTAGATAAATAACAAAACTTCATTTGAATTTCAGTTTCAAAATTACCTGGGGTAGGAATGGACCAAGAACAAATTAAAATATACGACGATTTACCCAGTTCAGCAGTAGAGCTGCAAGTCAAAGACAAGGTAAGTACGAACCACTTTTCTTGTCACATTTGGGGCTCACCTATTAAATTTGCTCTAGTATGTGCGCAAGTTACATCGTCAAGAACGTGTAGTAGAAGAAGTTAAGCTTGTATTGAAACCTTACTACACCAAGAAAGTGATCAATAAAGAAGTGTACAAGGAAATTTTAAGACGGTCTGTTCCAAAGGTAAAACACAAAAACACCCTACAAGCAAACTCCCTCACATATATCATACAAATAATTAAAATTTTTAATAGATTTGTCACAGTCGCTCTGGTGAAATAAACCCTAAAAAGATTCAAAACTTGGTCGAGGCTTATGTGCGGAAGTTCAGACAAAAACTTAAGCTTTCAATGCTTAGCAATACTGGTCAAGTCAGTAGCGCCAGTAAATGCGCAGCGTATTTAAAGAAGTTATGATAGGAAAAACCCTTAAAATTCAAAATTAAGGAACAATTGTAACAGAACAATTTTAACAAAATTATGCAACTATTTTCATTTGTTTTGTTTTTCGAATGAATAAATAGGTAAGATAAATATAAACGAAGAAACATGTGTTTTGTGTAATACAATTATCGTTTATCAAATACTTTTAATATAATTTTACCCACATAAATTGAGAGTAACCGGTATTAACAGAAAAAGATTATAAAAAAAAAACTAATCAAAGGTCAATTAGTTCATAATTTTTGGAAATTGCGTAAAAATCCTTAATTGTTCTATTTATAAAATTCTTTGAAATCGTTCATAACATAAAGTATAAATTTTTATTTAAAGTAAAGGAACGATTATTGTATAACATAAACAAATTATACAGTAAATAATCATATGTCTTATTACATTTCCTTTCATTTCTTAGTGTTACGATAACTGTAAATATTTTTCTGCACATATATATAATAATTTATATTTGAAACTGGATACTAAACTTTTAACCAGCAACAACAAACTCTTCTGTAGGTTGCATACTTTTTTTGTAGCTTCCAGGAGATTGTACTTTTCAAATAAATAACATATTAAAAACTGAAGGTTAAGTTTAAAATTAAAACCTTATTTCATGTTGATTTTCTAGTTTTGTAAGAAGATAAAATACGAATTATAAAAATTTGCTTTATTATTCCCTTATTGTTTTACAGTCTGTTTTTACTGGTTCTATGTCTACGGGTTTATGTCAGTTTCAATTTTAGAATATTGTTTATTTTGCCTTCAAAACTAACTGCAATACATTAATATCATACTAGTACTCTAAAGTTATTTTAACAATTTTATGGATTGAGTATGATTGGAAATTAAATAAATGGAGAAAAATTTTCATATCCGAATGAATCCAATTAATGTACTTTTCCTTATGATTAGAGTTGTTTGAACATTTCGACAACACGAAGTTTAAATTTTCCATCACCAAACAAAAATTGAGAGGCTAAAGAACGTCGTGCGTTAGAACTATCGATAATGTTGCAATGATCAAACCTTTACAGATTATACTTATAAAACAAATAAACAATCGAATATAGAATAATATTTTCGCAGCATCTACGTTACTCAATATGTTTTTCATCCTTTTGTGCAAGTTACATGATATTTTCCTCTTTTCTAAAACTGGAAGCTCTAGGTCATGAAAAATTCCCTCCGATTTGTTTTAAGTTTAATGATTCATTTTATAAAGTTGGAATGCTGTTCGTGTGAACGAAGGACCTAATATACATTTTTATTAACGATATTTAGCGATTAATTTTTCACTTAACTATTACACTAGATAGTTAAGATAATAGATCTTTTTGTTTCCTTTGCATAATAGTATAAAGTAAATGTTCAAAGTACATTATTCCTGCTCCGAAAAATTCATTAGTTTTTTCGGTCTACCAGAATACTGTTATAATATCTATAATAATACACCCTGACTGAAGTAGGCTTTCATACTATTTCATTAAACATTTAAAATATAGTTGTTCCTTCGCCTGAAGTTAAAAATTTAACCCTAAGATCTAAAAATTAATGCTGTTTATATACATATTTTCACAGTTATATGTACATATATGTAGTTTTCGTGATAAAGATTTCAAGAACCGAGTAGTTATTACGGTTCATGTGAATCAATGTCGTCATGCAATAACTATGAAAGGTAATTTTAAATAAGTGATACGATATTAGGAGAATGTTTGGAAATAAGCAAATGTGTAATGTAACATGGAACTTTCTTCTAACTTGCCCTTTATTTAACCATTGAAACTTCCAATAAATCAAACTAGCAGGAAAACGTTTTGTTGTGTCTTTTCATGAGCAGATTAGCTGATTGAATCTTGTTTAGGCTTTAGTTAAGCAAAGATAGTGTAATTCAATATTAACCATTTGTGTTTCGTAAAAATTCTCCTTTTATGATTTTTGCAAACCCAGATCGTAACATTTGCAGAAGTTTAAAATATTTCAAAATACAAATTGGAATTATGTTATTAATGAAACTTGCAATATATTTTGACATTTTGAATCTACATTGAATATCAGCATAGCATTAAAAATCACATTTTAGATTTATTTTCCTTCCCTGATTTTTCTTAATCCGCTCGATCCTAACATTCGAAGAATTCTGAAATGTAAATTTGTTATGTTACTAATAATATCCTAACTTAATTAGATATCCTCAACCTACATTTTTCCAATAAAAGGAAAATATAAGGCAATGTTCACTAAAATATTTGTAGGGAAGAGTCCAACCCAAGATATTATGCATTTATTGGCCAACGCTACCGCAAACAGTTCTCCACAACGTTCAGCCGTCATTTTCTTTTGTCCAACATTAGATGGCGGTATATATTTCTTCACATTTTAGCAAAACGATAAATTTCAAAATCAGTTCAAAAAGACAACTATAAAAATTTTACCTCGTCAGCTTTCTCGGTATAACATTCTGCTAAAAACTCTGTTGCTATAGGTCCAGGACAAAATATAGTTACATCCATCTTCGGCTCTTGAATTTTTAAACTTCCGAAGTAGCCCTGTGTGAAAATTATATAATATGATGAATATTTCGTCAAACATAAAACTAAATACATGAAGTGCGAATTTGGCCCCCGAATAGCTTGCCGAGTGGGGCACAGGTACTAGCCCTGCTGCACTAGATGTAACAGCTAAATGTCCTCTTATGTTCTGCGTTTTAAAGTATTTAACAGCGATTCGAGATAAGTGCACTACAGAAAATACGTCCAGCTCAAAAAGACTGCGATCGACTTCAATGCCAATATTTTCCCACAAGGCCCGTTGTGATCTTCCGGCATTGTTAACCAGAACGTCCAGTCGATCGAAATGATCTAAAACTTTTTTGAAATGTTGTTCGTGCTTTTCAAGCTCTAGTATATCCATTCGTAGAACAAGAATATCATCCCTGGCTAATAACCCAGTAGATTTCTCTGCAAAAAAAGTGTTTATAAATTCGTTTGTGATAATAGTAACATACCTAAACACTGCTCTTTGACTTCTTCCAATTCTTTTTCTCTACGTGCGGATATAACAAGTTTAACTCCATACTTTGCCAACGAGAGTGCTAAATGTTTCCCGATTCCACTAGATGCACCAGTTATCCATACAACTTTTCCTCTTAAAATGGCTAAAATTCGAACTAATTATTGAACTCTTTAATTAACATCAATATGTGTTCATTACAAATAGGTTGTCCGAACTTTTCCTTAAATGCAAGCTCCACATTTGAATCTAGTGTTATCCACAAAAATATATTGATGAGGTAGTAGAGAAAAACACAAAACCCAAAAACTTCAAATATATTCATTTTCAGCCTTTTGATTCATAAACTGTTATTATTAACACGAAATTCTTTGTTTTACTGCTACTAATGACGGGAACAGCTAAATCGTAAAATGACTCGCAAAATAATTGATACAACTAAACGAAAGATTTTCTTTTCAAGCCGATTGGGTGTTGATATTGTTTTCGTTTGCAATTGTTGTCTTTTTTCCGAACTTGTTATTATTGAAGAAGTCAATACGGTTGAGTAAACTGACAATCGAAGTTTTTGTATTCGATTGGCTGACTGTACTTAACCTAACCTTTGCAAAAATTAAGTTCAATTACTTTTAAAGCAAATCGCACTTATTTTCAATATAATTTAGATTATAGTAAATTTTACTTAAGTGTAAATTGTATTATAGTCATATTCACGTAAGTCATATTCTGCAAATAACCCAAATTGTGGTGATTTTGATAAACAGATGGAGCGATGTGGAATTCCAGAAATTGTGGCTATGTTCATGCAATTCAAATGTCAAATGTGTAGAGGTTAAGAATTTCGAAGTATGTATACAAGCGAAAAAATCTCTTGAATTTATCTTAAGTAATAAGTAAAAATGTTATGTTTAATAGGCAAAGGTAAAAATTTAAAAAAATTAGAATTATTTTCATATAACAATTACATACTTTGCAGTTGTTAGACCGAGATCACTATCTCGTTTGTATCACAGATCGGTCGTATTTCAACAAACTTCTGTTCAATTAAGTGAATTGGATTCAGGTGCTCCCATTGAAGGTAAAATATTTGATGATAAATGAAATTAGGAGAGATCTAAGCATAGTTGTATATGAATATGTTATAAGATTTTCAAAATATACTTATGCTTATTAGCTTTTACACCTCTCATTTTCGTACAATTGGTCTATGTAGGTTCAGTTTAGTAAAAGTGCAATGAAATAATTGAATAGAAAGTATATAGTGTTGTTATAATATGGTTTGACTTAGATTTAAGTTTTTTGCTTTTGTCTGATACACCACTATCTTATACATTCATATTGACTTCATTTATAGAGGTAAAACCAGTTGAGGATGAGATTCTGAAGCATCCAGATTATTTCGAAGTTCACAAATTATTTACCGTGAAGGATTTATTTGATGCAAGAGTTCACTATGGACACAAAGATGGATCACTCGATGAAAGAATGCTTCCGTATATTTATGGCTCCAGATTAGGTCATATCATATTTGACCTGGATAAAACTGCGCAACACTTAAGGCAAGCACTGAACTTCGCTGCTCATATTGCATTTAGAGATGGCATTATATTATTCTTTAACCGGAATGCCCTAAATGCTCATTTAGTTGAAAAAAAGGCAATGGAATGTGGAGAATTCTCGCATACTCGTTTTTGGCGTGGTGGAATTTTCACAAATGCTAATGTTCAATTTGGAGCTGTTACAAGACTGCCGGATCTATGTATATTTTTAAACACGTTAAATAACGTCCTTTTACCACATGGTGCTGTACGCGATTCGGCTAAAATGAATATACCGACTATAGGAATTGTGGACTCCAATTGTAATCCAAATTTAATTACTTATCCAGTCCCCGGAAACGATGATTCACCTATTGCTATAGAATTATATTGTAATTTATTTAAAGAAGTCATTTTACGTGCGAAAAAGAAAAAAAAGGAAATGTTGGAAATTGAGGCACATTTAAATAATAAATAATAAGTCAACAAAATGTGCTTACATTTTTTTTTCAAAGTTCCGAAATAAAACTTTACCCTTATAGACAATTCTTCTTTTGTAACAAACTTCCAAATGATTAACTATATCATAAAACCTAGTAATTATAAAAAAAGAAAACTTATTCGACAAAACTTTGATTCTCATGTGAAGTCAAGATATCTAATATAATGGCTCCTTGAAGATACACTCTGTTGATTGCAGTTAAGTGAATTATGAATTTTAATCATTGCGTTTCTGTAATTTCGTATTAGGAGTCAAAATGTAACTGCGAATTACATCATAGCAAGAAAATCCGATTTTAACAATTTATAGAAATGCATCTAAATTTACTCGGTTCGTTTATTTTCTTGTTTCTGTCAACACTCAGCTGTACGCTCTTGCAAAACGTCATGTGCATTGATAACCAAACACAAGTAATTTGACGTTTCGTATTTACTCAAATTCTCCACGCTGCCAAATTAATAATTTTTTTTAGTATTTCTGCATTATTAGAATAATTTTTATTTTAAACTTCAATTCGTATACCTAAGTAGAAAAGTGTGTGTGGTAAAAAATTTATAATCAAAATAGTTTTCTTATCAAAAAGATAACACGAAGAGATTAAGAGAAACTGTAAAATCCTGAATAACATGTAGTCGCAAAAAGTAACCTCAAATTTAGTATCATACTTCGTGTCGCTTTGTTCAGTTGTGTTTTGGACTTTTGATGTTCTAGAACGCGAAGATTGTCCAATTATATTTTGTAAATCCTAAGTACCGTGCAAGAATTAGGCATGTTATGGAAAATAATGCATAAGTGAAAATATTTTCTAGTTTGATATTCAATAAAAATAGACTTTAATAACTATTCAAATGCTCAGGTGATTTTTCCTTAATCAGGTACGTACTTGTAAAGTTGCAACGAGCATTACATAAAATTTGTAAATGTTGAAAAATACCTAGGTTATGTTACATTGTGATTGAAAAATATCTTATTGATTAAATCATTTCTTTTTTCCAGGTAATTTATATTGTTTGCTCTTTGGAAAATTGAAATTCCTTAATTTTCAAAAACGAAAAAATTGAATGCATTATTACGGCTTTTTGAAAATAATCGGTAGTTCATCTTGTAACTAACCATGTTTATTCATCAAAACAGTTTTCCTTGAAAACGCATTCACATAATAAAACCACTTAGTTTTTCAATTGAATTAATTATTGGTGATAAAGTAAAATGACATATGTATTGCCTTTTTTTCATTTTCAAATATCTACTTGATAAATACATATTCATTTCTTCATTCTTCACATGATATTAAAGAAGCGTAAATGGCTTTAGTCACAGTTAACGAAAAAACAAAACTGTTCTCCGCAATGATGTCGCCCCTTTTTGTATTTAAAGGCAAAATGCAAAACAATTTGTTAAAATGAGTTTTAATTGAAGGTCCATACCATGTGGAAAACTATTTCCATTAAAGTACAATCTTGGATTGATTGAATGATTTAAATGATAAAAAGTATTGTATTGTTCGAAGATTTATGAATTTGGAAAATTGCTTATTACTCATATTTACCACTGGTTAAGTAATTCGTTAGATAAGTAATTAAATTGAGCATTGATACTTCTAATAAATTTCTTGTGGTTTGCATATTGGTTTTCATGAAACACTGATAATAATTCTGGATGTAGCTCGTCATAGGTGCTTCACAATTCAACTGATCTCTAACAGATGTGGTGTAATGCAATAATTTTTTATATTATAGCAATGATTCCCTTCATATGTTTAGACACTCCACATTTTTCGACTGATTAAAATATATATATCTGTATTCATTTAAGAAATTTAAAGATACCCTTCAAAAGCACAAAAGTATGTAGTTTGTTAACGACAACAGTCTCGAAATGTGTCAAATATATGATAGATTCACGTGTTGCATGATTACTATAGTACCTAATATGTATATTACTTGCCCCATTTTTTATCTTTCAATTATGTTTTGATTTATAATAATCAGGTTATTGTCGAATCACGAAATCGATTAAAAGAAAATGAGAATGGTTTGGTCTATTATTAAAATACATACATAGTTTGATGATAAATACAGCTCGCCAGAAAGATTATTTTGCTACTTTTTGATGATTTTTGATGGAAATTTTGGAACACTTTGTGTATATAGTTTCGAATACTTAATTATCTCAATAAATATAATCATAAGTTTCGGTAAAATGTATTCAGTAGAACTAGATTTAGGACCTATATCATAGTTGCCCACTGGTACGATATAAAATAATAAAACCATATTCGAGTTGTTCAACGATCAAGAAATAAACTTATCTCCTCTCTATAGCATGCAAGCATTGCGTATTTCAAACAACTTATTTGCTGCTCTAAATGGCACTACAAGTCCACAACGTTTTGCTAAATCTAATAAAATTCAGTGACTGTTATACATAAGTCTTTCTTTCTATTTGATTTACGTGTGATCTCAATCCATAATAAACAGTTTATGTGTAATGAGGTTAAATTGAGTAAACTCTGAAATGCATTTCGCTTTCAACAGTCGACAATTTACAAGAGTTAAATTAAATTTAAAATGCAAAGAAAAGATTCAAAAACACACTAGGTCTAAGATCTTGTTCCTCGATGCTGTGATTCATCGTACTAAGTGTCTACCCTTCTGAGAGTAAAAAAATTACCCAGTTATAAAAAGATGTCCATAACAACCTACTTCAGTTTTATCTGAAGAATGTTCCATGTTTGATTTAAAAACTTATAAAAGCATATAATGATATGCTCTGTTACATTCATAATAATTTGTAGATATTAAGTGATGTTTTTCAAATGGTTTTGAAATCAAGTTTTATGAGATTGGTTTAATATAATGTTTAATGACTGTTTGTAGTAAACTGCATTTCTCAACTCATGCTTTAGATACGACGAATCATTAAGATGTTTTTTGACTTGTGTCAGCAATGGGCGGCATCAAACAACACATCATCAGTTGTAATATAAATTTATCGTTAATATTTTCCTATTAATATCATATAAAATTAGATTTAACCATAGATAAGATACGGGAAAGATAATTATTTGTAATAAATAAATATGTAACAATAAGTTTGAACTGAATTAAATTTAAAAATTGTTTTATATGTATATACGTATTCATTATACATAAATACATTTTTCAGGTCAATTGGACGGCCCTTGAAAAATGGAATCGATCAAAGCAAAAACACTTCCACAAAATCCAAGGGAAAAAACGAATCCCCTTTCGGCAATACTCTTTTGGTAGTTATAATTTATTATCATTTTAGTTGATTATCACTAATAAAATTTTTTTAATGAGTAGTTGGACTATGCCTATGTTTTTCAAAGGAAACAAAAAAGAACTTCAGACAACGGATCTGTATCAGGCGCTGAAGGAACATAAATCGGGTAAACATAAAGTGTTTTTTATTACTTGGGTTTCAAAAGAGTTAGTGATAAAAAGATGCAACAGAAATTCCTACTGTATTGAGGGCGTAAATCTACTTAAAATTTTCATAATTTTAGTTATTTATCTACATACTAAAAATTTTAAATAATATTAATGTTCAAACTTTATGAAAAATATTTAATTTGTAGTCTTTCTTCTCTTGTAATCTGATTAATAATGTTGCAAAAATTTTCAACATCTATACTTTTTTCATACTATATTTCCAGAAACTTTGGGTGACAAACTATGTAAATCATGGGAAAAAGAAATATTAAAAAAGTCAACAAAAGGCAAAAATCCTAGTTTACTTTTAGCAACAATGAAAGTGTTTGGATGGCCCATTTCAATGCTTGGAATCGTATTGTGTGCTATAGAATTTTTACTAAGGTATTATCAATATTTTTTTTATTGTAAATGCAATTTTATAGAGACGCATTTTTCTCTTTGCTTAAAATTTGAATATATAGGATACACCAACCACTTTTCCTAGGGAACTTAGTTGCCCGCTATTCCAAACAGAATTTTACCACGTAAATTAAGTGTGTCTGAAGTGCTTGAGTGCCTAATATACATTTAAGCATGTACTAATTCCTAATAAATATGCAATTAACTCTTTAAGTACTTGGGCCATAAAATTCACCCATGTCTGATATTTATTGCTTCATTTTCATGTTGAACATTTTATTCACAAAAATTTCAAAAACCAAAAGCTAAATTCACATAACTTATTAACATACCTTATGGTTAAAATCACTTCTTTATCACATTTTCATATCATACTAAAAAATTTGCAGAGTTTCGCAGCCGATTTTCCTGGGAAATTTAATTAAATATTATTCCTCTGGAGGTAATGGAGACATTACTGAAGCATATTTATATGCTGGGGCTGTTATTTTGTGTAGTGCATTAACTGTTATATCTGTGCACCCTTTTATGCTGTCACAACTTCATGTTGGCATGAAACTTAGAGTTGCTATGTGCAGCATGATATATCGAAAAGCTCTCAGATTGAGCAAAACAGCATTAGGAGATACAACAGCGGGGCAAGTTGTTAATTTGCTTTCTAATGATGTTGGCCGATTAGATCTGTCGGTGATATTTTTGCACTACTTGTGGGTGGGCCCTCTGGAAACGATTGTTATAACTTATTTAATGTACAGAGAGGTAACAAAACTGAATAATCAAAGACAAACTAGTATTTATGGACAGTATATTTTATTTCAGATCGAAATAGCATCTATAGTTGGAGTAGCTTTTATGTTACTATTCATACCACTGCAAGCCTTTCTTGGCAAAAAAACGTCCGTTCTCCGACTTAAAACCGCGTTACGTACCGATGAAAGGGTTAGATTAATGAACGAAATTATTCAGGGGATTCAAGTTATTAAGATGTATGCTTGGGAAAAGCCTTTCGGTAGACTGGTTGCCTTAGCTCGTAAAAAGGAAATCAGTGTCATACGTTACGTATCGTATATGCGAGGAATATTATTGTCTTTCATTATGTTCGTTACACGAGTGTCAATTTTCTTCAGTCTTGTCGCATATGCCCTTCTTGGTAATTTTGTGACTGCTGAAAAAGCATTTGTTATAACCGCTTATTACAACATATTAAGGCAAACAATGACCGTATTTTTTCCGCAAGGTATAAACAATAACTTACATTTGATTATAACTTTGAAAACAAAATTGTTTGTTAATAGGCATAGCTCAATTAGCAGAAACAATCGTATCAGTAAACAGAATCCAACAGTATATGATGTATGATGAGACACAAGTTATAAATGAAAATGATGAAGGAACCAGTTCGAATGCAGAAAATAGTACTTATTCAACAGTAGTTGGCGAAGAAAAAAATGCGATAACATTGAATCAAGAAAGTCTGACTATTACTGACGAAGTAAATGTAGAAAAAGAAAACCATGCTACATTATCCGAGGCGGGACTGGTCTTGAACAATATTAAAGCTAAATGGGATCTACTTAATACAGAGTACACTCTTGACGACGTAAGTTTACGAGCACAACCGGGCACTTTAGTGGCTATCATCGGTCCTGTTGGTTCTGGAAAATCAAGGTAAATTGTAAAAAAATTATTTGAATAATTTTGAATTACTAAAAATTGCTTATAGTTTTATACAAGCTATTCTTGGTGAACTACCAATTGAATCTGGTTCTATAAAAATTAATGGAACGGTTTCCTATGCGTCACAAGAACCATGGCTGTTCACTGGAACTGTGAGGCAGAACATTCTGTTCGGTCAGCCTATGGATAAAAAACGCTACAAAGCTGTTATAAAGAAATGTGCATTAGAAAGAGACTTCGAACTACTCCCGTATGGAGATAAAACTATTGTTGGTGAAAGAGGACAGTCTTTATCCGGTGGTCAAAAAGCTAGAATTAGTCTTGCTCGGGCTGTCTACAGAAATTCATCAATCTATTTACTTGATGACCCACTTAGTGCTGTTGATACTCACGTTGGTCGCCATTTATTTGAGCAATGTATGCGTGATTATTTAAGGGGGAAAATAGTGGTATTGGTTACTCATCAACTACAATTTCTTCAACAAGCGGATCAAATTATTATACTTGATCATGGAAAAGTTAGCGCTGTCGGTACCTACGAAAATTTACGCGAGACTGGTCTTGATTTTGCAAAAATGCTTGAAGAACCTGGGAAGGATGAACAACACGACACATTTCGATCCCGCTCTGGAAGTAAACTTCACCAAAGGCAAAATAGTGAAACTTCATTCGAATCCATTGATGATAAGAACCAAGCGGAAAATCCTATGCAAGTTGACGAACAAAGAACACATGGTTCGATTGGTGCCAGTTTATATAGTAAATATTTTAAAGCCGGAGGAGGATTTTGTATATTTTACCTTATGTGCATATTTTGTATATCAGCCCAGCTTCTTGGTTCTGGTGGTGACTATTTTGTAACATATTGGTTCGTTATATTTGTAAATTTTATTTGAATTTTTTGTATATGTATTACCTTGCAGGGTAAATCAAGAAGAAAGTGAAATGAACTTGAAACAACCAGATGAACCGCGTTCTGGCGACAGTGATGAAACAAATCTTTATATATTTACTGGAATCATAGTAGCTACCGTTTTGATAACACTATTCAGAAGTTTCCTGTTTTTCAATGTAGCAATGACTGCCTCTAAAAATTTACATAATTCAATGTTTCGTGGAGTAACCCGTGCCTCTATGTACTTTTTCAATACTAATCCATCTGGGAGAATACTTAATAGATTCTCAAAAGATATGGGACAAGTTGATGAAATATTACCATCTGTAATGATAGATGTTATACAAATTTTCCTGCAATTATTCGGTATCGTTATTGTCGTTGCTGTGGTGAATGTATATTTTCTTATTCCGACTGCAATCATGGGTGTGATATTTTACTTCTTAAGAATATTCTACTTGCGAACATCACGAAACTTAAAGCGAATGGAAGCAATTAGTAAGTTTTCATTGCATTTAGAAAACATGAAATATAAAGAAGTATCTATTTTAGCACGATCTCCGATTTACTCACATCTATCTGCATCTCTTAATGGCCTTTCCACAATAAGAGCATTTCATGCAGAGAAAATTCTAATACGTGAATTTGATAATCATCAAGATTTACACAGTTCTGCTTTCTTCATGTTCATCGCTACAAGTCGAGCTTTTGGATTTTGGCTTGATTGCTTTTGTGTAATTTATATTGCAATTGTGACACTGAGTTTCTTTTTGATGGGAGGTGATAATGGAGGTAACGTTGGTCTTGCCATAACTCAAGCTTTAGCTATGACCGGAATGGTTCAGTGGGGTATGAGGCAATCAGCTGAATTGGAAAATACAATGACGGCGGTTGAACGTGTAGTAGAATACGATGATATTGAAACAGAAGGAGACCTAGAGGCCTCACCAGATAAAAAGCCTCCACCGGATTGGCCTTCAAATGGTCATATAAAATTTGAATGCTTGTCTCTTCGCTATTTTCCGGATCCAGATACAGATACGGTTTTGAAGTCACTAACCTTTGAAATCTTACCTTGCGAAAAAGTTGGTATTGTGGGAAGAACGGGAGCAGGGAAGTCCTCATTGATTAATGCTTTATTCCGACTATCCTACAACGAAGGGGCAATAATAATTGATTGTAGAAATACAAACTCGATGGGTCTTCATGATTTGCGATCCAAGATTTCAATAATCCCTCAGGAACCAGTACTTTTCTCAGGAACAATGAGATATAATTTAGATCCCTTTGATGAATACTCTGACGACAAACTTTGGCAAGCTCTTGATGAGGTTTGAATTGTTTAAAAATAATCATACTAATTGTGATTTAACTTTTCACCATAATTAATCAACAGGTGAAATTAAAAGGAGTAGTTTCGGAATTGCCATACGGTCTTCAAAGCAAAATTTCAGAAGGTGGAAGTAATTTTAGTGTCGGTCAAAGGCAGTTGGTATGTTTAGCTCGAGCGATTTTACGTGAAAATAAAATTTTGGTAATGGATGAAGCGACTGCTAATGTAGACCCCCAAACTGACGGTTTAATTCAAACTACTATAAGAAACAAATTTGTAAACTGCACAGTTTTGACTATTGCTCATCGATTACATACTGTTATGGATTCCGACAAAGTACTAGTAATGGACGCTGGACGCGTTGTTGAATTCGATCATCCGTACTTATTACTCACAAAGTCAGACGTGAAAATTTTTCATGGAATGTTAAAACAAACAGGACAAGCCACATACAATACATTATTCAAAGTAGCTGAAAAGGTAAATTTTATCAAAAATTTCTAATTCCCAATCACTGATCTAAATTAAAATTATTAGGCATATCATGATAAACAAAATTAAAATGTTTTCATTCCTGTTGGTATACGAAGCAAAATGATGTTACCGTGGAAAGGTTCCTACAAATTTAAGTTTGACAATAAAATATAGTGGAGTCACACATAAAAAGTAAAGAAACAATTATGATTAGATGGCGTTATGTACTTTTAATATTACGTTTAACAACATAGTGTCTTATTTTTAAGATGCATGCCGCAGTTGTCTATTCAGTTAGCTGTATGAAACTGAAACTTTTAGATATCCTTAAGCTCTCACTGAGATTTTTGTTTAAATTTTCTACTCTAAAATCACACACTATTTTAAGATGTTCAATATATTTTGAATGCGTCAAAGTATTAAATTAAATATAATGTAAATATTAGTTTTTTTGTTCTGATCGGAAAGTTATCAAGGTAAGATAAAATGCATAATGTATATTTATATCTATGTTAAGTATATTTTTATAAACTTTTGGTAAAATGTTTTATAAAACAATCAGGGTAACTAGTTAAAAAATAAATGCAATTGAGTTGAAATAATAATAAAAAGGGAGTACAAAGTAAGCATATAGATTTTTATTCATACCACACGGACCCTTTTGTCATCAGTTTAAGTTTAAGGTTTCGAGCATTCACTCAAAACAAATCAATAAGAAAGCCGTAAAAATTTGGAGAATAACTAGATTTTTATGTAATCCTTCATTTTATTAATGAGGAAGTGTCACATGAAGTTAATACAGTTGTGTGTAAAATTGGCAAATAGTTTTACTAATAAAGGCTCCGATTGGACGTTTAAGTTTCCCACAAGGAATGCTAGCTAACAATCTATCTTTTTTCTCCGGGGTGGAACAATTTTGATATGCATCAAATAGTGCCGTGGGGGTTGGATATTCTTTAGTGATCGCTAAGGCTTTGTCTAAAGACAATGATTTTAGCTGCAACAACTGCCTTATGAATATTTCTCGCACTCGTGGTTCTCGCCTTTTTACAGAGTTTTCATTGAATTCTTTAAATTTCATTAGATTCACTGAACTGTTTGCCAAATTGACTGTATTAAGTTCTTGTTTAGCAACTTCCAGCAATGTTTTATTCTACAAAAATATATTTTTATATAATTGTTCGATTTAAGAAATGTTTTTACTACCTGATACGTATTTGTTAAAATTTCTGAAATCAGGGATAAGTACAGCATTGTTTCTCGATGCCCATCGGTAAATTTTAATTGAAATCCACTGTGAATCAGTGTGTTGGTTGCAGCTTGTAGTAGTGTGGGCATGGGAAGGCCAACCTGCTGCTTTGCTCCGTAATTTTCGATAACATATATCAAGTTTTCTAAACCGCAATCCTTAAGTCTGTATTTTTGTTCATGGAAGCGGCCGTCCCTTACACTCGACGCAAAATCATCCATTCGCTTTCGCTCTACAATGAATGGAAGCACTAATTCATTGCCTTCTTTATCACGAGAAATCCAACAGAAATCACCAACATTAAGAGCTCTTATTTCATACATAATTGCAGATGAGTCCAAAAATTTTCGAGTTTCATCTAAAGATTTTTTTGATTTCCTTTAACGAAATAATTTTAAGAAAAAGTAAAATTTTTATATATATAAAACTACTACCCAGCTGTTTCATGTGTGTCTACCAAAAGAATAATACTAAAAGTTCCAGGATTCATTACTACTCTTTCGATTTGAAAATTTATTGAATTTAATTTAGCATTCACTTTGTCAACTTTTTCAATTGTACCAATTGTTTCAATAATCTGTTTTTGCTTGTACTTCTTAGCAGCCTTTTGTACGCTCGTCGATATGTTTATGCTTTTCTCATATTCTTCTAAATTATTATGCTTAAATTCTTCGAGCTTGTCGTCAAGAAATTTGCACAACTTTGGACCAAAACCTTTCAATACCACACATTCTCTTCCTGATTGTAGGGGCAGAGGAAATCTGTTCAAAGACTCTAGAGCTTCTCGTAAGACATATCGAGCTTTTGAGTTCTTTTCAACAGCTTCCTTTAACCACGATTCGATCCATTTCTTAAAAAGAGGATTTGGGTCATCTAAACGAATTTCAATTCGGCACAATTCGTCCATTATTACAAGAGTTCAAATCAAATTAGATACAATACTATTTATTCACTTATGTTAAATTTACAAAAACTATTTAAGTTTCCATCTTCTGTTTTTCCAAATGTGCTTTTAATTGTTGATTAAAGTCATCTTCAACGTTGTCGTCATCCCAATTATCTTCCCAAACGTTCACTTCATCCTCGTCGTCTTTTGACAATGCCCAATCTGGCTCCAAAATTTTCAATTACAGTAACATTTTAAAATAGTGGTAAATATTGAAAATTACCTTCTGCTGGAAATTCCTCAAATTCGTCGTCTTCTTCTAGGAGACCTAAATCAATTTTAGGCTTGTCTTTATCCGCCATTTCGAGTTAAATTAAATATTTACGAAAATATCTGAGGACACAAAATATTAAAGTGACAATGCAATAATTTGTTAAACCATGTAAAATACCTTGTGCTGTGCCGAACGACATGACAATGACAGTTTTAATAAAAATGCTTCTCGATAGATGGCAATCTGTATGAATTAAATATTTCAAAATATATACTTAGCAACGTGTTTGTTGTTTATTTGCTACGAAACCATAATAAATGCAAAACTATATCTAATTTGAAGTTAATTCGATAGCTTTTATGCAGAAAAGATAAAATTTAAATTAAAATCAGGATCCAATCGAATTGCATTTATGAACTTTGTAACATGAAGGTAACATGAAATAATTTAGTCGATGTATAAACCTCAAAACATTATAGCAAAAATGTTTATGCTCCAAAGGCGTTCAGACATAGCTTAAGTTGTCAAAGTGTGGGAATTTTGTGCCCGCAAAGAATAGATTGCCTTCGTTTGATATCATTTCGATCAATTCGTATTAAATATGTTTTGAGTTTTAATTTGATGCACAGTGTTATATGTAGTTCATTATATACAATAAAATGGGTATGTAAAAACTTTCACTAAGTTTTCAAAATTTAATTTAACCAGCCCATGTTGACGATGTATTATGTATTTAAATTTATTTATTTCTTTAAAAAAGCCGCAGTACAATTTACTATTTCAATTAGTTTCTTAACTATAAAGAAAATAATTCAAAAATTTAGCAAAAAGCATTGCATGATTTGCAAAGCATGATATGACGATGTATTTCAGATAAAAATAGTCTTTCAAAGCTTGTGGGACAATACATGTCTGATAGTGACAACGAAGAGGACGTTCAAGGGAACATGTCACAGGAAATAAATTCATTGCTAGATGAGATAAATCAAAAAAATGGAAAGGATAATGTACCTACGACATGTAATTTGCTAAAGGTCTTGTTTTGGAGAAGTGGAGAAGTAATTTGAATATTTATGCAGATTGGACGCAGTGCATAGATCCACATACTGGTCATCCATACTATTGGAATACGGAGACAAAAGAAGTAACATGGGAAAAACCTGAAGAATATAGTAAATACCTTGAATTCATGAAGTCTTACGAACCTCAGTCTGCAGATAAGTGTTGGAATGTCGGATATAGTGAGGACACTAAAAATAAATATTACGTTAACCAATACACAAGAGTTGTGTCTTGGAAAAAACCACCCGGATTTATAGAAACAACTGAAAAGGCCATTAAAGAAACAAAAAGTTCAACTAATAAGCGTTATATGAAAACCAAACCAGCTAAGAAAAAATATCCAAAAAATCTTGAGTGCGGTAGTGACAATGAGTAAGTAACGTGCGTAATATTAGAGGAGACGAAAATTTCTGTAACTCTATTTCTTTGCGCAGGAAAATAGAGTTGATATCTTCATACGAAACACTCGACAAATCATCTTCGGAAGAAGAAACTGGAGATACTGAAACGAAGGTAAATACTATTCGGTATTTAGAAGTACGGAACATTTTATATGTTTAGAACTGTATTTTTGGTACTTTGAACTAGTACAAATAATATTTAACTAACCAATGAAGATATTCTGCGCCCGGACCAAACTGTGAGTCTGACAGACTTACATGAAAGTATGATGGCAAAGTTTTCAATCTGAGGTTAATTTTATAGCTTTTTTATCTTACTGATGAAATTGTTTTGCTTGAGTTCAAATGAGGGATTTTTCGGATGTTAAGTTTCCGAAATCCACATTTATGCAATTCGCAAAACGCTGATTTATTTTCACATATTCCTATTTCCATTAAAAGCTTAGCTGTACTCCACACTGATTTTTTTTAGCTAAAGAAATTTGCAACTAATATCAAGTCAGCATGTAAACTGAAATTGGTAGCTGCTTATGCTACCGACAGCGAATCTGATGGGGAACAAGATCACGTCAGTGAAGAGAATATATTACGTGCTTCGTCGAAAGATCCAAATATCAACAAAGAGGAAATCAAAACATGTCACACCGCAAGTGAACGACAAGGAAGTATTTCACCAATAATAAAAACAGAACCAAAAGACTTTGCTAGTATTATAACTGGTGGCAAGCCAGAAGGAGTACTGAACGAAGAGTTAGAAAATTTGAAGCAAGAATTGAAAATGGAGATATCAGCCGAAAAAGTAGATGTTTCCCATGAAGTTTCTCCACAGGAATTGAGTTTTGACGAAAAAACCTTTCAGCGGAAGAAACGTATAGAATTCAAATCAAATCCTATAGTCAAACAAACAACTAGAAACGAAAATCGTACTGGATTGGGTTTTCATAAAACAGAATCTACATCGGAAATGTCTTCAGATAAAAAAAAATTCTTTATAAATTTTCAAAAAAGTCATGTTGAATTTGAGAAAACTATAAGTCAAGAAAATGAAAGTCTAATGAAGTCTAATGAAACTAATGAGACTACCGATAGGATGCAGTTAGCATCATACAGAAAAGATATTGAAGATATGTGTGTTACTATTGAAGGAAAAGTAAAGTTTTTACTAGTTGATAAACCGGAAATTTCCGCAATACATATAGTAAACATACAATTAGAGGTTTAAAATTCAAAATTTGTAAAATATAATTTAATTTTCAACACTCAAAATTTTAGACATTATTAAAAGCATTTCGGTTGGAGTCCCTTAACGAACAATATTTCTTTAAGTGGCTAAAAGAAACTACCGATGATCTTACAACTCTTGAGAAGAATGCTGCACCTGAAGGATGGGAATGCATTTGGGATAGGTACGAATATGAAATTGTATTATATAAATTAAAGTTTATATCACTCGATGAACCTTTGCCTTATTCATCATGGGATTTGTTTAATTCTAAGCAATTTTATTTTGTATTGCTGTTTTTTAATAGAATCGTTATAGTTATAATAAACACTTACTTCTTAGTTCATATGTGTTCCTTTTGAGCCCTCTTTTTAACTTCTGTCATTAATTAATGTGAGCGAATGTTAAATGAAATGGTGAACCCAATGTTTTACAAAGTTGTATAGTAGAAATTTTGGGCACACCTTTTTTCGCCCTATGAACTATTATTTTACAGATAGCCAAGTAATATTGTGAAAATGTTCAGCAAACAACGATATTTTACGTACCTACGTTCGTTGGTAGTATAACGCAGCAGAGTTAAAGATTAAATAAGTGCAAGCGGAAAAGAAAAATGTAATTTGATGCTTTGATCAAGATAGATTTATAAAAAAAAGTGGTAAGTCATTAGAGAAATGTTCCGAAAATTGAATAATTTAGGTATATTATTTTTTATAAAACTACTTATTCTAACGAACTAACTACACTTTGAACTTACATTTTAAGGCTGAAGAAGTGATTACGCCGTCCAACACAAAATCAGCATTAGATGACTGAAACTTTATGAAAAGAATCTTCTAGTCATAGACTACAAAATGTGCTTAACGAAATATCTTGTACTCATTATAAAATGATAGTTAGGTCCGAGGTTGCATTGTTTATTTTCTTTCCATTATTATAGACAGAATTCACAGTATTCCTACAAAAACCTGAAGACTGGAGACATTCAATGGAATTTCCCGGGAGATGAGTTAGTAGAAACCACAACAGACGATTTAGAAAGGCCAAAGTGCGAGCATCAGAGGGGTGAGGATGAAATGGATATAAGTACAACTCCACCACCAAATGAACATGAAGAAATAAAAAGTGATTATATTTTTCGTATATTTCTTGATTATTTCTAAAACATAACAATAATTTCTCAGTTGAAAATAAAATTTCCGAAATCCGAATGTGGGAACATGAGAATTCTCCTCTACCAGTTATAATAACAGTTTGTTGAGATCATATTTTCATTCCAAATAAATTGAAATTTTATCTATATCAGGCGAAAAGTACTCGAAGTCGTGATGTAAAATCAGGCGACATAAACAGTGAGCTGGCGAGCTTCTACAACGACCTCGCCTATATAGAAACTAAAGAAACACCTGGAAATGTCGCTGAACCTGAAGGTACTGAACCACCAGAAGTCGACAAAAATAGTGGAAAAAGGCAGCATGACGATAGTAGCGTTAAAAAAAGAAAGAAGAAACTTAGAGTTCAAGGACTCGGGTCTAAAATGAAGGAAGTTTCTAATATGGTAGCTAATTGGCAGAAAGCTCAAAAAGAGCTAGATAATTGATTTATTAAAATGTATAGTTATATATGGACTGTAAATAAAAATAGATTTTTTATTATTTTGTTTGTTAACATTAATACTTCGAAAAATGATATAACCTTAAATACGATAAAATCATCATGGCCTTGGAAACATATTTCAGGGATACAAAAATGTAAAGACCATCTAGTGGTGAGCACCAGGGTTGCGCCGGTTCGCAGCAACATGTGATTGATATGATCAAGGAAGGAGCGTTTGGAGTTAAGGTAAAAACCCAAAGGCGCAGTTCGGAGAAAGTGTTGGGGATATGGTTACGTTTGCGGCAGAAACAGACGTGCTCACACTTTGAGACATTTAAAATAAGGTTGCTTTTAGACCAACATTCTGAAAAACGATTCAGATCGAGCCGGAGTTTAAGACTGTCAGAGGGATGGGTAATGTTTTTTTATACCTTGGTATCGTTAGCACACGAGAGTACCTTGGAGTGCAAAACAACCCTGGATAAGTAATTTGGCAGCTATGAATAGCAGTGGACCAATATGACTGCCCTGACGAACACCGGCGGTTGCAACAAAACTGTGACGACAGGGAAGATCTAAAACAAACACGATATGGGCGGCTACATAGACATGGTTACATTACATAGATATATGACCCCAACGCCAGGATGATCGTGTCAAAGAGAGGTTTAAAAGTTATGATATACAGATTAAAAAGATGCTGTTCTATCTGAAGCTGAAAAATACTTCTTATTATTTCTGGAAAAATATAATGTTTTTATTACGCGCCCCAAACAATACTTTCAATCCAATCCCGATATGCATACACTCGTGTATATACCCCTGGAACTCCTGGATTTCCACAAGATATGCCAAACGAAGTAACCCCAACAATTTTGTACATGCAGTAAATAGACTGATGGAATGTTTGGATTGGACCACCTGAATCTCCCTGGCATGTATCTTTCATTTCATCACGAGAACCAGCACACATTTGTGTATTTTCGACAATACCGTTTTCTAAACGTCTATCTATCTCATATTGATAAGTTTCATTGCATTCGGCATTGTTGAATTTTTCCAAAGTAACTTTTTGCAATCTACTTGACGATGGTCCTGACCAATCAGTTTGGCCCCATCCAGTAGCAATCACATTCTGTTCTCGACCGTTAAATTCAGTTGGAAGACAAGCGGGACGCTTATAAGGACTCAATGTAATTTTTTTGGAAAGCTTCAGAAGAGCAATATCATTGTATCGCGACGCAGTTCTATAGTCTGGATGATTAATAATTTGTGCTATCTCTATATCTTCTGGACGTGCATCATCCGTTTCAGAGCTTCTGTCCAGTTCTCCAACACGGACATATTTTGCGTCTCCACTAATGTTAAATTACGTTATTTAAAAAAATTAGGTATTGTCAATTCTTACTAAAGTCTCGTTTTTGTGCAGTGTCCTGCTGTTAACACGTATTCATCGCTGATGAGAGCACCGCCGCATTCGTAAGAAATATCGCCTCCAGTTTCAAATCCCACCAAGGCCATGTGTGGAAATTCACGAGGTTTTGCAAATTCGCCTCCGACTATCAATGGTATAACTTTGTGGCCACATTTATCCACACGCCGGGTTTGACTTGTGCCACCAGCGATCAAAGTGATCAATTTGACTTCCTCGTATACTGCTGAACTATATTCCATGCATTCTGCAAGTTCAAAGTATATTGACTGGATAAGTGATTATATCAAATATATCCTATACTTCAACATACTTTGTTCGCTTATACTGGAAGAGGACGTAATAGGTGCAGTTGTTGGTGCAGGTGTCACTGGCGCAGGCTGTGGACAACAGACAATTTCCAATCGTCCTACAAAGCCACATCGCGTATAAGGCCTTCTATTTATTAATTCAGAAATGACGGCAGGGCAATCCCTGATTGATTTACATTCTCCTGCCTCTTGTGTTCTCAGAACCAGGCATGACGAGCCTGAAAATATAAACTCAATGCAAAAGATATAGTATTAGAACTGGAAGAGATAAAATACAAACAAAGCAATCATAATCACGCGAAGGTTATCAAACCGCTTTATTTAATTTTGTAAATTCCAAACCGCGAGACGAGACCAAATCTGGTCAATCGACTTATTCGGTTTATGATGATAAATGATAGATAATGACATCACCATATTTTTTTCTTTTGCATACGCATCATTTAAAACTACATGAATGTTTTTGAAAAAACTATCTACCTTCGATCAACTGTCCTGTTGTCCAATGAGGAGTTATTCCCATAAGGATGAGTAACAGCAGATGTTTTATCATTTTTCAATCTCTGGAAAGATGACTCTGGGATATGCTTACTTTTTAAGCAGATTAAGTTGACTAACTCTCTGCACACTCAAGCTCATACTGATATGTTGAAAAAGCTGTTTCACTAGTTGACTGAAACAAAAGCGACTTGGAAATAAAAATATTTTTCACTAAACCACTGTTAATTGTTTATTTGTCGACGAGCAATCCACTCTTACTAACAAGAAGTTCTACAATTTACTACAAGAGACTAATGCACGAAAATGTTACTTTTAATAGTATAAAACATGTTTCCAAAATTACATAGATTTCTGAAATTTAATATATCATTTGATAATTCAAAGAACTGTTGTCTTTTATTTTTACGTTATTCAACTCTCACTTTTATCAGCTTTCTTGTTTACACTCATAATAACACATAGCTCTAATTAATACAAAATTTCGCATTTAATCATTTAATCGTTAAATTTTTTGCAATATTTTTGCAAAAATGATTAAATATTAAATGCTATTTATTGTAATTGGTAATTCGTATTTAATATACGGAAAAAGTCTACCACTTTGGTCTTTACACATTTTGCTTCATAGCGACATATATTACTCAGAATTACTACTATACATTATACATGTATGTACAGCAGGACTATTTACTTTTTTCATAACTTATATATTATATACTTGGACAGAGTATATTGCTTTGGGCAGAGCATCAGCACCAAAATTTACCCACCCGAAAGAATGTATAATTTCAATTCTATGTATTTGTAGAACTACGAAAAAGCAACTTACCACCATTCGTTCCTGGAGAAATTTGTAATCATAGTCGCAGGGTCATATATGAATATTCACATGGTTTAATGTTATCTGTACAAAAACAAGTTCTGTTTACCAGATAAGTAAGCATAAGGTCCCGTACGTAAAACCAAGTTTAGCTAGTTGATTTGCAGTCTATATAACAACTGATAGTCTTGATAACAATGTACGTATAATCATTTCGAAATAATTACGTTTCGCAGATTGTTTTCCACTATATTTTCGAAGCACTCAGAGAATAGCAAAATTTATGCAACATTGATAATATGAGATATTTTATATAAAGCTCGAACTTCTTTAATAAATGTTAAGATCAGAGTGATGAAAACACTCCAACACAGAAATATAAGAAAGAGAAATCGAATAATGCCTGTCCGACCTAGTAGAGTAAGCGTTTTAATTTTAAAAACATCAGACACTCGTCATCCAGTCATAAGTTCCTTATTTCAGTTCAGATGATACTAGTTCAAAAACATTACAAATCTTTTATGTTGATAAGTTTAATTTGAATTAGCCAATAGTGAAAACGAATACACATGTAGAATATAAGAAATGAGCCTTAATTGGATTGTTCCTTGTTAGATACATGGAAGATATATTGTTGAATCGATGTTTTCTTTCCTCAGTCTAAGATACTGTAACATACTGCATTCCCTTAGCAATGCTGTTTAGTTAAAGAATCTTGATAATATTGTCTTTAAAAACATATGGTTTACGAGAAAGAAAACAAATGGGAAGAAATAAACAACATTAAGTCAAATTTAAATTATTGATGGTATATATTATATATACATTATGGAATAAAACTTAAGATCGTGGTCTTTCCTTCTTTCCTTTGTAAAGAGCCAGTAGAGATACATTCGCTACTTTAACAACCTGTAAAGAATATAAAAATGCGTATAAGCAAAAGTTAGATTCATCAAATCTTAAAATATTAATTTTTTTTTAATTCAGTTAATTAATTTTCAATAAAGTAATCACAAAGGCATCATTGGATTGGCTCTTGATTTTCAATTCATCATTGTGAGACTTTGATAAAAATTGTAAAGTACTAAGTTTAGTTTCGTCCATTTACCTTAAATCTAACACCGGGAATATCTCCTACAGCGTGCCCTTTACGACCGAAACCTGCAACTAGGACTTCATCGTTTTCTTCAATAAAATTCAAACTACCGTCCCGTGGTACGAATGCTGTGATCTTCTTTCCATTTTTGATAAGTTGCACACGAACACATTTCCGAATGGCAGAGTTAGGTTGTTTGGCTTCAACACCTCTAAACGGAAAAACAGAAAATTATGTACACATAAAATTTATGTTTGCATTTTCGAGTCAAATCCACTATATATTGTATATTGTATCTACGGCGTTATGACAAAAATAATTTTATCAGCTGTAAATTATATGTTATGTCAGTAAAGTGATGTCGCTAGTACATAGTACAGCTCACAGTATAATCCTGTGATTGAGCCTCAAATACAGTCATACCACAAGAATACACTGCGGACTGGAAAACGTATTTTCCGCTAAAACAAATTTATATTGATGGAATTTGCTTTCTTGGCCACTTACACTTTCTCCAAAACAATTCCTTTAGCATGAGAAGCTCCTCCGAAGGGATTAGCCTTCCAGCGTGTGCCCAAATGAGCTTTCTTGTAATCTTTATCTGCCCAACGTTGATCACGTCGATGATTCACATGCTTGCGGGCAGTTTTCAATCCTCGTGGTTTTCCTGTAACATGAAAATTGTTTTGTTATTCCCATGCGAATATCACCACAATGTAATACAATAGATGAATTCAAAACATATAACCAGTCTGATAACACTCCGGTTCTCTTGCACCTTAAATTGTTGAAGATTTTATAAAAAGAACAAATAAAGAACTTTTCCTTCCAATTTTTTATATTTATTATATTGACCGGTATTCTAGAGTTTAGGTGACCGCCATACTTTATTTACTATAAACAAAATGTTATTGAAATCTAAAAATTACACTTTCGTCACATCGACACAATCATTTTAAACATCTCAATTAAATCACTGTACTATTTACTGTTACGATGTTCGAAAATTTTTAAGATTTATCCACATAACATGTTTGTTAATTGAAAGGGAATCCAAACTGTTGAAAGAAAAGTGAGTGAATCAACTAACAATTAAATAACCCCAAATTCGTCGTCCTAATTTGAGAAAAACTCATCAGAGAACATGTTCAAAACATTAACATTAATGTTAAGTATGAAAGTTTTACTTAAACGCGATTTTTAACAATTATTTTCATTAATTAATCGTTTCAAACAAAAACTCACCCATTTTTACATGTACAACTCAGACCGTGGCGGAAGTAAAAGAACGACAGCTGCTTATGTTCATATTATGGAAATTTTCAATTCGAAAAATTGTCTTTCAGGCACTTTCAGAAGGAAATAATTTTAGTTCAGGCTAGCCGCCACTTGATGTCATGCCATTTAGTTTCAATTTGAAAATTTTAAGCATTTGAATAAATTTAGTAGCGTTCTTTTACTGTTTATGAATAACTTCAGTAGCGTAAGACTTTTGGGACTCTCTATTGAGTGCAAATTTGTAGTTCCAAAAAAGACAACTTTCACTTGCACTGGATAACTCAACACTTTTACGAAGTTCACTTGACATGTGAGTGAATTTCTATAAATTTTTTTAGGCACGAATCACGATTACGATTTCCGTCGGCAATGCCAGTATTACAACTGCCGATCGACGCGGCACCTACGTGTCGATGGCGTAAATTTGCGAAGTGTTACGTTGAGTCTTCTATCAACACCAACCGATGAAGAAAGTCAACGTGTTCTTCATACAAAGATACAAAACTTCGCTCACATACCCGTTCAGTTACTTGCTTAGAACTTTTCACCAAAACCAAAAGGTCACCGCATTTTTCATACAACCACGGAAAACGTGATGGAGGGACGCGATGGGTTTCTGGAGAATGCGTTCCTTTGAGAAACTTTTATCAACACCAACCGATGAAGAAAGTCAACGCATTCTTCATATAACGATGGAAAATTTAATACAAGGATGCGATGATTTACTATGTGGAATGCGTTTCAACGATCGTGTAACGAAGCAACGTCTCTGTGGACGCGAATTTTCTAGAAATTCACGGAGAAGCGTCCATTTTGCGTTGGATTTTCAATGTTTTCTCAAATTTCAAGCGATTTTTTGTGAATTTTTGAAGAAAAAGTCGGAAAATGTACTCACCGAGAGAGGAATTTGAAGATCTGAGGAACCTACCTGGAAAACGCGTCTGAATTTTCCATTTTCATGTTGTCTGGAAGTAAGGAAAAGTCAATAAATTTAATTAAATTTGATAAATTAACGCATACTTTCTTGATTTATTCGGAAAATCATTTTCAATTTTTCACATTTTTCACATTTTCAACACACACTAGCACAAACACTCCTTCTCACACGAAAATCCACTGGAGACTGGCGGACGCCTATGGAATGGACAAGAACGGGCCTTTCCCAGCCAAGGTAAAAATGTTTCTTAATTTTACTGTGCGGGAAATTCAAATTTGATATTTCTCTTTCACAGTTTAGAGGAACGATACGTTAAGACCAATTTCCCATCGTTCCCATTTGTCAAAAACGTTTCTTGAATACAAAGTGCGGGAAATTCAAATTTCAGTTCAATACTTCGAAGGAAGATGTTCGTGAATTCTATTTTCCTTGTTCACATGTGAACATTATGTGAAATGTAAATTAGAATCTAGAAAAAGAATTTTCCTAAAATGTTCATTACCGGAAATTAATGAAATTCCTGAAAAACACCCATTGTTTCCCAAATCGAAATTTCAAATTGAATTTCCCGCACTGAGACTTCAAAAACATTTCCATAGAAAACTCTCGGCGAGAGAACGCAAAGAATTGAAGAGTTTCTTCGAAGTATTGAACCGAAATTTGAATTTCCCGCACTGTGTATTGAAGAAACATTTTTCGCAAACGGGAACGATGGGAAATAGATCATGACGTATCGTTCCTCTAAACTGTGAAAGAGAAATATCAAATTTGAATTTCCCGCACAGTAAAATCAAGAAACATTTTTACCTTGGCTGGGAAAGGCGCGTTCCTGTCCATTCCATAGGCGTCCGCCAGTCTCCTGTGGATTTTCGTGTGAGAAGGAGTGTTTGTGTTTGTGCTAGTGTTGAAAATGTGAATAATGTGAAAAACTAAAATGAATTTTCGAATAAATTGAGAAAGTATGCGTTAATTTATCAAATTTAATTAAATTTATTGACTTTTCCTAACTTCCAGACCACATGAAAATGGAAAATTCAGACGCGTTTTCCAGGTAGGTTCCTAAGGTCTTCAAATTCGTCTCTCGGTGAGTACATTTTCCGACTTTTTCTTTGAAAATTCACAATAAATCGCTTGAAATTCGGGAAAGCCTTGAAAATCCAAGGCAAAATGGACGCTTTTCCGTGAATTTCTAGAAATTTCGCGTCCGCGGAGACGTTCGGCGTGCCTTGGTTCGTTACACGATCGTCGCCGCCGAACTTCTCCATTATTGTATGAAGATTGCGTTGACTTTCTTCATCGGTTGGTGTTGATAGAAGACTCAATGTAAAATTTCTCAAAGTTCCGCCATCGATACGTAGGTGTCGCGTCAATCGGCAGTGGTAATACTAGCACTTGCCCACGGAAATCGTAATCGTGCGTTTCTTTATGCTTTTTCCGGTTTGTAAGTGTACAAGTGACTTTTATCTTAAATTTTCCGTATTAAATTAATAAAAAGTTTTAAATAAATTTTAATTTTCTCAAATTTCCCAAAAATTTTGAATGGAAATTTAGGGTGACGCCATCTACATAACAGTAGATGGACTATTATCGAGTTGTGTAATTTTTAACCCAAGTTTTATCGGTTGTTAAATTTGCATGGGATTTGACAGTCTTACTCGATGTCCCAAAAGAACGCAACTTTTATATATTTACTGCAAATTACTGCATTTCCGTTCCCGTACTGTTTTCATTTTGTCGCTCATGCTGAGAGGACTACGTTCTTGGTAGCAAAATTTGTGAGAAAGCTGATTTTACAGCAAAAGTGCGGGAACAAACCTAATCACTCAACGTAATAATTCTAAAACTTCCCCCGATGACATGTAAGTGGTAGTGGCAATACTGGCATTTACCAACGGAGTTTGCCCGGTCTTTGTTTTGCTTGTTCCTAGAATCTTCAAATGAATTACCATCACCCGGGATCATTGGCAACGGGAAGTATTGGTTTAAAATTATTTGCTATACGTAAATTTAGGATAGAGGTAAGTGATTTTCTATTAGCACTGCCTTTCGTTTGGCGCGTTTTCTTGTACGGGGTTGATTTGTTCTGATTGACAGGAGAAAGCCCGTTAAATTTTGAGTTATCGGTGTTTTCTGGGATATTTTCCTATATCATGGTTGGATCTGTTTTTGTTTTGCTCCACTTTTATCACTCGTTCTAAAATTCTCATGCAGCGACTACTCTATGAAAAATAGTTAGTTATATGTACTATAATAACAGTACACTACTTGGAACTTCCAATTCGCAAAGCTATATTCCAGTTCCCTCGGTTCTAAAATCCTTTAATAAGCAGACCAAAATCTCGTGACTACTCGATAATTCATAGTGATAAAAAGAAATTTAGTTTTCTTTCTCTTTTGCCTTAATTAAGAGGATTTTAATTTATTCTAGCAAAATCTACAGAATAATTCGATTGAGCAAACTCTTCTAACACTGAGGCCTTGAATGTAACGTTTTAAACAAATATAAATCTGTACATAATGCTATTTTGTTCTATATTTCAAATTTAGCTTATAGTCAAATAAAACGAACAATTTTTGTACGCTCTAAATACACTTTGGTGCTAACCACGTCATGTCTTATAGACCAAAATTTCAATTAATTTTTATAACAAATAAATGGTTATTTATTGCAATCTCTAAGGCCTTGTTACGTGGTCCGATGAAATTCTTGGTAGGTACATAAAATCTAACGTCAATTAACATTTTTCAATTTTTCTGACTTAATATTAGCAAACATTCTGTGAGAAAATTAAAACCCATGTTCAAAGCTTAGTAATTAAAACGTTTCGATATGTTTGTTGAGAATGTCGAAATAAAAATGTATTCGAAAATGTATCTTTGTTACAAGCATTTGCACTGAAATTGTCTCTAACGTAACTATCTTTTTCAAAATTAATTTTTTTTTATTTATTGAAGATCAACTACAACATGATCTTCAACATGAAATCGAAAATATATATTTTTTCATATTTTCATGATAGTGTAAAGCACTTGAAAATTAAATCATATTGTATATTTTCACAAAAACGAGGTATGAGTAAGCAAGAAACTAAGAAAACTAACAAATAAAAGAAAATATTTCAATAATTTGTTTAATGATTACACATTAAATGTAAGTAAGTCTAATGTTTTTCTTAGCATAATATAACTGCACTATATTTGTGCATCATGAAATTGTGATTATGTTTTTACAATCAAGGTAAAATATTTCAAAAGATATGTTTAGCAAAAGTTAATTAAACTTAATTTCTACTCTTAAGTTTTTTACTTCTATTAGTAGAAATATTATTTGTCCATTTATTAAAATAATGTATTCTTTAATTGAATTTAAGTTAATTAAAGTAGTTTTAACTTCTTTGACAGTGAATCAACACTTTACTCAACAAAGCCATAATAAAAAAAGTGAATGTGAAATCTTGTGGTATACATATTTGCATTTATCAAATCTAATGGATAATACTTCGAACACACTTCTAGAAAAATTTATGAGTAATGGCTAGCTATTTAAATTGTTGCTGTGATCATGACTATAATGTTCTGTGTTTACAATCACTTGCACTACGTAACCATTTTGAATATGAGCCTCTTCTACCAGCATTTTATCACTAAGTAATTTTCCACTGTAAAACCATCGTTGACAGCATGCGTCCACTCCTTCTACACTCTAAAAATGATTTGAAACATTTGTTAATTTAATTATTGATTATCAACCATTCTCAACAAAATTGCAGCGTAGTCTAATATGATAATGATACTTACTTGTAATTTCTTCTTACACTGTCCAATGGTATCTTTTGTATAGACTGATAATTTAATGTCAGTACATGTGGAGGAAAGTCGTAGTTTTAAAACAACTTCGGTACTTCCATCAACCGGTTCTGAGTATTCAGCAGGGGAATCTCTTCCATTGTCTTCTTTTACTATATTAATTGGATATGATAAACAGTAAATTGGTACCTTGTACTGTGTTCCTAACTCATCGTAGCACTCTGTTAAGTACCTGAATAGTTGAATAATAATAATAAATTCGAAAATAATTTCATAAATTTTACCCATTAGGGACAGAAATATTTGCCCCATCTAAAATTGCCTGTGCAAGTTGAAAATCTAACACTTCTGCAGCTCTGGTTGCAGCACGTAAGGCATCCCATATTTCTTTTCTACCATCAAATGCCGGTGCTGTATCCCAGAACTCATCCCGTTTCGAACGTAGTTGTCCTTCAGTTAAAGGAACGTCTGACCGCCAGCGTATTGTTTCATGGCACAAAGGGTGATTTCGGCGAGAGTTAGAAGCAGCTGTTATTAAATTATTATAACATGATCAATAGTAAATATTATTTACGAACCTGATGGCGGTGCTGTCACATTATTTGAAGCTACACTAATTGTTTCATTGTCTGTTTGATGGATCCCTATGCACCCACCCATTGCAATATTTTTTATTTGTCTACTAACTTTCAAACATAAAAAAATAACTCAAACAAACTTAAATAAATTTATGAGTATTTACTAAAGATTTTGTTACAGTGTACATTATTTTACACTTCCCGAACTTTGTCAATACATTTTTCTTGAATTGAAATTAAAACAAGTTGAATCTTGTTAAAGTCTTCAATTCGAACCGCTTTGAAAAGTGATTTGTATAAAAAAAAATTCTTCGATCCCTTCTACTCAAAATGTCAAAACATCTCGTGACAAATCGTTCTTAAGTTGGCAGAATAGAAATAAAGTGAGTTGAATTTGAATTTGACAGTGTATTCTCAGCGGCTCTTCATGTGAAAAATTTTGTTAGACATTTATTTATGTTTTTTCATTTTTTATTAAAATTTGAATGAAACATGTGAAAATAAAAAAAAAGAGTAAATAAATACTGTTTTAATAACAATCATGACTTTTCCTCAATTTTATATTCTTCATGTGAAACCTGTTGAACCTAGATGATTTAAGATTGAATTATTCTCAATTGATATTTGTTTTTGAAGCTATAAGCAAATTGACTCCTTTGGAGAGCCGTTTCATTATATATATACGAAGAAAAGTGTGAAACTAGTTCTGCAAGTTTACTAAAACAGAAGTTATTTATGACGCTCACTGTTGTATACAAGGCGAAAGAAAGACAGCTATGTATATTCAGCTGTTTCCCTGTCACATGATCTATAAAGCCTGTCATACAGGGTTCATAAATAATAAGGTCTGTTCACGTAAAAAATTCTGACTCGCAACGCAATTGTCAGTCTAGGATTTAGTTTCTGTTCATCAACAGTTTGTATTAAAGATCGTGGCCCCACTGTGACTAAAACTAATTCGGTATGGTATCTGCTGAAGTGTTTTCTTTGTTTGTCTTTTATGAAATTCGACATAAAAGACAGCGTAGCTCATTTTGCGTTAATTATTACTTTCTTATGATTTTGTAGTTATTAAGGAGTCTGTAGAATGAAAAGAATTATCTTAAATGTGTAATTAAACCAGAGAAAACAGAGGGATCTTTTTAAAGTCATTATCAAAATTGCGACAATATAAAATTGATAAAACTCTACTACACTCCGACTGCTATGGCATCGTATATATGGGATTCATTGCAAAATGCAAATTCATTTGTTTATTTTATGTTATGGAAAGACTCTTCAACTGTTTAAAAAGAATCTAAATTTGCAATTAAGGGGTAAAACATAATTGTCATGCAAAAGTCTTGGCGGATTCTGTAATACATCATAGTTATCACTATAAGTTATAATTAGTCTAAACGAATTCAAAATTTTAAACGAATGCAATGTTATATTTATATTTGAAATAATCTAGGGTAAGAGTAATAAAATCTATATAAAATCATCTATCATATGCTATTGTTAGCAAGATTTTATCCATGTTAAACCGGATGAAGCTATGTTTAGCTACTTTTTCAATTGCAGATGATGCCTGATGAAGTAACAGTAACCGATCAGGAATGGGAGGAATTTAAGGTGAACAATTTCGTTAAAATTCTTTTTCGGGTGAATCCCCACTTGAATTTATGTTGCTTCATTAATATCACAATTTGATACTTGTTAATTTACTGTCATACATACATATTTTGAATTATAACACAAAATTATAACGACTGTATTATGGAACAAGATGTCTATTCCAGAAAAAATTCAATAAATCTTATGACGCCGAAGAGGATAAGAGACGTCGTGGTTTATATGCGAAAACTAAGCAAACAGTTGAGGAGCATAACAAAAAGTATGAAGCAAAGGAAGTCACATTCACGTGTGGCATAAATCACTTTGCAGATATGGAGAAACATGAAATGGGCCGCTGCTGTGGCTTCAAAAAGCCAGAATGATAATTTTAAAATTTCTGTGACAAAAACTTTTATATTTTGTATCATTAAAGGTTTTACTTCGAAATATATATTCTACGTTTTAAAAAATGTTGAAAATTAATTACTTCTTTTGTATATTAAAGATGAAAATTTTAGTTATAAGAAAATTGAATTGTATTTAAGGACATTGTAAACATTATACAGCTATAAAAAGCATTCACGACTCTGTATTATGCAAAAAGCAGAAAACAAATGGTCATTCGCCATTCTCATAGTTTTTAACTTGGATATGAATTCAAAATTGCATACTGTTTGAAACGTGATTAATACGAACGTATTTTTTACAGTACAAAACATACACTTAATTAAAAAATATATCACTTATTTTTCGTACAAAAATATTACAATATAAATTAGGAGCATTTTATATGCATGAGTATTTATATTTAAAGAATCTAAATCAATGCTTATCATGAAATCTATTAGATTTTGTTGTAAAATTAGTTTATGTCGAATGGACGAAAACAAAATTGAAATAATTTTTCCTATACATTAATGAAATCAGGGCAGTGCATACTAAAGCCGTCCTGTATTATTACCCCATGAAACTTGTTGGTTTCTAGGTGTTAATCTCAATGAATTTCTCTCTTCATCCTCGACATGTTCGTATCCTTGGTTAACGTGTCCTGTTGTGCCATAAATCTAAATGAAAAGTAATTTTCTTGTTACAGCTATCATGGTTAAAATCGCTTATATTATGTACATCACCCGGTCCCCCGTTCATGTTGAATATGTCCTTGACATTTACTCCAACATTTGATAGCCGCGGATTTCTTGGTGCTGGTGGTGCTACGTTATTATTTACCTATAAAAAATGTTGGATAAGAGATATGAAGGATAGTTATATTTGATATTTTGATTTGACGAAGCGAAACTTACGCTGTTTCCGGTGACACCGTATTCGTTATTTGCACCTAACGTTTGCATTTGTGATTTCCGTCTTTCAGCCATAACAGAATTTTTTCGAACTTCTAGAGCACGAATTGTTTCACGTCTCATTGTTAGCCTTCTAGTTAAAATTGGTGTCGCTGAAGAAATGTAAAGAAAACTTATAACATAAACAAAGTTACTAGGTAATTATTAAATTGGCTTACCTGGATTGTTTTCGTCAGCAGTTAATTTAAGGAATCTCTTTTTGAAAGCAACATCTAAAGTTCCAATTTGTCTACGAGGCTGTCGTGCTTTCTCAAGGTTTTGTATTGTTTTTCGACGTGCAATACGATCGGGCCCACTTCCAGAATCGTTATCATAATCTCCATCAATTCCTTGTAATCTCTGAAGATTTTTGACTATTTCTACCGCGTGCTAACAGTACAATATAATTTAACATACTTTCTTTAACTTATGGAAATTAACATTACCTTGTCTATCAAAGCATCTTGAGATAATTCTTCTGACTTCTTTTTAAAGAAAAAGTTGAGTTCTGTTGATGCTAGTATGTGAGATATTGTTCCAAAGCGATGGAACAACATGGCAGTGAATTGTATGATCAGAATAAGTGCAAAGAAAAACACAAATACTAAACCAATGGGTTCAAGTTGAAGGTATTCTTTCGTGATAAGTACCTAAATGTTGTTACGATAAAAAATTTATTGGAGCGTTTTTTATTTATTTTTTATTTTTGTTACGTTTCTGAACATCAATAGATACCCAAAACCATGAGTATTAGTATTACTGTTAGTACTGCAAGCAAATAATGATGGAAGGTGTGCTCATCCCAACTCAGTCAATAAATCAAAATCAGTGGTTCTTCATGCAAGTCAATAATAGGTTGCTTTCAGGTGGAATGAAGGTTTTAAGATGTTAAAAAGTATTTTATATTCAAATTTGTAGGGGTGGTAAAAATTTAATTTTTTGGCCTTTGATCGGTAGACAAAATTTTAAATAGAAAGGAAGGAGTGGTGCATATACATATGAAAACTGGAAACGAAACTCTGTCAAATTCACGGTTTCTCGGATTACGAACAGAAGCAGGAAAGACCCCGGTTATGATGATTCGAGATATTCACAAGTCCCTTCCCAAGACTTTATGTTGATTTCTTGAATCGTAAGTTTCTTAGTTTCACAGCCTAATACTTTTATTTTATTTAGTTGCTGTAGAGCAAGTCTTGTTTTCCGCCCTTTAAAGCAAATCGTTTCAAATATAACGATTCATATAAATTCAGTTCGATGTTTGCGACCAGCAAAAACTTGAATATAAATGACGGATCATATAATGCTTTAAGTTTTAATGAAATAGTGACAAAAAGGTTTCCATCTTTTAATTAATAATATATTATCAGTTTTATAATATGTATCTCGCAAAGTTTTGTTCGTTCAAATAGAGTAGGGAAAATGTTGTAAGGAAAACTTACATGTCCATAACCATTTGAGAAGGTTAATTATTTTCAAAACATGCCAATGACATGTGATTAGATACTTTTAACACACTGAAACACAGAAAACGGCCTCTACCCAGGACATGGTGTTTATTAAAAAAAGAATAATGTCAAAGTGTATTAAGGTTTAATCTCCTTGATTGAAGAATAATTTAAGAATTAAATCAAAAATGTAATTAATAGTTAAAGAAAATTAATTTAAAAATAAAATGCAAAATATGTGTGGATATATAAAACAATAAAAATGATTTTGTAAACCTCTGACGTCTCGGGAACGAATGTTATGTTCGTCTTAACACCGAGCGGCCATTCCACGTGCAACTTATCTTTATTAAGTTGCAACAAAAACACTATCAACACGAAGAGTGCGTTGAACATGAAAAACGCAAAAACTGATTTGTTCCTTAGCTCGATTAAATCGCGAGCGATGCGTGCCTAAATTTTGCATGTTTCCGTATTTTATGTTTATTATTGTTTGATTTGGTGTTTGTTGATATTGTAGCAAATGCAAATGAAGCCATTACAATAATCCGTTGTAAAAGCGCGCAATGAGGCAAATAATAAAAATAAAAAAAGAGAAGAGTTAGTCTAATTTGTACTTATTGGGATCTCAAACGACAACGTTGCCATACAGATGATTCTAAAAGCTCTACGAACGTTCTCAAGCATTGATATTCAACTTCCTATGCAACTTGCTTGTATTTTCGTATTGTCTTATGTTTCGATAAAAGTTTAATCATAGTGTAACATATATGAAAGATGATAAAAAATAAAGTAGTTTCATTTAATTGGTTTTATGCATCAGATTTTCTAAAATTTTCTTGAATTCTTATGTTTTGTTGCAAGGTGGCTGAATTTTGCTTGTGAGAGTTAATAGGAATACTGATAATTGTGTATTATAGTTTGATTTCTTGTTTTAGTCATTTACTAACAGCTATCGTTATTAAATTATTGTTTGTTTTATTTTTACGAGTATGTTTACTATTACATTAAGCGGTAAACGTTGGTACGCCGAGATCCCATCGGAAAATTACCTCTTGTGTTGTGTCATCATAAGTAATATTTGTTTTAACACCGAGTGGCCATTTGACGTGTAAGTTATCCTTATTTAGTTGCAGTAAGAAAACAATCAAGACGAATAGGGCGTTGATCATAAAGAAGGCAAATACGGAAGAATCTCTTAACTCCTTT
The DNA here is from genome assembly GCA_963971475.1 of Chrysops caecutiens. Lineage (NCBI taxonomy): Eukaryota > Metazoa > Arthropoda > Insecta > Diptera > Tabanidae > Chrysops > Chrysops caecutiens. The sequence continues at coordinate 37,365,101 of OZ020570.1, read as the reverse complement.
AAATCTTTAGCTATTCTCGCCTAAAATAATTAGATAATTTGGTTGTTTTGCATGTTTTTTTGTTCATTCATTTCTCCTTATGCGATCATTGGATGGTATAAGTCAAAGCATAATTAATCGTCTCATTTCTCAACTTATTATTTATAGTTTTAAATACTTACCAGGCCACAGTAATTAAAAAACAGGATCAAATTAAAACGTGAAAATTTGTATGTTGCATAATATGCGATGCGTTAAATGGAATTTTCTTAACGCTATTGAAAAAAATCTAAAATTTATAATTACCTGCTCATCTTTATCTTGATCAATCGGGTATAAATATTTGTCAAGCAAATCTTTCCAAAACTGAATCTCAGCACTTGACAGGAAGTCGACTTCACCTTTACGCAATTCAGGATCTTCAATCCAATATGGGTTTGTCAAATTATCACGTTCTTCATTATGTTCCCCGGTTGTTTCTGATGTCTCGTCTTCTGATTCATTATCAGATTGTTCTGGAACTGCACCTAAGTGATGATCTTTAGATCCAGTCGAAGTAGTTCTTCTTCTATGATGATGACCGTGAGGGTCAACTGCTCTTTCCAAATTCTCTAGACGTTTTTGAATTGAATTGAGTGATTCAGCAATGTGAGTTAATTGGGTATCTGTTTGGTTTGCTTTGCCATGTGTACAAAGAATGCACCTGAATAATCCAGCTAATGAGATTTCTATTGATCCTTCTTCATCAGCGTTATCTCCTATGTTTCCTTGTAGAAAACCTAGCAACGACTTTTGTTTGACACGTTTCGAAGCTTCTTCTGCCGCCTTCTTTTCTGCTTCAAGTTCTTTTTTTGTTTTCTTAGCAACAACTTCACGAGTTCCCCAAGATACAACATTTAAATTTATGACGGAGTATAAGATCAGCAATAAGTACATAGATGGAATGGATAGTAAATAAATCAAGCCAGCTGTTATACACCAAAACTCCTGCGGATGTAAACATGCAGCTATAAAGAACGATCCTGACAATGCAATCAAGAATATAGCTGAAGGGCTTCCTATTCCGTCCTCGCCCAATTGCAATGCGGTTCCTACGATAACTGCCATCATAATTAATGCGTATGCAGTTGAAAGTATTTGAGCTACGAGCACTTGTATATTCGATTTACAAGTAAAGCACACTAACATATAGAACAAAATCGGGAATATATTATAATGGAATGATGTCCAGTTATCGATTCTAAATGCAGCGACGAAAGCTCCAACCAACATAAGAAATATAGTTCCAGGTCCTAAGATGGTACCACCCATCAACATCATTTGGTAGAAGATATACAGAAGTGAAATATTATCGTTGATTTGAATCGTTCGTTTGTAGTCAGTCAGCAAGTCCATAATGTTTGCAATTGTTGACGGTACCCATCTACGACGTTGATTGTAAAATTCATTGAATCCTTCTGGACAGTGGGTGTAAGCATCAGAAGCAGCTGAATATTCCACACGATATCCTCGTTGTAATAAAAGTGTACAAAGCCATCTATCTTCACCTTGATCATATTGCACGTAATGACGAGCTTCATCTGAACGAGTAGTATATTTTCTCATAACGTTATCATCCATAAGTGCTTTTCCACGGAAAAGTGAAAAACATCCTGGACTACAAAGTACGCACCCAATCATATGTTCTGTAGCCTTTTGGAGCCAATGGCCAATAGCATATTCGAACATTTGGTACCACACCATTGGACCAGATCCTATTGGATGTATACGCCCACATGCAGCTCCTAGATTCTTATTCTTTTTCATCAAATCAATAAGGAGAGACACAGCATTTGGTTGGAAATCTATGTCGCCATCCAATGTAAGTAAGTACGTATTTTCTGCAACGACATCCTTGCGATCAACCGAAATTGGTAGCTCCATCAATCTATGACCCAGCAAGTAATACATGTACATAACTTGAGACCAACGCTTACGATGTCTTATACGATCTTTGTCTTTTAAATGTGCAATCATTTTTGTTTTTCCGGGTAAAGTCCATACAAGGCGTCCACCATAAGGTGTCGGATATTTTTTTGGAGGTCTAAGACGGATATTTGTTTGATGAATTTCAGATGCTGCTTCGTCAATGGTAGTAACTAGTAACTTCACGAATCGATTTACTTGTGTATCGTTATCACTGTGATCAGAAATTTCAAAAGCATCATCGAAGAAAATATGAGCTATATAAAAATAAAATTCAATTATAATTTGTGCATAATATTTTGTTACAGAACTTACTTTCAAATTCATAGTAATCTGGATCAACAACTCTTAAATATTTTTGGGCAACTCTACGGGCGCACTGATCTTCATCCATTCGAATAATACTTTTCAAAAACTCCATCATTTCATCTTTAGTTTCATGCCACATAGTTGCACATGCATAAATCCTAGTAATGTGGTCTGATGATTTTATGCTTGGTTTTTGTATGGCTGATCCATCAGTATGAACTGAAATAGTTTCATAGTATTCATCACCTTTTTCTTTTTCAATTTCTGCCAGATCCTAAAAGAGAGCAATCATAAAACTTGATTCGATAATTATAAAAGAAGATGATATACATACTTCAGTTTTGACATCAGCTTGATCATCTCGCCGACGATTTAAGGCAAGTGATTGATCAATGAATAATGAGCTATACATTGGCATAACAAATAATTTTTCGGTTGTAGCTAATCTTTCACATTTTGGTGTCCAAATGTGAAGTGTAATCCATGTTTGCGACAGTAACCAAAAAATCCATGCCCAAGCCATTTGTCTAGAAGCAAAGTCACTGAGTCGAAACATTGGTGGGCTTTCAAAGAACAAATAATCAGGTATAGTCCCATGGAAGAAACATGGATCACCATTTCGGAGACCACAAGCAGCGATAAGAAATGATACAGCAACGGGAATGGTCAAGTTGACAGGGAAAGCATAACTGAATCCTTGAATGAGAATTTTGCAAGCAAACTTTCCAAATACGTAGCAACAATATGCAGCTAGAATTTGAATCAATAGCACGTAAACCACTGTGTTTTGTGAAGCATCTATTTCTATTGAGTCTGTATAACGTAGCGAGTCAACTAGGTCTGGCAAATTTTTAGCTAAAGAATTTGAAACTTCATCAATGGTTATTCGATGTGGCCCGAATCCAGCATTAAAAAGTGTAAAAACATTTACAGGATCATCGCCTCTTATCCAGACAACTAATAGCATGGTACAAAAGAATAACATGATTTTCCAAATTGACAAGAACATGCAGTTGAAATATCTTGTGTATCGTAAATCTTCTTTAACGCGTCCCATAGCTCGGATAAATCCAATTGGAGACTGGGTACAAACGTAATTCTCCCACCAACCACAGGATGTCATAAACGCTGAGATTGGTATCAGCCACAAGATCGGACGATTTTCTAATAATGGCCAAACAACAAATCCTGTAACTTGAGCTGCAATTGCCACAATATCAATGAGCACTTTGACGGCACATTTTCCTTCTTTGGATGTTCTTGATAGTAGCCCCAAAAGACCTGGCATGAAACACAAACAATTTGTAAGCATTGCTCCTTGAACTGCATCCAGTTCTGGTAAAATCACAAAAATCAAAATCGAGGATCCAAATGCATGTACAGTATCCATTAGGGCGCAGAACAAAAAGTGTGATGTTAATGGAACTTTACATGACTTGAAGAAGCATATACGTGCAGCTCGGATAAAAGCTCCGAATTCCGGGATAGAAAATGCAATTACTATTGCCCACATCCACGCTATTCTCTCTTCTTCTGGTAACGTTACTACAAATTGCTTATCCCGGCCCTTTAAATAAAGTTGTTCAATGAGTAATGAATCAGATCCGAATATATTTAGATAATTATGTATACTTACTATGTCTTTATTACAATAGGGTATTTTCCTATCTCTCTTAAGTTGTGATGTCATAAAAAGAAAACAACCTTTAGCTATAACTCCTCCAGCTAATACAATAATAAAAGTGAAAAGGTACGCGAATACTTTTAAAATTTTCACAGTTAATTCTAGGCAGGCTTGATTGGCCATAGATCCACTGTCCTGCTTGAGTGGCGGGTCTCGAAACACATCCCATCCTTTTGTTTCCTGCACAGTTCTTTGACTGAAATCATTAGATAATATTAAATAAAAAGTAAGAGCAGCGATATATTTGCAATTCTCTTACCTTCCACCATATATATCCTGCGTAAGAGGTGTACTCTCGTCGTCTGAAAAGTTATCGTCACTTTCGGCATGACTAGGTGGTGGTATGCTTCTATTCCTAATGGCTGACATTTTGCTGAAATCAAAAGGAATGTTTCTATAACAACATATATAGAACATGTTTTTTGCATTTTATTACATTGATTATAATATTATTAATACAAAATTAATATCCATATCATACTATTTTGAGACAGCTATCTGCGCTGTAGGTACAAACGCATCAGAACGTATGATTACCAGATTCTAGTTATTCTGCTCATAGAAGGAATTGTTGCTGATTCCTGCTAAATGTAATGAATCGTTGGGTTAGGAATTCGCAATGAGAGAGCAACAAGTGGAGCTCAAAACTTTATTTTAAATCACTGAAAAGTGGTTGATTGTCTTAAATTGGCACCAATCCCCTATTGGCGTGTAACTTTGTAAATTCAATTTAGAAATAAAAGAGAACTTCTTGGTGTATTTTAAAAACTGCTATTTTTATGTAAATTAAATAAATTTTAGGTGTGGCATGATAATTTCATGTTTCGTATTAAAATTGGCGTTCAGTAATTGTGTCTATATTTATGTTCTTTTAGCAAAGCTTTTAAAGACTAAATGCAGATATGCGTTTATATTTAGGGTCAGCTACCTTTGGAAGGTGATCAATTGGATTATTTCTCTTAGAAACATTTCCCTGTTCTTTTAGCTTTGTATCCAAAAGTAACTTCGACATTCCAATTCAAAATAATCGCGCTAACCACTACAAGTTATAATGTTGCTTTTCTCCGCACTAATTAAGAAAACTGGATTTTCCACTCTCGCTTTCCGCTCCTTGAAATTCAAAATAAAATATCAAAACACAAAAGTTTAAAAATAAGTTTTTAGTATAAAATTAGACAAATTCCTTTATGTATGAGTTAAAGTTACCCAATGTAAATGTTGGGTAAAGCTCGAAATGTTCTATCTACATTTCAGGCAAATGAAGATAAATTTTTTAAATAATACATATTATTCGAAGTTAAATTTTTAAACAAAAATTACTTGTATGTTTTATGTCGACATTTGAGTTTTCTTTAAAGTCAGCGAATTTATTTATTATACAAATTTTTAGATCCACAAAGGTATCGTCTACATTTATAGCTTTCACTTACTTTTCTTAAATCAAGTGAAACATGAATTGAAACATTATATGCTTCACCTCCTTTACATCTGTCATAATTTGGAACAAATTATAATTTTACAATCACAGGTAGTGAAGGATTGAGTCTCAATTGAGTTACAAATATCTGACTCAAATAATTTTCCCATAACAAAAAAAGTTGAACGTAATCAAAGCAAGTTAAGCTGACCAAAGGGTCTGGAAATAACTGAAAAATTTTAAAATACACTCACTTAAACAGATTAATTTTTGAAATAATTTAGAAAAATGCAAAATTGATTCAACTCGGGCTAAAAAATCGACAAATATGCATGAAATTTCTCAGATTTGGTCAGTGAAAAACAGTTTTTTCTATTTTAAAGTTCAATAAAGTTTGGCCTTCGAAATTAGCATAGTATAAAAATTCCAAATACTGCCATTTGGATAATTTTTATTTTGATTTCTTGTTTGCACTAGGATTTGATTTTCCAATTGTTAATTTATTTTTAAATTTTATGACGGGTTTCTGAAAGTCTACCATTTGATTGACGACTTCAGATTAAGTTTTTGCAACAAAATCTTCTTAAATTATTAGTTTGCGTAGACTTGCATTGATTAGAAATATGATTATGTATAGTTATCATATTTTCACATATGTACTTAAATTGACCATGGATTCTTGGCTACCTGCATATGCAAAATTAGCCTTGTAGTTATTTCAAAAAATTGCAAGTCTTTTTCGAGAAATCAACAAATGAAGAAGAAGAACCACATTCCACTTTTCACTTAAGAAAAGATTGCCCATGACACTCAAGGTATGACCAAAGAAGAACTTTTGCCGGTTCAGGCACACTCCTTTGGAATAATAATTAACTAACTGCCATGACAATTGGTATTCAAATTTAATTTTTATGCTGGCAATTTTGTTTTCTTTTTTATTTAGTCTTCTTCTACCGTTTATCGATAAGACAGCTGACCATTCTTGAGACGGGACAATGTTAAGGGTCGAAGCACTGAATATAGCTTTTCAATCGCGAATAATTCGAAGTCATGTTTTGTTCTCACCAAAAAATGTAAATAAGCATTCTCAAAATTTATGAGAATACTAGAAAGTCATGTTATTATATCATTGGTCATCACTCATTTAATAGTTGGATTTATATGGATTGTCCAAAAGCTCATGCAGCGAGTGTTTGCAAATGCTTGATCCGTTGAACTGTATCTAATACAGCCTTCTTCATCATCAGAGGGCTGAATATCATTGATATCTTAGAAATTATGATAAACTATTTACTATAATTTTATCACTTGATTCAGAAGTTCCAAAAAGTAAACCACCTATCATACAAGGTCAACATATAACCATTAAAATTGAATATATAAGTACGTAAGCGAAGAAATCTATCGAAATGGGGAGAACATAGGTATGTATGAATGTATATAAGCACCCACCCATCAGTTCCACGAAGTAATAATTCAGGCTTGGAACACAATAAACCTTTTATAATAACATTATGCAAACCTCTAGGAACGATGGGCACAAATTCTTTGGAAGGCAATTAATCCTCACAAATTTGTTAAAGTTATAATATTTATTGAACAAAGTAACTTTGAAACCAAATACATTTTTTCTCACATGATTTTGGTTGAAATATACAAATGATTTTATTAACCTAATCCAATAGTGTAGATGGACAAGTTTTTTTTGCAAGATCGTTTCGTCTTATGGATTGGTATTTCATCGTTTGTTTGTCCAAAACTAAACGAAGTATCTAATTTACTATGCCAGTTTTTGAATGCCAATCGGTTACTAGTCCTAATGAAAACCAATACTCACAGCCAATGCTACAGTATACAGTAAACCGTGTAGCTCTACGTTATTTGTATACTGAAATATTTTTGGTTTCTTTAGAAAGCCGCTATCTGAAAAGTGTAATGTATTTGGTTGTTGTACAACTAACACAGTTTGAATTTCAAGTGAGTTTTATTTTAAGTGGCTTAGAGAATTTTCAGGAAAACTAGTTTGAAAATTTCCAAAGCATTATTTATATTTAACTTGTTGTGAAGCACATATTTCATTTTCTGTAGTAAAGCAGAAAACCGGAAAATTAATAAATGAACTGCATATTTTTTCTTCTAATAATTTATAAGCTATAGGAAATGTTGGGAAACTACGACATTTCCAGATCGAGATTCATTCACAGTTGCAACTTTTGTCAATCTCTTGCTGAGCCTGTCCAAAACATGTTCGTTACTATGGAGGTCATGAACTTTTACTAGGTTTCCTTTCATTTTGCATTGCTCTCTTTACATTCTTTTGATTTTACACAATTTAATATTTTTCTTAAGGAAATCAGGTTTGAAATTAATAACATAAATCAGTTTTATATTCAAACAATTTGTAATATTTTTATTCACATATTTTCTAACTATCAAGAATATTTGCTGTAACTAATAACTCCTTTTGTTTCAATAAAACGAAAACTGTTTCTAAATGATTTCATCATATTTGTGAATATTATTCCATGAAGATTTGAAGAAAAATATATTTTCCTTTCACTTCTGTTAACGAAATATCTAGTGTGACTAAAATTTGAAGGTTATGAGAAGAAATTATAACAGCAAAAACTTAAAAGTTTTCGTGGATAAGTGAAGTGATCTTAAATGTCGACCAAAGTTCCACCAATTAACAGATTTTTATATCTTATATCTAGCTGCTAATTGATCCAGGATTTCAGGAGTTTAGACTTCAGATAGAGAATATTATTTTGTGAATAAATCTAGTAATAATTTTGTGAGCTAACGCTAGTAAAAGTTGGTAGAATAATATTTATCAAATTAAGAGTTCATGCGAATCTTATTATATGTACATAAAAATGGGTAAAGTAAGAATGTTAAAAAATCAAATTGGCATGAAAACTCAAACTAAAAAATTTCACCTGCCGTTAATCAAATCAAAGTATGAAAATTTTTTTATTTTATTAATCAGATGACAAATAAGAATTCCTTGTGAATCACGGTTAATTAAAGTTGTACGACCTCGAAAAAGAAAATAAGTTTATTTGTGGGAAATCTGTGTCGAATTCCGTGAACTACAAATGAGTTTTTGAATTTTATTCAATATGCTAAACGAATGAGATAACATATGAGACATTCGTCAGTGTGAACGTAAAACTTCTTCTAACAATCTTATAGACTTTCAACACATATATGTACATAATGAAAGTAAAAATTTTTTGTGTGATATTCTTTATAACGAGCACACACGTATATACACCTAACGCCTCGTGTAGAATAATATATACATATGTCGTTCTTTATTATTAAAAGGGTTTGCAAGGTGAACAGAAGTTTTTCCTGAATCATATATGTAATTAAATGTTAGGTTATATCATCAAGCTAGATATTATAAAACGGACTTTCCAAAAAACGAGATTTTGAATTCTTAGTCATTGGTTAATCAGATAAAGAAGACGTACATACATATCTATACAAAATTAGATTACCTACGACTTTGATCTTTTTAACCAAATATGGTTTCTTTGAAGGATTCTACTTATTTAGTTGCATCACTTTCAACAAGATGTTTCATTATAAAATTGTTTCGTAAATTTTAAGTTTTTTTTTTATATTTTGTGATACAAAGTGGTTTCAAAACTGACCTATTAAGATCCTTAAAACATTTTGTAAAATGTGACGACAACTTTCGTCGAATACTTTTGCCACTTTCGGTTTTTTTAGAACAATGAGTACCTTTGCTTGCAAATTAGAATATAAAATTACATTAGTTTTGGACAAAAAGTATTGATTAAATTTTAGACAAGTCAATGGAAACGTCACAATAGAACTGTAGGTACATCTTACGATCAAGTGAACGCAACTTATCTATTGGGACTTCTTCGTAGTAGGTATGTCTGAGAGTTTGTGAATTTGGCCTCAACTATTTTTTGGTAAAACCAAAACATTAAATAATAAATTTTAACAATGAATCTATTTGGTTTTGAAATCTATTATATATACATTTAGTAGACTTCCTCTAGCTTTGAATAAATGAAAAATAAGGCCAAGAAAATTAAATTTAAGATAATTTCAATCAAATTTAAGGACGCCTGTTTAATTTACGTTTGTCAGAAATCATGGAATTTTACAGTTTGCCAAAAAAGAGAATATATGAAAATGAAAATCATAAAATGAACTGCAAGGCCGCCATGCTGTTCCAAGTTGATTTTTGAATGTAGATTGTGGTGTCTGATCGCCACCTAAAAACCATTTTTCCTTCGTTAAAAATAAGCAATCACCTTGTAATATACGTACCTACGTACCTAACCGGTTTCGTATTTTCTTGTATTTTCAATGTTTCATTTAAGAAGTAAGTAGGTACATTAAATTTATCTAGAACTTATCGCTTTGAGTTATATGAGTTAAATTTATTTTGACTTGGGTCTGAACAACGAACTATTCTCAAGGATGCAGATTTCAAGCAACACAATCCATAGGAGATCATTGATCTTTTCATTGTTTCTAGAAAAAGCTTCAGAAGAGAAAAATTTAAAGTGTTCGTTTTGGTTAATTGATTTAACATTATTTAATAGTTTTCTCTAGCGAGATTCAGTCAGTTTTGAAAATAAAATTTGAAAAAAAGCTTTGCGAAAAATTTTGCTGGTTGTTGCAGCAATACCTTCCAATATGCTCTTTAATATGTGAAGATAAAGCGAATTCACTTCACTCATGGTCCGAAAAATCCTGTAGTTATAGATCTACCATATGTGCGTTTATTTTTTGTGGCCAGCTCTCCCCACGCATAAGACCAACGTCCGTATAGAGCAGCAAACTATTCCATGTGATCAAGTTTTGAAAAGTGAAAGTGCCAGATCACCAAGCAGTCCAGTTGTTCGAAGTTGCCCTTGCATGGTTCAACGTATAATGGCATGGAGTTGGAGAGGAGGCAAGCGAAAGATTTGTAATTATAATACAAGACAATAAGAAAACTTTGCAAGAAATTTTAATCCAAAAGCAACAACGGACTCGGAGCACTTAGCTCCATTGGAGCATAAAACTTTGTGGCTCTGTTCTAACACAATGGAGATACAGGTAACACTTACCTTTTCCAATCAATTGCAATTATGTTTAACTGTATTTATTACAACGTTGGCTGTTCGCCTCTATATCGAAGACTTTCGAAGCTTTATGACACTTTTCGAACACATATGTGCTGAACTTATTTTTATTAGCGATTTTCCTAAAGAAATCTATAAAAAAGCTTGATGTTTTCTATCCACTTATTGCTGAAGGTGAGATCAGGACAACGCGTTGATAATTGAGAAAAAATCAAGTATTATAATTGTAAATTTTCGGGATGAAACTATACAACTGAATTATAAATCGAACATTGCTGTAAATTAAACTACTGCAATTATTTATAAAAATAGTTTGTAATAACAATCCGTCTTGAATTTTTATTGTACATCTCGTTGCAAAAACTATTGAGTGAAACTTTCATAGACTTTTCTTGCAAATGGTAAATATTTTCACTTGAATCATTTTAACACAATCCAATTATGTTAACGATATACGTATTTTTAATGTTGTAATGAAAAACTGAACACAAAAATTGCACTTAATTTAAATATTGTAATTCACTAACATTCAAATTTACAATAATTGTCTAATAAAATTATTTACAAATCACAAATCCACAAAATCCAATTCCATGACATCAACGATCTAACTCAGTCTTAAACGCGATCCACTCCACTCCCGCAATCGAATTCGTGTCTTCGTCGACTGAAGTGGAGTTAAAGTTTCTCGTTTTCACGTCTACAATTTCCGTCTTACAAGGTGAGTTTCTTAGAGTCTCTCAATTTAGTCTTGCATGACAGCGATCAAGTGTTGAATCCACCAACAAAACCAGCTTCACTTGGAACTTAGAGATACTCACAAAACGTACGATTTAAATTACATTCAGGTGAGAGATAGGGTGTTTCACAAGTTTACCAGGAAATCAAAGAATTTTTAGCAGTTCAAACTGCACCAGGTGAAAAAGTTACAATGGATTACAGTAGTCTTTTAATTGTTGCGTGTGAAGCATGATCTACAGAATAAAACGAAGCCGTATTTTAAAAGGAATTCTTCTATAAACTTTAGCAGATAACCCCAAATTTTAGTCAGTGAATCTTTCTCAAAAATGGAAGCCCCGAAAGGGTGTTCCGTCTGAAGATTTTGCTTCGAGAATACATTAAACTACTAAGAATTATTTTTTAAATTAACAATTTTTAAATTAATTATAACGTAGCATGAAGTCCATCATTAGCCAAACAACAAGCCATCAAGGACTTGTATCTTCATTTCTGATGTATTTCTTGAATATAAATTAATTATATACATAAAAATCTTAGATCATAGAGAACTATGTACTATAAAAATAAAGTTATTCTTGGGTCAAACTGCATATCTTCTGTGTTATCTTTGGATGAGCTGATAATCTACATTTACGGTTGCTGTTGTTGATCTGATGTTTAGCTGTTGCAATATCTTTTCATGTGCGCCTATGCGTCTCTATGTCGGAATGATCAATAGCACCAGGAAACGATTTTGAATCGAAAAAAGAATGTTGTGGATTTTGTCCAAGGAGCAAAGACAGGAAGAGCAGGACGACGTGCCATAAGTGCAAAACTCCGATTTGTTTTCAGCATCAGATTAAATACTGCGAAAAATGCTCCAATTAAAATTAAGTTTAGTTTTTTAACCTGACATATGTGTCTATCTTAAGTGACTTTCATTTTATAATAGTAAAATAATTTTAGTACATAATTGGTTTTTGTTTTTCTCTTCAAATCGTTTCCATTTTTTATGGGGTACTCCAGCACTACCCTGCAGGAATAACAAACACGATGGACGTCGGACAGCGTAGGGTTCTAGGGTTAAAAATAAATAATTTTCAATAATTATTGTTCTTCTTCGTTTCATGTTTGGAAAAGCAACATGTTTCTGATTTTCTGGTGATGAAATAACAAACTGGATTATTAAAATTAATATATTTTCAAACAAACGATAGTGATCAAACTGGTGATATATTTAACTATATTAATGTGGACTTTCCTGTTTTATTTTCAAGAAATACTTAAGGCTTTAAATCTTTCACAAATAATAATCTCTACATGGATATGCTTTGAGTGAAATAATTTATATTATTTCTATATTATTAAGTACAGTTTTTAAGTTATAAGGTGATATGCCATGCAAATAGATTTCTTATTTGATTTTCAAAGTGATTGACCGCAAGTAATCTCATACCATAAACCCACGCATTCAAGGAAATTCTCCATTAACGAATGCGGAACCCCCTGGCTAACTAGTTTTTTTTCGTATTTTTTCATATAAAATGAAGTATTTCTGAACATATTGTCGGAAAAATATGTTCTTAATAAATTATTATAAAATACTAAAATTATCTCTTCATAATTGTAGTCCCATTTAGAAGTAGATTGATCATAGTTACATATTTCAAAGATGAATAAGCGGGAGTTAATAGTTGGGTTGACCTATCAGTAAAGCTTAGTAAGATGAATGACTAATGCCTGGTATAGTGTAGTGTACAGTAAAGCATTTCAACAGTTGAAGGTTCCACGCATAAGTAACAAGTAGGAAATCCAATATAAGTAGTTCCGCCAGATCTCAAACACGTTCATTTGTCATGAGATAGTTTGGTTGAAGTGGGAAACGACACTGCCGTTTTATATCTCCTGTGTTTATTATTTGTTAGTGTTCAATACACTGTCGAAGTAATAAAACAATTTTCTTGTATATCTATTCAGTTTTGAATAAATGTATTTTACAGTAACTTCGACTCAAATAGGAAAACAAGTCCAACTGGTTGGGGCATTACACAGTCTCTCAACTGGAGGTTGCTATACGGTAAATTTAAAAAGATTTTTAAGCTTATTTATGCTATAAGCAATCGAATACATTCTAGCTTCAAAATGATGTTTAATGATAAATAAAATAAAACAAAACTTTTACAAAAATGAAACCTTGATATATTTATAAAATATTCAGTTAATAAATCAACAAATCATGTTCAGCTTTGGGATACACTTTTCTGTTGACAAGTAAACAGTAATATACCAATTCAAAGTTCCGATATTCCAATTCAAATACCTATGTAGTTCTGAATACATATCGATATATATATGCAAATCGTTTTATGGTATTTATTGGATTTCACCGACACAATTTTTGTTGTGAACATGATCATGCTACAACTATTTACCTAAAACTTGCAATTTTATTGTTTACACGGTATGAAATAATATACATAAATAATAAACTTCTAATTTCTGACGAATGATTTTTGAAAAGCAGCGGGCATCTAACACTAAATGCGTTCCACTTGAACACTAGTTTCAATGTGGCAGTACTGTGGAACTTTAACTGTCAAAATTGTAAACAACTTTGTTCTGTCAGTTCCTTTGTAATGACACAAACCAAACCACACTAGCGTAGCGGATCCAATTGATGATTTGGTGTCGTGGACTTGTGCGATTCGTCGCTGTGATTTAGTCAAGAAATAAGGAAAATAAATTTATAGAAAATGAAGAACATATACTCAAGTGTGGTTTTTGTTCTTATAATATTTGTTTTGTTGAAGCCCGGTCTTATAAAAGGTTAGTTTTAATAAGATGAGAGTATTACCTTTTGCTTATCAATGATCCTTTTTAAAGCTGCCAAAAGTAGGTACGTCACATGTGGGTCAGTCTTAAAGTTGATCAACTCAGATTATGCGCTAAGATTGCATTCCCACGATGTTAAGTATGGATCAGGATCAGGGCAACAATCCGTAACAGGCACCGAAATCCAAGAAGATGTCAATAGTTATTGGACTCTAAGACCGGCTATGGGTAAAACGTGTGACCGTGGTGAACCAATAAAATGCGGCGATGTTGTAAGACTAGAGCATTTAGCCACAAAAAAGAATCTGCACTCTCACCATTTTGCATCGCCACTGTCTGGTAATCAAGAAATATCGTGCTATGGAAACGATGGTGAAGGAGATTCTGGGGATCATTGGGAAGTAATATGCAGTGGGGAATGGACCCGTGATTCTGTTGTTAAGCTTCGCCACTCTGACACAGATTTTTACCTAGGACTTTCTGGACGCACATTTGGAAGACCAATTAATGGACAGATGGAAGTAGTGGGTTTCAGTAATCCTCATTATGGAACTGGTTGGAAGTCTGCTGAAGGCTTATTTATCATGCCAAAAGAACAGAAAGAATCTTATATTCATACAGAACTCTAATGCATGTTTAAGAACTAATTTAATACGTTATGAAAGTTTGGCAGTTGTCTAAAAAGATTTTAAGATTATTTTGCTAATCGTTTCCTTTTCGAACGAAATCCGTGGATAAATTTTACAAAAACATTATTAAATATGAATGTGGGTATAGAATGTACTATATATTCCTTAGTATTAGAAAAAGTTTGAAAATCAATTCATGAAACTTATTCTGTTTGAAGTAGAATCATCTATCTATACGTTGTACATTCATTTTGTTCAAGTAATGGAAAGATTCAAATGCACAGAAAATTGGTTTTCTTGTATCCATAATGTATTCAATAATAGATACCAATTAAATTTCTGCCTCTTTTTGCGTAGATTAATCAGTAGAATCATTTTAATTATTAACTAAAGTGATGCACGATATAATAAACCTGAAACAAATGTGTACTTTTGTAGGTAAATTAAATATTTTTTATAAGACAACGAATGGTTGCATTTTTATATTGTAGATAACAGAATTTACATCGAGTGAATTCAACAATAAAAAGGTTTTGAACACATCCCTAGAAAAGTACAAGATCAGATACATATTGGATCGCCACAAATATAACGTTGTAGATATAAATTTAAAGCTGGAGAGTTTATCTTTATAGAGAATACTGTATTGCAATACATTATCGTCATGATGATTCCCAATTGATTTTTAAGAAGAGCTCCCAGATTGCATTTTTGACTGATGTTTTGAAAAGAAAGAAAGAAACGTAGTTTATATAGATGAAATAGAGCAATCGATAATTCGACATCATCAGCATCCTCTGTAATAGTGATTCGATGTTTCTCCACTGTTTCTACGTTTTCATGGGTTTTATGTTTCATCGGTGCTGGTACATCGTCATTGACATCATCTCGGTCTGCTGTGAAGACTTAGAACCATTGATAAACTTTCTTCATCTCAAAGTTGACTCACGCCAAGTAGGCAACGGCACAATTTAAGTGAACAAAATGTCCGTATACTAAAATGCACAGAATAATCTAATATATCCAAATATGTGTTTTTTTTAAGTTA
The DNA here is from genome assembly GCA_963971475.1 of Chrysops caecutiens. Taxonomy (NCBI): domain Eukaryota; kingdom Metazoa; phylum Arthropoda; class Insecta; order Diptera; family Tabanidae; genus Chrysops; species Chrysops caecutiens. Next base: position 37,349,401 of record OZ020570.1, on the reverse strand, counting down.
CTAATAAAAAGTTAGGTAAAGTGTACTCTCCCCAATTACAGTGTGTACCATCAACGTTTTAATGTCAATCAACAAGAAAACAAGCAAAAATTAAAAACATCTGGTTTCGACGCCCCCGTTGTTTTCATGTTTCGTAAAGATATCTTTTTGTGACTGGATAACTACAATATTTATTTAAATTTAAGATTTCTATACGGTTTGAGTTAAATATTGAATAAAATGATTTTGACTATTTTATTGACTTTTAAAGAAAAAACTAGCAAAGCAACCAGCAACGTATAATCTCTTATTCAAAGTGTCAGAACTCAGAATTGAAATTGAAGAGAATAAAATTTCTCTTCGAACAAATTCGACCTGCGTGTGTGACAATTCCTTCTACTGGAATTCATCTACTTCCTCAAAACATGTTGTTACATCGTCGTTGGTGAAACGCCGAAATTGAGTCAAATGCAAATTTAGTGTTGAGTTGGTCGTTGTTTAGTTAAGGTAAAATGTGTATTTGTCAAATGGGTTATGAATCAATAAAAATAGGTATAAAGAAGATTTGCATAGATACGTAAAAATTGCAAAACTAAAATTCATTTTATTAAAAATTTATCATGTAATTTGAAATAAATGAATTAATTTGTGAAAAAGAATTTCGACGGGAAAGAAAGAGTTCATCTTCACCTTCATCGTCAAGTTGCAGGCTGCCAACGAAACGAAACATTCATGCGCGTTTGTATGCTCATGAAGAAAACGAGAGACAACCATTCGCACTCTCTATTGGATATTTTTTTTTGACTGAAGAACCGGTACTCACTCTTAAATAAACACGAACGTATAATGATAACGGTAAATTAAATAAAAATTCAGTTATACTTGTAGTTTCTCTTCAATCAAAGGTTCTCTCTCTCATGGATTAAAACAAAAAATAATATTCTCGCAATCAAATTGACTTACGATTGTATGTGATTTTTTCTAATCAGAAATTCTTGAGTTTGTTATTCTTATTTCGCGAGTGAACTTACATGAACGCGAGTGTTCGGACTGTATGTGATTGTGAAGTGAAAAATGTTAAGAATCCTTTTTGGTAATGGAAAAGGATTAAAATGATATTTAACTCGAATATTTTCAACGTATTTTCTACATTTTGACATGACTTTTGTAATAAAATATTGTGAAAAAAATTGTTGGTTGGATTTATAAAGAACTTGATTTTATCAAGTTTGCGATTTATAATAACGAAATTTTTGAACTAGTGTTTATTAAACAGATATTTCAATTTCCATCAAAAACAATTAAATAAATAAAAGAAGAAAAATAGAGAGTAAGAAGAACAATACGTCGACATTTGCGAAATGTGAGTAAACAAAATTTGTTCATTAATTTTTGTGTGTGCTTTATTTCTGTTTTAAAAAATTTCATCACAAATGTTTTGTGCTTTTTCACCATTCAATCCAGTAATTCAATTCAATTTCAAAAATTTCATGGAGACTCAAGTGACATTTGTATGTCCTCCTTGAAAATGACAGAACACGTAACTCAAACTATTGCATTCAACACAGTCGCACACAAACCAAATTGAACAATGGATGACAACAAATTTTCAATATATATTAGGTATATATGGTATATGTATTTGTATGTAAACTTGTTATACGATTTTTCGAAACATACTTGAGTAAACTCCGAACAAATGATTGCACAAACACACATACGTAAGTAGTAGTGTGTCATTTTTGTGTGAAACACATTGGAAGTACTCGACTGCCGAACACATAAAGGTCGAGAGTCCTTGGAAAATTTCCTTAAGGTGTAAAATCGAACAAACCCTAGAAAAAGATGATTGAGTAGATTATAGCGTAAAGGATATTATCAGAATTCTACATAACACAGTGTTTTATGCAACTCTATCACATTTGCACATATTTCTTACAAAATGCATCCTATTTATGTTTTGGAGGATTTTGATAAGATCCAAAATTGGTGGTCCTACTTTTAGTGGAAATTATTATCCTTTCTTTTATGTGTGAATGTGTTTGAGCGCATGTGTATGAAATGAAAAACAAAAGAAAATAAACATCATTATCCTTTTTGTTTGGTTGGAAAAATTTTATTAAATTATTTCCGATTTCACATTGAACGATTTAATTTGCGTCGAAAAGGATCGAAAGACCATACATAATGTTTATATTTTTCATGTAATTAAAGCATTTCACTTCATATTTTAACGTGGGAGTGCCAATTATTTTCGTATATGTGTCAAAGTAAATTTATAACAAAAAAATCGATTTTGTCCATATTTCATACAAAATTTTCATCTGTCCTGTCCTCCTTGTGATTATATAAAAACATAATAAAAATTTGTTATCAATGATTCCATACCTCTATTGTTAAAGGATTAACATAACACAAAGTGTACAAAAACTGCAAGCGATCGTTAACAGCGGTTATACCATCAGTTTGTTCTTGATCAAATGAAATCATCAATTACGTATCACATAATACGTAATATCAAAGAAGGATCGATAGATTTAATTTCACGTAAGGATATTGTTTCGTTTATTGTTAAATTTGTCTAAGCAATCAACGTAATAATGGGCTTCAAACGAAACATTTAATACATTGTCTATTTTAATCAAAACTAAAGTATGTAATATAACTTTTTATAAATTGAGAATAGAATGAAAGTATTCGACTGAAATTTCATTTAATTTCCAGTAATTCAGTTATGGACTCCACAATACTATACATCAATTTCACCCACCTACTTACATACAGATCATGACTCTAAAAGTTTTTATTTAAACCTCTGTTCTTTCTACCTGTTGCTAAAAGATATCATAATTTAAAAAAAATTCATAATAATAGTTGGGAGAATTTTTAACTTTTACTATATCAATTTTAATTTTTTAAAACTTCAGCAAACTTATTTTATTTGATAAGAAATAGGATATCAGATTACATCAAAATGTTTGATGTAAAAAACACTCATTCTTTGAATAGGCTCTCTTTGGTTTCTTTATGCTACATTAATTATCTCCTAATACCTCGGCAGTTTTATCTTGGTAATTGTGCCCTTAATTGTCGGTTCTAAAGCTGTTTATGATTGTGATCTTGTATTTCAAAAATTTTATTCTTTTTCCTGGTACCACTGAAATAGTACTACATAACTGAGTGACGTATTTCCATCAGGTTTTATTTTTTTAACTTTAAAGTTTCTCAATGTTTTCATGTGAAATCTGTTGTTGAATAACCACGATGGTTTTCAATCACTAAAATTTACACACAGCACTCCTTGAAAGCATCCTTAGCGAATGAAATAAAACATAATGTAAACACATTTTATTCGTAATTCAAAAAAGCAAGGTACTATAAATAAATTTTTAAAAACCACAAAAAAATGAACAATTTGTAACTTGAAGATAAAGAAATGAGTGGCTTTTTAAAAGAAATAAATCACTTCCGATTCGTCCTTAATTATCAAATAATAAATTTCGTCCTATTAGTTTTAATTGCATCTCATTGCTTTCAAGTATGTGTTACCCTGTGTTACAATTGCGCAAATAACAATGTAAAAAGAACTCAAGGAATATCAGTGAATAATTCATTGCCTAATTGTCCTACAGCTGTTAAGGAAGGTCACGTTTAAAGTAAAAACCTTTTGGGTTATTATCCACGCCCTGGATTCACCTCTACCTTTCACACAAGATAAAACATTACGTACACCGTAGTAGCAGGTGGTACAAATTCATTTATATACAGGATAACTTCAGATAATGTTTCTCTTTGGGGATATCTCTTATGCTGGCAATACAAAGTAAGTCCAGAATATTTAGATTTTTTGCATGAGATAATTTGAAAACATAGAAGAAGGATAAACAACATTTATAGAATGAACACGTCTTGCACCATGATGAATCCCTTAACGGAAAAAATTATCATCCTTGTCACAGAAAAGTGGAGAAGAAAAAACAAAAAGTAAACACAGAAATACAACAACAAGAGGAGAAATAAATACGAACGTATACAAATAAACCCAACCCCATCAATCGATACATCCAAGTCCTGTGGCCTTGAAACACTCCAAGATTGTTCACAACAGATTTCACGTCGACTCTTCCTCCAAAGGCCCCTGAGTATTTCATGTTGAGCTCTAACTAACATTGCTTGTAAGGACTGTTTCCCTTCAATTTTGAAGTGTGTATACGTAGTGTATTCGGATTGTACGAAAAATATGACTGTGGAAGAACGAGAACCTAAAGTATTTTAGAGGACAACTCTTGTATACATGATAGTACCGAGCTCAGCTAGTAAACACTCTTCTGACTGGATACATTCCAATGGTAGATGAGATCCTAAAGATATTTTGCCTCGTATGTAGAGGAGAGATTTGTTCATGTTCTAGTACGTCTTCCAAGAAAGGGAAAGTGCTTATCAGAAAACCAACACAAATTTTATTACCTCCACATTCGGGAAAAATTATCATTCAAGAATTTCACTAGACTAGCATTTGCACTTTTATGCCACAAAGATAATTTTTTCAACCAGAAAACAAAATTACAGTGCATCATCCTACAGCTGATTCAATATCTTATCTTCCAAACACACCCTGTGAGAAATATAAGCACTCCCAGTTTTTAAGAGAAAAAAAACACCCTTACTTTCAGTGGTGCTAATAAATGATAATGAAAAGCAACGAAATCGCATGCCTGAACCTGAAGCTCCAAGGATAAATGAGAGCTTTCCAAGTACACAAACCCGCATGAAAGTTCCTCCTACTTCAGTTCTACTGTCAGTAAGTTAATTTTTTTTCACGGACGAACGTGGTCGTATTGTGAATAGGGTTCGGTGGGGAGATTGTGTTTTTAAGGGATGAAATTTTTGTAATAAACGATTTTTTCGACCTCAAAAAGTTTCGGAAGTTTTATTTCCTATTCTCGGCTTCTCATACCAAAATTTTATGCCAGAAACGTGTCCTTCTGTAAGTTTTCTCGAATTTAATTTACGCTTTAAAATGAAAGCTTCCTTCTGACATTTTGTAAATTAATGTGAATGTGTGTCCTTCCCTTATTTATATATGTTCTTATCAGTTCATCAGGACCTTTATTTTAACAAAAAATAAATAACTTTTCGTTTTGTTTACTTGTCCAACTAGCTTTTAAAGTTCTCAGTTGCTGATTGAACTCAGTTTTGCGTCATTTTATGTTCATAAACATATTTCTACCTGCGTCATTTGAATTATCCTTTTGTAGTGACGATATCCTGTTGTTGCAAAACGTCAATAAAATAACTTGTTTTGAGTCATATGATTAAAGGGTATTTAAAGCAATTCAAATCAAAAGCACCATGTGGCATTTTTCCACATATGAAACGCAGCATATGATTCGGGTTTTTACAATGTCAGTTGCTTTTGTGTATTGACAAATTTATTTACGACTGATTATCGATTTATCGTGGCATTTACGTGTGATTGACTTGATGTAAAATTTATGTATTTGTCCTTAACGTTTTTCCTGCGGTTCATTGGATAAATTGAAGAAATTGTACAAACATGAATACGTTGCTAACACAATTGACATCAGTTGCTAATATTGTTAAACGTTTAACTAATACTTAAATTAGTTATACCTACGTTGTTTAAACATGTTCAACTGTCATCGTAGACCAAGAACTGATTATTTCTTTGAAGATTTTGCTTTCACAGTCTCACACCTTGTTCTCAAAGGTATTGGTGCCTACTGTCCAAGTCAACTATTTCTAGCAAAGAAAGAAGTACACATTCATAAGAATTGGGTTTAAATGGAGAACCTACTTCCCAAGCCTGCACGGATTATATTAATTGAAAGAATATTTATAACAAACAAAACATAATAATTAAAATTAAAGTAAAATATAAATGAATTTGCATAAAGGGTGAATTTCCTCTAAACTCAGAATGGCCTGGTGTAGCTAGACATTGGAGACTAGGGTGGATTGGTATAGCTAATGGACTAGAGAGTGGGACTAGAAAATGGAGTGACGTTGGTCATAATAACCTCGATGATAGAGGGGTATTTAGATATTTAGTTTGTGTTAGAGCCATCTGCGAAATTTTCTTACCATGTTCAATAAAGTTGATTTTGTACACCAACATGGGGTATTGTATTGTCAAGGAGTAAATTGACTTTATTAGGCTTGCCACGTTCTATTATGTCAAGTCTCAAGCCGACTAATCTATACAATAAAAAGATGTGTATTGATGTTATCATACGTGAAATAACCCATTCTGATTAGTGAAATTCAATGCGTTTGCAACACGGACATTGCATGTTGTTAAAGAGTATACGTTATGTTTTATTATGGTTTGGTTTGACCATTGCCCGTAGGTGACATTAGTTTGAATTGAAATTTATTCGAATTGAAATACATATATGAAATTTGACTTTTCATCCACATCGGAAGATGGAAAGGTTTCCTTTCACTATCAATAAGTGCTAATGACAGCAATGCAAACAAACAAATTTTATATTAAAATGTTGTACATATTTGAATATTTAATGTAACAATGAAACGGTTCAATTAGTTCGAAAAAAGTTGAAGAGAACTGATAAACAATTATTCAATGCCATTTTTCTCCGAGAGAATGTAAAACTTGCGAGATATCACGGGTGACCGGTCTCACAATCAGACGATTTTACACTTTATTTAAAGAAAGCTGATAACAAACGATTAAAGTTAAAACTCACGTCGAAGTTGATGCTAAAAAATGATTATGTGTATGTAGTAACTTTCACCCAGAATTTTTAATTTAATCTCATCAATTTCATAAAACACTTTTCAAAAATGTATGTTGAGATTCGCAGTTTTAGAGATCAATTAAGGTTGAAATCAATTTATAGATCAACTGACTATAACATTACTTATGAGGTTAGTTCGGGCTGGTTAGTATGGGTTATGGAATGTGTATAAAGTATGGTATCAAAATGTTTTGTATGGTTCTTACTGTTTCTCCTGTGCTTCCATAAAAAAACACTTTTTTTCTTACTTTTGCAAAATGGAGAAATCTATTCTTTTTACCTACATTCGATAGTGATTTGATTGGAAGACCATATGTTATCCAGAAGCAGAAATCTTTGAATTTGAAGGTTGTGTCAAAATAATTTAAGTTTCTTAATAGTTTCACATTTTCATTTGATTTAAGGTTTCAGCCTTAACAAATTAATTGAAGTGTTATGGTACTGGATGACTTTCAATGTATTTACCACAGCCTGGCTTTAGAAATTTTCTTGACTCATTAGATCCAAAGTCATGAATTTGTAAGACAATTTTTGGCTTCGTCGCTTTCAAGATTTGGATAACTTTTCGGCAAGTAGCAGAAATCATTTATTAATTTATCACATTAAGATAAATCTATTTAGATCCATTTAAGAGTTTCTCGTAACCATTTCAAACCAAATATCAAATCTAACGGCGTTAGAAGGGAGATTTTTTATGGAATGGCAAAATTGAGAATGCGCAAACCAACAGTAGTTACCCGACATATTATCTTTGTGAAAATCTTCGTGTACTTTGTCTGCTAACGGTTGGGCCGACAGTTGTTAGAAAAGAACAAAGCACAGAGAGTGTAACAGATTTTGTTAGGTCGACGAGTTGACTCTGAATCGAAAAACTTGTATTGTAGTGTCAAGTACAATACAATAAAATGTCACTTCAGAAAATACAAATAAAACATTTACTAAGCTTTATTCATATGTTAACAAAATCGATATTTAAAATTTAACAAACTACTCTCATGCAGGTTCCTGGTTATGCTAGTATGAGTCATTAACTTCTCCATGAATAAAGCTTCCAGACGTATTTTGGGTTCATTGCATCTATCAGATAATATGTCATATTTCTAGAAGTTTGTAATGATCATTTACTTATTCTTTAAATTTTCAGATTTACAAAACAATTTGCGAGTACCCACCATAAATCAAGGGACACTGAGCTAATAGTAGGGTAGAGTTTTGAGAAACTGAGATATTATTTATTGAGAAAAGTAAACATAAAGCTTCGAAAAAAGCAAACAATTGTCGCGTGACTTTATCTTCCTGAGAATTTTAAAAATTTCCACTCGTTTTAAAGATAAATTTTCTTGTTTCTGGAATACAAAATGGAAACCATCTAGATTCTGGTAGTATTAAGTGAATTAATAAGTTAAGAAACCAATTTATTATTTGTTTTTTTTTCACGTTCTTGTAACTTTCCATGAATCAAACAGTTGTTTAAATTTAAAATTTTATTTTTCGTATGAGCGAACAAATTGATCGTAATTGCAGCAATCAGAATATGCTGTCATGACTTGCATTGACATGAAAAGGATGTGCAAAAACTTTCAAGTATAAAGGATTATTCATTTTTCTACATTAATTTTCCTATGGGTCTGACCTACATTCAGAGATAAAAGTCCTGAGAAAGGAAGTGGGCATTATAGGGAATGCAACACAAAAGTGAGTGAGTGCAATTATTTGCCATTATTTCCAACAAAAGGGGGGTTCCACACAATCTCCAAGACAGTAAATAATAATCTACGTTGCACTATTGCTTCTTTCGTGTATTATGTCACTCTTAATGCTCCTCCTACGTTGCATAATTTTCCTTGAAACACTCAAATGTCCTACAAAGAAATTTCCTTTTATTTTCGCTCGATTACTTTTACTTAGAGTTGAAGTGAGTTAACTTTTTTAAAATCCTCCCAAGCTAACCAACTGCAAGAAAAAGCTCAAGGTTGATACAAGTACAAACTGACTATGAACCAATAATGTTTCGTTATGAAAGTTTGTGAGCCATGTAGGTTACATGGTTATAGAGGATTTATCTTCAGGGCCACTTCGATGATATATTCATATCCGTCTAATTGAAGCTACAGGTATCTGCGGCATTGTTTAGTCCATCAGAATATTTAAATTATCTTAATTAAATATTTAATTTCTAAGCCTTCTGATTTATTCAACCTATCGTAGTCGTCATCGAAAGATTATTCTGTAAAAACACCCTTGGGAGTAATATTTATGAAAAAGCTCAAATTGCACAATTAATGAACGTGCTAACACGAACTGAAGGGTGTAGCCAGCGTTTTTTCAATTCGAAATCCAGATAATATGGCTAAATTTGTAAAATAATGACATTTCTCAGTGAAACGCTTAACTATAAAGTAATTCACCTTCAATTTGAAAAGGTGTAAATTTCATGAAATATTTTAGATAATTCTATGTGCATGGGATTGACTTTATTATCACACAAGAAGGAAACATTCCAAATTCAAGGAAAGACGTAGAAGAAATCCAAGAATTATTTTCCGTGCAATCTTACTACTGCGTATTTGCTGCTAGGTTTAACTTATTTTAATGGAAAACATTCCCGGAATGTCACCGGTGAATGTACTGGACTTACAAGATTAAATCAAAACGCAGGTAGCTTGTTGGTGCACATGATCTTCGAGTTGGGCTGGGCGTACGACGACTTTGATAAGAAAATCTACAGCAAAATTTTTTGATAATTTTGCATTTATTTAGTTTGAAACATCTTATCTCATTTGCTTTACTCAATGAATAAGTAGAACAAGAATTTTGTTGACGTCAGAAATACAAGTTGGAATTGGAAATGTATGAAAAGAATAAATACAAATTAAAATTAATAGAATCTGAATGAATGCATAGACCATAAACTACCTTCCAATAACAGAAATTGCGAGCAGTCCATTTTTTTATGGGGCTTATCAACTAGAACTTGGGTCTAGAATTAGGTGTAATTATTTTGGAACTCTCAAATTTCTGTTAAAATTTAATATTACAAAAAATTAGTACTATAATTTCTTATACGATAACTCTGATATAATTTAAAGAAATACTCATCAGTAAATAAATGAACTGTATTTTTGACTTTCCAAGTTGTGAAGACAGACATCCATTCGTAAACATACTTCAGAAATTGGAGGCAAAAGTATGCTCAGTTTGATAGTTAACTGCTTAGATTATTGAGAACTATGCTATGCTGTAACTATAGCCGTGTTTTTTATTACATTTGGTTCGGATCAGATCAAATGCATAACATGCAATTGCAACAACAACGATGATCCAGACTGGAAGTTAGATCAAATATTTGGATCATCGAAAATCGTTTCGTTTCGTTCCGTTCCGTTGAAAGTAATTCCTTAGTTTTGTCAAAAACAGAGAAAAGGCATTATATATTAATAAATAAAGACAGAATGGAATACGTTTTATACTTACTACTGAAAATTTAGCTTTACAATTATAATTTAAAATTTTAAATTTTATTCGCAGTAAAAAAAAAGTCTTATACTACTTCTCCATGATCTCAAGTTAACTGTAATATTCCTCCCACAATTGTGTATGCATCATGTCCCACACATTACAAATCCCATTCGCCGATGTGTGGCGCTGTTGTGGAATGAATTTACGTAGAAATCTGTAAGATGGCACGAACAGTATCGTTTTCGTTGAGGGAAAGCAAAGCGTGATCATTTCTGTTTTCAATTCTCATTTCTCAATTGCATTGCAATTGAAAACGTTGTACTAGTGGATTTTGATTAAATACTTGTTCAATCGAGGTAACTTTAAACTCGCTGGCAATAAATTTTCATATTTAAGCATTAAGCATCCATCATCATCATCTAGAGTCATCTAAATAAATTTACTATGAACTACCACTACCACAATGCCTTCCATATTTGCGAATAAAATTTGAATGTAAGACGACAGTTTATTTTGATTACAAAAAAGTAGGTATACTTCGAGTGTATTCTTTGAATTCAAATTCAGCTCATGTAACATGTAAATAGAACTTTTGTATGTTTGTTGGATTACAAATGCTGTGAGAGATGGTTTTTCAAGGAACAAATTGATTATGAGTTCGAAATATTGGCGATACCTTTTCATGATACAATGAAGTCAATGAAAATAAAAGGAGTCAAAAGGAGTACAAAATCTTGTTAACATCACACTCACATAATATTATATATAATAAAATACATATGCATCTCATTACCGCCTGAATGTTTAGTCAATAGTGATGGTTGTAGCATTTTTAAAGTTTGGCTTCATTTTTGTTTTAGAGAAATAAATAAATTGTTTTTTTCTATTTTTAATTTCAGGTTCGTTATTCCCGCAAATAATGGCTATAGTCAATAAATGATTGATTGATCCGCCTTTATTTGTATAACGCTTCGAAATAGTGCGTGTAATAATTTTTGCGTAACTAATTTAAAAATATCCAATTTCATTCCTCTTTTCTTCAAATTAATTCATTTATTTCTTATCTACAAAATACAGAGCTTGTTTTATGAAATAAATTCCTTTAAGAAATTATTTTTTAAACATTTTAATTTTTTCGGAAGACAACATATTTTGATTTTTTCAAATATTTTCTTAATGCTTTTGTGATACGCTTTAATTAGTAAATATGTCAACGTATCTTATAAATATTTAGAAGCATTATAATACATTTATATACATATATAAACTTACATTACATTACCCTTGATTTGTGATCTCTTATACTTCCCAGGTCTATACTTATAACTTATAAATATATCGCATGCTACTACATGTGCATTAGTCAAAATAAAAACTGCATTATTTGAATTCAATTATTATAATATAATATTTAAAAAAACAACGCCAAAATCAAACTAAAACATCAGTACAGAAGAAACAAACGAACATTAAGGAAACAAAAAACCACAAAAGGTTTAAACGAATGTCAATTTTCAATTTAATTATGAAACAAGGCTGATTTTTTTAAAATGCTTTTTATACAAATAAAACGACCATCAGAAATTTTAAATAAAACTTTTGGAATATTCGTATGACACGATCCTTAAAGTTCATACACCAACATTAAAATGCGCCTTCAGCTACAGGAACAGCTATACAGACGGTTAACTTCCACACATTCAATTACGTATAAATAAGCATAACTTAATATAAATAGATAAAATAATACACAAAGTTTATTTAAAACTCGTTTGTATGTTTGGTAAATGAACGTCTCATCAGAGTGAAAGATAAAAAAATAAAATTTATTGGAAAGAAAAATCCTTTCTTTTGATGGCTAAACATTAACTAAAAGGAGCACAAAAAGGGGCTTCAACGAGAAAAATAGGAATTAATAAAAGTTTAAACTTTGAAAATTCGAAGAAATAATACATATAACAGAAATTTAAAATCAATATGGCATCACATTCGGGTAACGTTTCGCCTCGCACCCGAACTAAACCGAAAGCAGTCCCCGATTTAGAGCATCAACGTCAATCACCAATTGGTGCACTTATTGGTGAAGAGAGTCATTTTGCTCAAAGTAACAGTCCAACAAGATCATCTAGCCAGAGTTCAGCACCATCTGGAAGTCCCACACTGCCACCGTTTAGTGGTTCGGGACCAAGCCGACAAAGATCTTTGCGTGATCGGCTTAAAGAAGGAATAGGAAGTTTCACTTGGCAGTAAGTCAATTTGGTTTTCATTTTGTTAATAAAATATTATTTCGAAAATTAAACAGTTATTAGTGTATATATGAATTATAAGAAAAGTGGTAACTAATTTATTCAATTGTAAAATATATTTTGCCAATAGACGGAGTTTTTTGGCATTTTCATATGAAAGAGAGAGAAAGAAACTGTGGCACTGTTAGTTGAATTTTGATTGTTTTTTATGAAACGTTGAAAAGTTTGATCATCTTTCCAGAAAACGTCACAGGATAAAAATTTGTAATTATAGTCATATACAATTTGTTTCGAGTTGCATAACTATTTTTCAAAATGTAAAATATAGATAGTATAGATATTAATTACCATTTTTCCGCTAATAATATGATAACTATTTCCCGCATTTACCAAATATGTTCTTCATTTTAATGTACATATTAGATATAGTCTTGTCCGCAGTAAATGAGCTTTTCGTAGTAAATGTGTTCGTTAAACAAATACATAGTTAGTTTTGTGCTTTTCTGATATGAATGTTTAAAGTTTTAGTTTAAGCAGCGCACGTGAACCGGCAATGAAAAGTAAAGATTAGTAACAAGTAATATACACATAAAAAAACGGTAGGTACATTTTGATTGGTATTAAATGATTTATGAAATTATTTCACCAAAATTATTAAAATGATCAATAAAATCTTGAAAAGTTTTTTTCTATGTGATATTGTACAACACTGATTTCTGGGATCGATTGTGAATTTGATCGACTTCGGTTTTTAGTTACTATTGATTTGATTTTTTAAAATCATAATTGAAAACTCGCTATCAATTGCTAAAGAAAGGTTACCATGTAACTAGAGAATGTGTAGTGAATACAATGATAAAAAACAAACTATATGAGCTGTTGAAACTCGTTATTGCTATATAATATATATTTAAGGCGTTTCAACCTATCATAGATAAAAGAATTTCAAGTAAATGAAATTTCCCAAAATGAAATTAAATTAAAAAAAAATATTTTCTAATTCTTATTGACGGTAACAAATCATTTTTTTGTATTTTCAAGATCAACAATATCTATATCTATCACAAAAAAGAAACTAAGATTTAATATGACATTCATGTCAACAGGATTTTAACGTCTTGTTTTTTTGTTTAATACAACTCCAAGGTGGTCTCGATCTAGTTTGGATACAATATCATCTACTAATTAAGAAACTAATTTCACTCTCAAGTGGGTTTAATCCGTACGTCAATTAGAGTGCCTTAAACAACCTGGTCCAATAGCTTGAAACCAGTACTGTGTCTTTCGACAGACAATGACTGTCCTTGTTTATGAATTTAATGTTGGAAGTCACAAGGACGTTTGCGTGTGAAGCGGAGTAAACTCATCAATGGATTTCAATGTAATAACTTCTAAGTGAGATTCTGTGATTATTGTATATTTCGTTGGAAATTTGTGAAATTCGACGAACTACCTCCGCAAAATTGATTCAAAAAATTCGGGGTCTATGAAATTTGAAAGCCCGTCAATGTTGAATTTTGTACTAAAAAACACCAAACAAGTCGTTAAAAATAAAATTTACCAATTTGTTTACTCACAAAAATGTCCGGTTCAAGGTTCAAGGAAGAACATTCGATTTCCAAGTGTCGTTACCCAACGAATTTTCAAGAATCTTTAATTCAAATGGTGTCGCAGTAATTGCTCGTTTTATAAAACAATTTTATGCAGTAACACTACGGAAATTTGGAATGATGTAATGGTTAATGAAACCTACCTTGTTTTGCCGAATATGTTTTAATTCAAATGAATTATGAATAAGTACAAGTATATGCCTCAAGCGGAAAAGGAAGTCAATTTCGAAGCGATAGATTCTTAAAGTGACCACTATAGAAACTTGGCGAATGTTTTATTGAATTTGTTTACTCATTTCGGTTTTCCTTGTGTAATGAATTTAAACTGAAATTCATCAACCGAATGTGAAATTATACTCACGTACAACGTGCGCAAAGACCTCTAAATCGAGTCGAACTTCCAGTATGACTATGTGTGGCAGCACTTGATAAGTAATTGTGGCTTTTTGGACGGTTGGTCATGAACTGGAGATTTTGGGTACAGAAACTCTAGAGGAGTAGGTATGTTGTCCGAAAACATGTTTATCTTGTCCCAATATAGTCAAAGCTTCCAGTATTATTATTGATTGACCTGGACAGATGATAAAACCAAGTCAAGGTAATACTTGGTTGGACTACTATATGTACATACATAGCAGTTAGGATCACGTACTCCACTTTAGGTGTTGTGATGTCGGTGATCGGAATGACATGACGAACGTTGTTCTCAAGAAAATATCTACACTTTCAATTGCTGTCTTCTACACTTTCAATTGCTGTCTTCAGTTCTGTAGAGGTACACCTCAAGTAGAGGTGTCTACGTTTAACGTTCTACATACACTAGTCAACACTGATTGAAGCTATTACAATTAATTTACGGAAATCGATTGTTAACATCTACAAGCTATGAGGACAGTGGACGGAGCACTAAAAAGATCAATGGTTCAGAGTTTTGTGGATTCAAAACATTACTCGGTTGTCAATAAACTCTCAAAGTTTTCCGGTAAAATGCTTGTCGAATGTCAATTTACTACATTGTTCACTACATCAAATTTGGTAACACACAATTGAAGTTCCAATTTCAATTTTTTCAGGATTTTCGGGTAATTTCATATCAAACTTGTTATTAATTGATTTCATTGCTTCAACTTGGTATGAGAAATTTCCGTTTCGTTGCTAATATTTATTGTAAAATATTTTGCAGGCCAGATATCGGTCAATGTCAAAAATTTGATTGGTCTCGAAGTGGAACCAATTCACTCTAGGTGTCCTTAATTTCCCAAGAGTCTGAGACGGTGCGGACAAGTAACAATTACACTAATTACAAGTGAGTACTTTTATTGAAAAGTAAACAATTCACGACCTAAATGTGGGTATTTGAAACTGCCAGTCAAAATAACTTCTCACTTGTCGACTTCGGAGAAACGTATTTTACAATTGAATCACAGAAGTTTTATTACTATTAGTGCGTACTTGTTCGAAAATAGACTACTATTCACAATTTTTAATTGATTCTAGTGGACAGAGTCGCGTGTCTTGTTAACCATTTTATTGTCAACTTTCCGATTGATCTCTATTAACGCAATCTGTGATGCTTTTCGATGCATTCTGAAGTAACATGGAATTGCAGTAGACTCCGAGTTCAAGGATAGCTGAGATATATTTATTAGAACCTGAAAATTGAAATAAAATGCAACATTCTAATTTAGTCAAAATAGAAATAACTACAAATTGAATATTATCCTGTTGAAAAAGTGTTTGATTTTGTTATATAAATTGTTATCTATGTACATACGTCTTTGATGGTATATTAAATCTTGAAGTGTCATTAGATTTCAATTATTCACTTTGTATTTTCGCTTATTACAATTATTAAATTAATTATTACTTTTTAAACTAGTAAAACATGACAGATTAGTTTTCCCTTGTTTAGCCTACAATAATGACTCAAGAAACAGTACAACGTACTTTCTTTACATGAATTTGTTTGATTACTCTGAATCAATGAATTTCAGATTTATTTTTGAATTCCTTGAAACAGATTCACCTTCTGTTTTGCATACAGGTTTTCCAGCACGGAGAAAAAATTTCATGGCTGTGTATTCGATGATATAGGGTTTAAGGTTAAATTAATTAAACATAAATTGTATCCCCTTAAACGGGGCAACATTTAATAACCCAAAAAGATGCACTCTTTATCCATACGAGAGGAGTCTACCAAGTTCACTTCGTCGTCGTACACGAGGATAATTGTTGATGAACCTGGGCTGGGGCTGTTGCTACTTGTCCAGCCCTCCTATCGCCTTTAGTTTGTAGCAAACTTGTAGTCAAGTGCAACGTGCACATATGTTTGCATCGAAGAGAAGAGAACAAAAAAACATACAAAACGACTTTGACCTAGATTGGAAACAATCTCTAAAGCTTTGCATTATATCTCAGTGTATCTTTGCTCAGTTCAGTTTTTCAGCATTGTTTTCATTTTAAAAATGCATACGCTCAGAATTGTTTTGCATTTGCGATAACAGGGAAACAGAGGTAAAAACAATACATACATATGAAAGCATAGAGGCATGTGTTATACCGAACTGCATGCTGAACCTCTAATATAGGTTACATAAAAATGCAACAAAATGGGCGGTATCACCAGAACAATCTACACCTGCACACAGTCTGAATAATTATGCACTGATTAAAGATTAGATGTTTTGTGAAAAGCTTCGGTGTTGGATAATGATTGATTAATTTGTCATCAGGCACTATTGAGCCAGTGGGATAATGGCACTAATATCGAGTTTAGATATTCATCCACAGTTTCATAGATGAAGTAGGTATGTAAATCTATAGACAAGATTCATGAAGCCATGAATTAGTGAGCGATTTGAATGCAAACCGCGAACGTTGTCTTTTGTCACGTTTCTTCATCGTCTGGCTTTTTTCGCACATGTATTTTCGATGTTGTCAGAGTCCAAAAATAATTTAATTCTATTAAATGCGATTCTTTCTAGAACTTCTTGTCCGGCATGTTTATTGCGCATATAATCCACAAACATTCAAATAAGGGACATCATTTGATTCACCGCGTTTAACAACCGATGAGAACCAAAAATGATTTAAATTCAAATCGATTAATCACAGTCGTTTCCCATCATTGGAGTTATTGTCGCAAGTGCTACCTTATTAACGCGAATCATGTTTCGGATATTCATCGGCAATAAGTTGACTAATTACACCCATAATGAAACTTGAATCTGTTGCATGAAGTTACTTTTTATGTCACTTGCTATTTATGAACTTTTATATAACATAATTTTGCATAAGTTGCGTAACGATGAAACTTTTTCTGAAGCAATTATTACTTTTCCAACCAAAATTGTTTAGGTAATTCCAATGTTGCATTTTATGGCAACGTTTGCCTCACGTGTGTGATATATCTGTTTATAATAGGTGAAGCATATATATAGTATATCATAACCCAGGAAGACATTACAAGGATCTTGTAATCAAAGTTAATCTTCACTCTGGATAGTCTGAGAAGCTTGTCATCCTTGGTACACATGAAGTTTGACCTTTCGTGTTTTTAGGACATAAAAAAAATTTGACTTACAGCCTTTTAATCTTGAATAAAACTTACCTAAAACATGCTTCCGAAAGCAACAGCTTATTTTCTGTCGAAGTCAAGTCGTTGAGTGTATCTATTTTGGCGAGAAGACTCAAGGATTCTTAGAATATGTCTGGGTCACCCGCACTTGATAGAGTACTTTATGGAACACAACATCATTAATATCTCTAGTTTCCAATAACCTATGAATCGTGTAAAACAAAAAAAAAAAGTGCTGTGCAGTTAAACGCATATCCGACAACCAACATAAATACCTGACGTGCCGCAAATACCGGCTAACTTTTCCCAAGTTCATTTTATGGACTTGCGTTGTATCTCGTCCAACAATTTTTCTAACCTCATATCAAATTGTTATTTTATGCTAACCTCGTCAAATCATTCTTGTCTCAAATTATTGAATTTAATTCGATAATTTTTCAGTGGCGATAACAAGGTGAGGTGGTTGCCAACACTTCAATTTGGCATAGAACTCTGTACACTATATAGTAAGTTTTATTTATCAAATATTCTTCCGTCTCTCGACGAAAAAAATAAAATGGAAATTTAAATTAGTACGTATCCGTATTTTAGAAAATACATTAACACGTTTTGGATTGAAAGAATTTCTTATGTTTATACAAGTGAATGCACTAAATCAAAACAACGTTGACGAAAATAAAATTTTCCCTTAAAACATGAAAGCCCTCTAATCCCTTAAAAAAAATAAATTTTTTCGAAGTATGAGTACCTTTTTACCATTGATTATACTCAGCGTTTGGATTCTACGACTGCTTCTACACATCGAAAAAATCCAACACCCAATTTCATTTGATCATAAAATCATTCGGTGTACTAAACTTTAACAGTGTTTCACACTTAGAACGTGATGTATCTTGTGATTTAGTTTTATGAAAAATTACGCGTTCTAAAAAGACCCTATAAGTGGCCTTTCATTCACAAGTCATCAATAATTGATCTGCAAAATCACGTTCGTTTTGAAGGTGTGTTTCGTTGGAGTGATCATGAATGATCGATGCATGCATGCACCTTGATAACCGAAGTGTGATCGAAATGATGGACAATGATGTGAATTAAGACAGTTCAGTTCTGAAATTATGATTGCAATCAAGTGTTTCATGCTAGTATCTGGCACTTCCGACTTATAGAATTTGTTTAATTGAAATTGCATACCCGTTTGTTTCATTAAATTATTTCTCGTTCAACTAACGCGTTCGAGAAAATTCCATAAATTTTCCATAAAGAAGTACATTACTCCACCAACAAATTTGCACATGTAAAACTCTATATCACCCGATAAATTGATCAGAGGATGCATCGCAAAACACTTCTATCGAATTTATAATTTCAAAAGCACGTGCAAGGTATATCTAATTAGCAGCAGATTTTCACGACAATTGCAAAGTGCATTAGAAATTTATTTGAAATATAATACATAAAAACACACAAAAAATTAAAAATTATTTTAAATTTCATTGTCGAAAATTAGGGAACAATTGGATCAAGTTTACAAATGCTGCTGTTGTGCAATTCAAACGTAATTGATTTCGATTTTGGTTTGTTAACAAATCATTGTCTATGTGTTCATAGTATAATAAGAAATGTAATAGTTAGGCATTTTACTTTACACATGTATTGTATAAACGGCATTGGAAACACCTAATCAAACGAAATTAGCTTGAGTTGCGTTTGTTTTGCTGTTTTGCACAACTAAATTGAAAAATTGTTGCACAATTCACGTCTTCTTCATGGTGTTTCTTCTCTTGCATTTTTATTAAATTGAATTAAACTAAATAAATCATTGCACAATTTGAAACATTTAAATCCATCACTTTCTAGGATTATACTACAGGAAGCATTTATAAATGCAAATTTGACAAATTCTACCAAATCTATATTTAATTTGTAAATTGTTGCAATTTCCTTCTGTTAAATTAAATTTTAGATTTCTTAAAATGTTAGTAAATTTGATTTGTACAAATATATTGTTGACGTGCCACATACCTATTCTTCTCTCTATTCTTATCCCAACAAGAACGTCATCAATCAATAAGGATTTTAAAATTCACTGGCTTCTGCTTGTATTCGCTTTAGTTTCATAAAATTATAGAAGTCATGATGAAAGTATTGTCCATTTAAATGTTGTCATTTGGATAAGCTTTTCGGAATCAATATAATCTCATTAAAAACATTTTTTGGAGATTACCAGACTATGAGGCTATTACCAGGCTATTTATGATATCATGTGATATTTAATCATGATTGGCATTATTGATTCAGTTCAAATTAATTGGGCAAGTTTAGAGGTGTTTTAAAGGGTGAACACAAACATATATTTTTTTATATACAACCACTTGCATGATCAGAATGCTATTGAAATAATGAGAAATTATTTCGAGTGTTTGGTGCATCGTCAGTAAGTATGAAAAATTAAACAAATATAAAGAAACTCTTAGCTAAAATTAAAATCCCTTGAAAATGACATTTTTATCAAATAAATAAATCCGATCAAAGGTACATGTATTTCGTTTGGCCTTCCTAAACCTCCAATTTAAGTAGTTAACCTATATAAATACGACCACGGTGGTTTGAGCAATAATTTCTGAGTTTATCAAGGACCTAATAATGTTTTCTGTTAATGTAAATTGCATTTCAATAAAAATTATTTATTTGATCTGATTAAAAAAATATCGAGCAAGGTGCTTCCTGTGATCAATAAAAGTGAAATTCAACAAACTTTACCAAACCAGATGCAGGCTCTTTTGCCTTGCAATTAATCAATTGAAAAATTTTCAAATTTTCAGTAGATGTAGGGTGTGTTTTGGTTCACCTCGGCTCAGGTTTAGGTCATTTGAGTATGAAATATCTAAAATCATGTGAAGATTACAAAAGTCGTTTTGAATTAAAAGCTTTAAATTGAAAATTTGTCAATCACTAAGAACTCCTTGAAACTTTCAGTATTCTTTCATTTTGAAAAAATATCGTTGACATGTAGGTATATTTAAGAATGGCTAAATAATCTACGATCATAAATTATTTGAAAACATTGTTATGAAGAATGTTGTTTGACGGGAAATGGAAGTCATTTTGAATTCATGCCATTTCAAGTGTAAACAGGTTTAATAAACAAGCATTGCCATAGTTTTATCGTTCAGTTAACCGAAAGTATATATAACATAAATGTAAAATAACGTCGTAAAATTATCTAAACCGTTCACCTTTGGTGGGGGTGGGCAGCGCGTTTGAAATGATTAAATTACTGTTCTTGACAGGAGTTGTAAAATATGATAATAATTATGTCCTGAATATCTCCCCCATGTCCTCAAAGAGAAACTGGTGCTATCATATCAGACGTGTCCAGTTACCCTCCCAAGAATCTTTTCTTTCGACTAGTAATTACTCTAAATCCACGAACAACAAAATGTAACTACGGACTGTTGTATCTTCAGCTACAGACTTCAACTTTTTGAATTTCCCTTTTCGTCACATAACTTCCATTAATAAGCACATATATGTAATTATAACATTCTTGCTTAGAATAATCTCAAAAATAATAAGTTCAAGAATTTGAATTTAATTTTGTCGTCAATCTGTAAATCTGTTCAATAAATATCTTGAAATCTTCCTAAAGTCGGTGCGCAAAACTTTTTTACTTGTTTATACATTTTCCTCATAACTTAAATATTATTATTTATTTTTATTGATTGCTTTAATTCTTTTTGAAATTGATCACCAGCAATATACAAAGAAACTATGTAAATGTGTCTTTAAACATTAAATGAAAATAATCCATTTGTTTCAATATTTATTATGATTGGTTTGATTGACTAACGAAATAATTCGAAAAAATTTACTTGAATTAATAATTAAATATGTGTAATTTTTTTCCACTAAACGTTTTGTGTGTCCAAACTTGAAAATACGAATTGCACCCAAATCAGGCTAAGTAAATTTTTCCATTCATCTTGCTCCCTTATTCCGACAGTAATTTGTTTAACAAATTAAATGTGAATCGCAAAATAAATTCCTCACAGGTCCGTTTCAAATTGCAAATAAATTTTTTTAATTTTATGAATACATGCGAGATGTGATTCTTTTTTGAAATTGAAATCAGTCAGAAATGAACAGAATTATTCTTAATTACGAAAAATTATTTATTGTTGTTGCTTCTACTCTGTTCAACCTGAAGTAAATACTTTTATTAAAATGTCAAAAAATTATTTGGATTAAACTCGAACTACTCTGTAACCTCGTCGAAAAATTTTACAGGAACCTGTTGTAGTGGTCCATTGCTTCATGTTTTGCTAAATTTAGCCGGTTCGCTGTGTCATTGGTACACGAAAATTACAAAAATACCTCAACGTAACCACAGTCCCATTTGGGTCCACTGCACGTACCAACTCCACTGTCTGACTTTGTGGCTCTTTTATAGCTTACACGAGAACTGGCAATTTGAATTAATAAAACTGTAGTACATTACTTGTCTTAGCGCTGAAAAATGCTCTCTGGCGCGCTCTTCTTTTACGTTTTAATTTGCGTCGTTTCTCCGCTCTACGCGGTCGTTCAGAAGGTAGACATCAAGCGGTTCGCGTTTAACCAGTCTAAAAATTTCATTTCGACTCAGTCAATGTTTCGTCTCCAAATTGAAATGCACAATCGACCAGCGAAGAAGTCTGAAATTGAAAAATCAAATCAAGTCCAGTGACGTGGTAGTGTCCACAACTCGTCCATCGTCCAGATAAACTTATACGGTTAAACGGTTCTCAGTGGGTTAATCGTGTTTTCGTGATTTCTATTTTGAAGTTATGTCGCTAAGTAAAAGTGCGTGAAAATTGTTTTGAATTAAGTGTTGTGGAAATAAATTCGATTTCACAGTTGCCCGTGTTATCAGTGTTATCTCCAAAACTACTAAACCACCTGTACAGTGGAGTATCAATTCGTCCACTTTTCAGATCAAAATTCAAGCGCACCGCATGCGTTCAAAGCCAATATATGGCCGATTTCATCAATTGATATCACCACAACGTCAGGTGTAAGGTTAACGAGTTTATGTGTAGTATATTCCTCTATTCGAATGGCCCAATGACATAATTTACAGGTCGTTGCTCATTCTACATCCACATCAACACCTTAAAATTATTACAAAAACGTTCAAAAAGTTCAACAACACTTTCTTTGCTGTGCACGGCCAGTACGGAACGAAATGGAAATTTTTGTTGCGCCAAAACAGTCGTTGTTTGAAACCCGGATAAATCATCAACAAGCAGATCTATTGAAAATGATCAGTTTAAACTAAACGTAAAGTAAAATACAAAAAAATAAAATTTAAATCAAATTGAAAAACTTAATTTTAAATTTAAATTTAAAGTGATTGTGTTTAGTGGTTACAAATTGACTGCTGCTGTTGAATGTAGTTCTTAAACGTTTTAGGAGAAGAAATTTTGCAATAAAATTTTGGGAAAAAAACTTATTTAAATTAAAATTAAAAAAATTATTTTATTGTGCGGCATTTTTATTTTAACTAATACTTATTCGTATTAGTTTTATTTAATTAAGTGTTAGTAAGAGAAAAACATAAGAAACAAGGTGAAATATTATATTATTTGCAATAAAGTAAAACACAAAAACAACGAAAACGAAATTGTTTGCAAAATTTTTACTTTCGGAATTCTTGAATTTTCACAACGAATTTTATAACTGGAATATTTTTGAATGATTTTGTGTGCATTTGTGTTAATGTCAAACAGTTAAAAATGTTTCCTTTGGTCTGTCCAGGTTTATTGATATAATTGCTGTGCTTAAATTTCACTTACCAGCTATTGTTAGTTAATTGTGCACAAAATGGGTTTAAATTTGATAAGTGCAGTTCATGTGATAGCGAAAGGCTGTAGAAGTTTTCCTTCCTTAAGGCCCAGTCAAATTTTAGATATTATTGTCATATCGGCGTTGTTGACAACTTCAAGTGTATTTCCTATAAGTTTTAGAGGTTTTGTTAGTAGCCTTTCATACTTAATTCTACGTTAAGTTGCCTTAGTATGCAGGAAAAGATGGAAATGTTGGAAAATGGCATCTTCACAAAAATGAATATTATAAAACTTTTAAAATAAATTTCTTATCTTCCTTCGTAGTTCCGTCATTGAACGTAAAAAAACATAAACTGTGTTTGTCAAACAAACTTTACAACTGCAAAATGATATTGAATTTATTATTAACCTTTAAGGACAAAAAGATAATTGAGAATTTGAAAAGTAACTTCTTTGCGTTCCATATTCTTATTTCTAAAAAAGTTTGCAAACGAATTTTTCAAAGAAAATTTTATCGCCATTGTGTCATTTCAATTTGTTTTGAAAACTTAAAGACGCCGATAAAATCTTAACCATTTTGAACGAGCTTGTGAAGACGAAAAAACGTGATAAATCGACAAATAAATATTGTTTTTATTGATCAATTTAGTTTAGTTATTGAACTTCGTTAAATCAATAATTGAATGCAATTGAATTAATTGTTTCTGGTCTACAATATTTGCGTGGTGGAATTTTTTGAATCAAGGAAATTCGAAAATTGAGTACCTAAAGTCTGAAACTTATCCAGGGGCTTAATATACATCTGTCTCTACTAAGAAGATACTTTAAAAGAATAGCCAGTATTTGTAAGACAGCTGAAAATATCTTTACTGGTTACTGGTCTCTATGGTCATACCTATGACAACTAACAATTTATGGAGAAAGTGATCTTAAAAGAACATTATATCATGAATAAATGATATCGGTATTCTATGCAAACTTCATTTGATTTTCCTCTATTTTGGACACGTGATTGTTTCTAATTTCGTTTTGATAGACAATATATAAAGTTTAGTGGCAATATTGTCTATGAATCAATATTGCCCGTTTTAGCAAAACTATGAAGTAAAACGTGTCAAATTCATAAGAACTTAAGCTTGATAATATTCAGTGAAGAATTTTGGGAAGTTTCAAATTTCAATACATTAAAGAATATCGCGAAAACTTTTAAAATTTATTTGGTACAATTTGATCCATTTATGCTTGCACTATTACTAGTTGCTTGTAAATTTTTCCAAAATCCTAATTTATCTCCCGTGTTAATAGAGAATGTAACCAAATACGAAGGAAAAAACTGCAATAGACTACTGGCTATTCATTAAAATTAAACCACATGATAATACCTGTGTGTTCCCTACAGAAACATGATGGAATATCAAATACGTTAACGTTCACAGAGACGTACTACAGACATTGGCGTCTTAATCCATTACGAATTTTCCTTGCGTAACATGATAACAATCATAGTAAGGTCAGTGGATTTTCTGAAGGTATTTCACTAGAATCGAAAGTTTTGTTTGTTTCTGTCTGTGACTTTGTAACTTTTTTCCATGTTTCCGTAAAATCACAGATTTTCTGGACAAATCGTTGTGAATGATAATGAAAGAAGTTTCGTACATACCTTAAAAAAGGTTGTAATCCTTGCGCAAAAGATAGTTCCAACAATTTAAGAAGCCTTGTGTAAATAACTAACCAAAAAATTATTGATAATAAGTCTCGTGCGCCAAAGCTTGTTTTTGTATGAAATATATCACTTAAACATTATTACGAAATTTATTTATCGTTTACATTCAGTCGATTTGATAGTAGTAAACATTGAATATCAGATATTTGTGCGAGACTTTGCTAATGAGATAACAGAACGAGCGCAAAAAATTTTTGTGAACATACCGCACCAACTGATAAGATCAGATTTCATAAATTTTCTCTCCTCTTGCATACAAAAATACTGATAATATATATTTGATCTGTTCCATCAAGTCTCCGTTCAATATCTTTTGCACGTTTTATTATCATTCCTAATTAACGAATTAACAAATGAGGAACAATTTGCTGTATGCACAAAGTTATTTTTAAGTGGCAGCATTGACATGGCTATCTAATCTTCGATTCAACAGATCACGATTTCAACACACGCACTAGATTTCAAAACTTTCCTTCTCGTTGCGATTAATAAGTCCAAACAAGTTGTGAGACCAACACAGTGTTCAGTATCTCATGACGAATTGGAAAGTGATTACTCATAACGACTTACCTTGTTTTATTGAAACAAGTTGGCGATTCTTAAAATAAAGTCTAATCTTGCGCAAGTACAGATAACTGCAGGAATCATAGAAACTTGACGTTTGTGAACTGGTCTGTCTATTTGAAAATTTTGCCTAAAGCGTGTTTATGACCAACTGCTTGTTGAACATAAGAGACCACTTTAACACAAAAAGTTTTGTCAGATTAGTTTCGGAAAGAGTTTTGTCCGCCTTCATGCAAGTGTTCACCTGTGCAGGCAGTACCTCCATGTTGAGGTCCGTATTTCCATGGCTGTCAAGTATTAGCTATTCTACATATTTTGTTAAGGTCAAATATTGATTGCTCCAAAGAACTAAACTTTATTTATTTAGTTTTTCGATCATGATATTTTTATATCACCACGGATCAACCTCACATACACTGTGTTGACAAATGATATTGAGCGGCAAATTAATGAGATTTTTGCTCTTTGATCATGGCCAAGTGGCTTCGTTACTGTACTTCTGACGGAATTGTTAAATGCCTACGCGTTGTCGGATAGTATGAAAAAAACTTAAACTCATAATCCATCACATTTTTTTCAAGTAGATATCAATTAACGCACATTTCATTATGTAATATTGGTTTTTTATTCGTATTAACATGTGTTTGTGCTTTCTGGTAATTAAAAAAATTATATTTCATGGATGAATCAAAATACCATTACATTTTTATTTTTACCTACATTTTAGCAACTCAATGATATAGTTACATGTTGTTAGGGAAAATCTGTTCGGGATTTGAGAAACTTGACGTGATAATACTTTTAAGAAGAAATGATTGCTTCCTATTCCCGAGGATCGCGGGTTTTTTTTCCGAAAGAAATTTCAGTGATTAAAATGATTCACGTAAAGTGTTTAATTGTGATTATTATTATCGATGGTAAATTTAATTGGGAAACCACTGCCAACTTATTTCATTTTTCATCAATTAACAGAACCATTGGTCTCCATTTTTCACTTTTTTTTATAAAAATCACTCGAAAATTGGCTATAGAAGTGGGAGTTTTTAATTAACTGCAAAAATCTTAAAACCACTAGTTTATTAAAAAGCTATCATATGTAAGTGTTTTTCAAAACGACCTAGAAATTCGTAGGATACATATTGTTCAAATTTCCCATCAAAACGCTTCTCTCTCCGAGTTGTTGATCATTAAACATCATTGTTAAATCAAATCAGATAGTTAAATCAGAAATGTTTCAAAGTTAGGTTGTTATCCACTAAGATTGTTTTGGCCGGGTGTGATGTGTTTATTTTCTGTGGTTTGTGTTTAAAAATTAAGATAACATGTGAATTCCGCTATGTAAAAGTTTTCATCGTTTCGTGCTGTACGTTAAATATATAAATCAAATTTAAAATGTTCATTATTTGCTTTAACAGAATGGAGAAATATACATTGAAAGTGTCAAGTACTGATTCAATTCCAACAATGCTTAAATTAGAAGATGGGAACGATTTAGATTTTCATAGTCCACCATGTTCACCATCACCAAAGTCATTGACTTTGGGAAGTACAGCCGCAAAAGCTGTTCATGTGACACCCGTACAAAAATCAGGACGACGAAGTTCATTGACCACAGCGTTATCATATTTAAAAACATCGCAAGAAAAGTACAATAAACGTCGCAGTTCCATATCAATTGGATTTTTAGGTAAACGCGGTGGTGACAAGGTACGTTTGACTCATTATATGAAAACCACTAGGAAGTTAATTATTTCTGTACGCCTAAAGCTAAATAAAGATGCGTCATCTACATACGAGTCTGTTGTACGAAGTGAAAAAAGCGATGGTTCCAGACACAGCCCGACAGCTCTGTATTCACCAAACCATTCTGAATTCAAGGAAAGGTTCCCTTTTAGTGACACCAAAAATATCGATAACATTATGCCAAAAGGTGAAGATCAGCCACGAAGGCGTCGAATGTCCTGGCAATCAAAACTTGAACATCGTAAAAGGAAAAGTTTTGAAGTTCAAAATCAATCAACTATTGATGAAGATGAAGTTGCCACTGAGTACTTGAAACTTAGGCAGAAACGCGATTCTTGGTGGAACATTTTTGTCCCAGATCATTTGAAACAAAGGTGATAACAATAATAATTTGTGGTTTATTTTTTTATTTTATATCAGTTAATGTTAACAAAAATGTGCCGTATCAACCACAATTTGATTTCAGCGAATGGTATTTGACTATTGCAAGTAAAAAGTATTATTTGATCAACCTTCGTAAAATTATTAAACGTGAAATCGAAATGATTTTATAACAACACTGGATGCGTATCTAATCTAAGTTTCTTATATGTTACAACTTCTTGAAGTTGTAGATATACTTGAATTGATTATTAAACAATTGACAGTATTTTCCTTTACATAACAAAGTAGATTGAGTGGGCTTGTTATAATTGAACGAAAGCTTCAATCGTTACACAGATTTGTCTTGTTCCGATAAGTATTGGTTTGTGTTATCACAAGCTGTTTGAAATTCGACATCCTCATTAAGCTTTCTTTCAAGAATTTATTTCTGTTATATAATAATGTTTATATAGGATACTAGATATATAATAGGAGTGCAGTGGATATTATCAATTCGCCGTAGTTAACGCTCGTTTTGTGGGCGTTCAATTGATAAGCTTTTTGTTACAGACTGGGGGTGAGTGAATTTGTGGAATCATTATGAAAAATTGAAATTCCAAATCCACAGCAAATTCAACAGATTACTCTGTGCTACGAGGCGTTACTGTTAAATACTTGTCACTCCGTTTCTACGCTTCATAATTGATCATTTTGCTTACCGTAATCGATTCACAAATGCAAAAATTGCTTATGATTGTTAGATATTAGTTTGGGAGAAATTGTTAAATCAAAAATCGAAACAGTTAAGTTAACTTTTTCCTGATTAATTCCAAGTTTAACATCCGAATTCAGTTCTGTCCCCTCAATTTGAAGTTCAATCACCTCCAGACAACTTTGTTTTGTTAATTCAACTATTAATGGAAGAAAATTTCTGGCCGACGAAAATTTGTTCCGAAGTTATATGTTAGATTCTTAAAATAATCTATAGAAAGTCGGACTTTATCGATCAACGGAAATCGATAGAAGGTTTCCGGAATAAGAAAATTTTCTTCCGACCTATACCTAGTAAACAATTTCATTTCCGTAAAACTTTTTGTTTATAACATTGTTTTACCATGCAATCCAATGTGATTAATGAATTGTTTTTGTCGCTATTTTGTTTTCAAACATAACTTAGTGATGGAGGTGCTCCAGTTAGCACGCCGTCTAGTCCAATTCATTTACAAAGTTTTGTTTATCCCGTACTCATGTGGATTATAAATCTTATAGTGGAAATGGTTTTTTTTCCTGCTAGCCACGGAAACTTGATACAACTTTATTAGAATATGTTTTTTATCGATTCTTCGGCGACATAGTGAAAGTTCTTTCAAAGATTTGAAAGAAAAGTTTTCCTCTTGTGTCTGGCACTTATGAACAACAATAAAGGATGTGAGTTAATAGAGATTATCTGGCACATATTATGCTCTTCTCATATCAAAGTTGGTTACTCTAGCTCATCATATTATGATGATAGATTGCATGTTGATTGATAGCAATTCATTATGTCACCACGGATTGAAGCGTATGTCCTGCAAGATATTACAAAGTACCTACTTCTTACTTTCGAACTTTACGCAACGTTTATATTGAACAATATACCTATTATAGTATTTTGCTTATTTGTTTCTACTAATTTATACGTTTTTAGCGTACTGGCTATATTCAAGCAAGAAAACTGATTCAACTTTCTTTAGTTCTTCATAAAAAGTTCGAAACAAAACTTCTGAATCATTTTGAAGCATTCTAAACAATAATACAATTTAATGATAATTGTATGTATTATTAATTTTTTTTATTTTTAATGAATTCTTGGTTCTTCCACTTGAGTTTTTGCACAATAAATTTGTAAATATAGAGCCTGAGCTCACGTTGCAGAAGCGATACGTGTAATGATGAAACTTATGTGCTATAAGTGAAACGAATTATTATTTTAGATTTTTCTATTCAAACATAAGTACCACAAATTATATTTTAACTTATAACTTATTCAACCAAAAATACTATTTTAAAACGACGTAATATTTGTACGGACTAACTCTCGCTAGTGTTTTGAACATTTTTTGAGTTCTTCATTCAAATTTCGCGAAAGATCTCAATTTATTTTTAACCCTTTGTTATTGAAAAGCAAGTCGCACAAGGAACTTTAATTAAGATCTCAGAAAAGCACAAAATATTATTCGTTTCTCATTTGGCCGGCCAATCAACGACCTAAATTTTTTCTATGAGAAATGCATAAAACTCCAAAGCATCTTATAACTATCATCAACTTTCACATTCGTATACATATTCGTGTGTTTATTTATGTTTTATGTGTGAATTTAAAATTATTTTTGATGAAAAACGTCCATTTCATTGTAATCTTGAAAATCAACTCATTATAATGAAAAGCTTTTGCATTTCCTAAGATTTTCCTTATTTTCAATTTTTCATTTTGTTTCTAATACAACTTTTATTTTTTAAGTTTATTTTAAAACATTTTTTTATAATTTGCCTCTGCTTTGTTTTTATTTTATTTTCTTTTTTGCACAAATTTTCTCAGGTCACGTAGGGCTAGCCAAGATGTTGGAATTATGACACGAAGTGCAGATAGTCTTGCACCACCCCAACGAAGGTGAGTAGAGTTTAATTATAAACGAATGTATGGCGTAATTAGATAGGTTAATTATGTACTGTGAAGATGATTTGACTGTAGTTTATTCAAATTGCTTTTTAATTAGCTAGTGTTTGGATAAAAACAATGCCTTGAAAATATGCAGTTCTTTGTACTCGTAAATGTTTGATATTCTTTATTAATTTGATTTTAGTAGTGTTGCATTCGATTGTTTGCTTTATTCTTTATGAAAATATGAAGGCATGCATAAAAAGTTTTTAGTATTCTCCTTTGAGAATTACCTTTGTATTGCATGTTTTTTTTAAATATTTGATGCCGAAGTGTGCGTTGAAACTATTATTAAGTTAAAAGTCAAGTCACCAGGATTTCATCCTCTTTCATTTTAACTGTCCATAACCTTAAGCTAAAGTGTATTTGAATAGACGCTTCACCTTTAAACGTAATAAAACAAGTTATGTGTGAGATATCCACTAATTTTTTTTTATTCAAAAGTGTATTTTATGGCATTATCTATAAATTATTATTCATATTTGGGAGCTCCAATTTCCCACGTCTTTGTCGCTGCTGGATGGCGTGCAATATATGTATTGACTTTTGAATTTGATTACTCGAGAATTTCTAAAATGCCAGAAACCTGCAAGCAAGTAAACCCACACAAACAAATATCAACTAAAATGAGTGTTAATTAGGGTAAAAGTCAGCAAGACTCTAAAATTGTTTCTGCAGTTCAGAAAGTGAAAGCATAAGTAGCGGAAATACGAAAAAAATTTCGTTTACTTTTTGATGATCACCTGTTTATGTTGTCATTCGCTTCATTTAACATGTTTTCGAATTTCTAAATTTTATTTTTCGTCTTTGGTGATCAGATTTTAAGAATGTGGAAACGTGCCACTAGAAATTACATCAGTGACTGAAATGCGAAGCCATCTTCCGCTACAAAACTTACGTTGTTTTGCTGTAATTATAAATTACCGTACATATTTCGATTACGTTGATAAATTATTTATAAATTAGCATTGGCACAATTTCCCAAATTTCATTAATACTTGTATCAAACAATGAAAATGTTCTCGTACATTGCGAAAAACGAAAACAAAAATCAAAATACGCCATTTTTATGGTAAATTGTTTGAAAATAGTTTTAGTTGAGGTGTTTGTAGAAAACGTAAAACCGTACGAATATGAAATTGCCATAAATAACTCGGCATTTACGAGAGACGTGTTACAACTGTCAGTATTGAAGTAATATAAATGGAGTACAATTTTTTATGTAAGTCTACCTGTAAGTGCATTTGTTGCTAATATTGGATTATGAGAACCAACATCAAGTACTAGACTAGACATCGTGTAGCACTTGACTAGTTGAAGTAACTGACAAATATCCTCGTTGGCCGTGGATTGCTGGTGCCTGACAAGTGCCGCGTTTTTTATTTAAAGATCTAGATTCATTCCCATGGCTAGAACTTACTGTTGTAAATTTAATTAATAAAACTGTGGCCTTGGTGTTAAGTAGAGCTTTTCTGTTTTCCACAGTTGTTTTCTAATGCTTTTTCAAATAGACAAAATTTTTGAAGTCACGATTTTGAGGTTTGCCATTAACATTAGCCTGACTCAAAAGTTTGTCCGTGTAACTTATGACCGGCAGCGGTCAATTTATCATAGTATGACTATACATTTATCAAATTCTATTTCAATATAAATGGAAAACTTACAAATCTTTTGCAATTTGCAATCTCTTGCAATCTTTTTTAATTTCAAGACGAATTCCTCTAAATTTTGAATTTATCAATATGTTACTATATGATTTCGTGACCTTAAAGTTCATTTGAATCAGGTCTAAGCTGTTTTGAAGATAAACTTGAAATTTTTCCCTAATTGCATCAAGATTTTTTTTAGATTCCTTTTATGTATATGATTATATAAGATTATAAGTACAAACAGGAAAACAACGCCTTCTCGTCCGCCAACAGTGTCTAGAGCATTACAGCTTCGGCAAGGCTGATGATGTAATAAAATAATTATTTGCATTGTTTTCTTCTTTTCAGGAGTAAATCAAGGAGCGTGGATCACGGTCTTACCGCTCCATTCGACATAGATTCTCTACGATCTACTGTTGAAGGACGTTTTGAAAGTGTTGATCGCTTAACTAAAGGTAATTAATGTTTAAATTAAATAGTTCGTTGTATTAAGACTTACAACTCAAATTTGAATGTTCCTTAACCCGTCCACATTGTCTTACATTGTCTTCAAGATGCTAGCAAAAAGAAATCTTCGTTATCTACAATACCAACAATTACTTACACTGTGGAAGGTCGTGACACCTTGACCTCGGTAGCAGCTCGTTTCGACACAACACCCTCGGAGCTGACTCATTTGAATCGCTTGAATAGCTCATTCATTTATCCTGGGCAACAATTGTTGGTTCCCGATAAATCTGCTGGTAAGGATGATGCATCTAGCGACTCAATGGGTGAGGAGAAAGGATCAACCACTTCTGGGAAGTCTAGTCCCATAGAAAGGAAGTCATCAAAAGAAGAAGTACCTCCGGAAGAAAAAGGTGAGTTAACAAAAATGATGGTGCACATTATTATCTTTCAAAAGTGTCAATTAATTAGCTCTGAACATTCCTTAACTAACAATTGTGAAAAACTACTTTCGCTAAGTGTGAAAAGCAGGTTGCTATAGGTGCGAATTTCGTAAATTTAAAAATTTTTACACGATCCATGAAGCACGGTCGGCGCTCCCAATGAGAACTCAATAATCGAGTTGCGAATTCAAAATGAAGACTTTATTTAAATAATTGGACAAAATGTTTGCTATCTAAATTTGACTGTTTTCTTTCTTAACAAAAAAAAAAGGAAAAAAATCGGATGAACAAAGTGCTAATCCAACTTACTGAAAGTGTTAATTATTTTTACAAAGAAGATTTGAGATTCTTTACGTCGACCTTGAATTTTTCTTAGTCCTCTCGAAATATTCAACATCTTCGCATAAAATAACAATGATACCTGATTTGTTTTATTGAACAATGTAGACACCTGTACTCTACCAAAAATGAGTGCTAATTTATATCATTTCATTTTGTAGTTTTCACATTTTGCAATACAGCCAATGTTGACACTATTTGCTGTGAATTCTGGACTCAAGTGTTCCTCTGAAAAAATGATCGTTATTGATTCTCAAGTATCTTAAACAATATTCTTACAGGAGTATTTATGGCAATTAAAATTGAACTTCTCATTTAGTAGCTCCATATCTCCAAAGTTGCATATGAAATAAAATAATAAAAAAATTATTTAAAAAAGTATGACCACTGAACATTTTAAACCCACCAGCGTTGCTCAAAATTCACACTATTTTTCAAATTCGTTCCATTTCACCTGTTGCTTGTGAACATATCTCATTGAAATACTGGAAGTATGAATAATTCCATCGAAATTATCAGCTGTAGTTTAGAATTTCAAATCAACTAAAAAAATATCAATTACAACTAAAACTATAACATTAGTGCATACCTGTTAAAATAGATTTCAAAGTATTTAAGTATGCTATGATGGAAAAATATAACAAAACCCACGACGCAAACCACACTCGCGTACAAATACCTGGGAATGAGCTTTCCATTCATGCCACGATGATGAAAACGAAACATCAATTTGACACTGGAAACAGTGTGTTCTGTTTTGTTGAGAAATGAAATTTACGTTCTTGTAAAACGAGTGAATGTTTGTTTTCTTTTTGGAAAAACAATTTATTGTGAATTTGTGTGCAGCAGTTTCGATTTATGCGAATACATGAATAATTTAATGATAAAAAGTCTTATCACCAACGTCACAGAACGAAAATGTACACAACTGTATTTTGGAAGAACGGAGGTAATTTTGAAGTGTTGATTACATAGCTATGGGTTGATCACGAAAAATTGCCACATCGTTCGGCTTAATATAGTTTAAATAATTGTAAGACGAATTCAATAAGTTTTTTTTTTAAATAATTTTTCATGTAATTTACTTGAACATGGAAACGGCTATTCATTTATTCAAAAGTAAGTTCTCGAAAAATTGCGTGTTTCCTCGCTTGTCATTTGTGGTGCAAGCTTTTAATGTTTCAGTCACTCACAATCACGATCTCTTCCGGCATATGGTGATTGATATTTTTAATTAACTAAAATTTAATTTTCTAAGAACTTTTCAAGCTTTAACATAATAACCGATAGCAACGCTTCCTTACGCAAAGTGTCATAATATCCGCAATTTATTCAGTGAATTGTTCTTGTAAAATGTCATTGCCCATGTCATGAATTGTCCATCAGTTTACATATTTAATAATTCTTATTATTGTTATTTCAACGAAAGAAATGATAGTGGTACCTTTTGTTTCACTTCACCAACGATAATTCATACAAGTAACTACGAGTTCAACTTGACCAGTCAGAATTTCAATTTTACTGATTTGGTTTTCCTCTATGCCTTACATATTGCACACTTAATTTTCAACGTGATTTTTGAGTCACGAAATGATTATGTTAAGTAGATATTTTTTCCCATAACACTGACCTAAGATTAGTTTATTCATATAAGACTTAATACAAGGTCTAAAACAGGTCCATAACAAACGCATAATGTTAATAAAACAATCTTAATTAATAATTTGATCACATAAATTCTATGCTCAGATCAGAATACAATGTGTTTCACTAATTGTGACGGTTTATGCATCTAATTATATTTAAATTTGAAACTAAAAATTTTCAGTTAACTGTGTTTTATCATTCTTCATTCAACATTGGTACCAAATTTATAACAAGAAAATCGAGTGTTAAGTAACACGCAAGTGCGTTACATAAAGATATTTCGAAATTGGTCGAACCAACGACAACTGTTCAAATTAAATATGGTAATTTTTAGTCCTACGACTACACACGTAATTTGTAGCTTCTGAAATGTAAAATGCTGAAAGTTGCAGCATAACAGTGACAGTTCTAAACACTGACCAATGATAATAAAAAAACTATAATATGATTTTGTTAAACTCAATTATGATTTCTGCACAGAAGTTTAAGTACCATTTGCTTTCTTCAATCTTTTTATAAAATTTAATCCACTTTGAAATATACTTACTAATAAAATCTTCTATTCTCTCATAGATATTCTTGATGGACTACGACCAGGCTCGCCAAAGCCAGGTCACATTGAGAGAGTAGCACCACCAAATCCTACTGCAGACTCTAGCGATGATCAAATAATTACGCAAAGATTTTTGAAAATCAACGTTAGACATATCACCGACGGTCAAGGTGTAGTTGGAGGTGTTCTACTTGTTACACCTAATGCAGTTATGTTTGACCCAAATGTCTCAGATCCATTGGTAATAGAGCATGGACCCGAAAGTTATGGTGTAATCGCTCCTATGGAGCTCGTCGTTAATGCAGCAATTTTTCATGATATAGCACATATGCGGGTTGCTGGTGGTGAATCTAAGTGAGTTTAATTTCACTATATAAAAATAGGCTTAGTAAAAAATTTTCCTTTTCGATTTTAGTAATACCGAGAAAGTTGAAATATATTATCCAGCATCTTGTAGTAACATACATTCATCAGGAAAGGATGAAAGTTTGAATAAAGATGAAACATTGGCTGAAGTCAGACCAGGATCCATTGAATTATGTGATGATCAAGTATCCGTATGTTCAAGCATTGGTCAGGGTGTTGATGCAGGATCTAAAACACAAGAAAAAGAATGTGCTGCAACAACTAACACGCAATCGGTAATTATATTTTATTTTAAATTGTAAAATGTGCTTATTTAAATGATTCAAAATTTTTTAGAAAGAAAATAGTTCTTCACTTGATACGAAATTAATTCCCAGTGAACAAAGTAAAGGTATAGATATAAATCATTATATTTTATCTTACTTATCATGAAAATTTTTATAAATTAAGATGATGAGAAAAAAGATGAGAACGTATCTAAAGCGTCTGAAAAAGTTAAAGAAGAAAACGGTGATGCAGATGAGTTAAAAAAGAACAACGTAGATCAACATTGGGCTATTCCAAATAAAGATAGGTATGTCCAGCTTACAGAAATAAAATAATCTCCAAAAATATGGAATGTTTAACAATAAATATTTGATAATTTTACACTCAACTCTAACAAATAGGTCTATATTTAAATAACTTACGTTCAATGTAAATCGTTTATTGTCATATATTATTGGTCGGTTAAAAGGGAAACGACATAATACAAGAAAAATTGCATGAATTCAAGTCCAATACCTGAAATGTATAAATTAAACTAAAAGATTGATCAAAAAACGCTGGAACTGAGTTTTACTAATGAGCAGCATGCGGCATGTATTTACAACTTTGATATAGATTTATTTTTATATAAAACATTCAATTATTTTTTCTTTTATTTGCATTTTTTGTTCATCAATTTGTAATAGACCAACATATAAAAAACAAACATCCTTATATAATTCCCAAAGATCATCAGACGATGAGGGTGGGAACGAAGATAGTGCTGATAACGCAAATAGTTTGAATACCAGTCAGGGTCAGGAGCAGATAAAAGAATCAATCGATCGTGATATTGGACAACTGACGAAACAGTCCTGCTACGACTCGGGAATAGATATACGTGATCCAAATGCTATGCCTATCGTTCCAAGTATACCAACGAAAAAAGTTTATAGTGATGCAGATATTGTATTAAGTTCAGAATGGGTTCCCCCGAAAACTATTTCTCCAACCCATGTAAGCGAAAGTCCACCTAAATTTGGTCAAATTGGAAGCTCTTTCGGCCAAACTCAAAGCTTGGATATAACTGGTAGTCGCAAGAAAACGTCAAGTGTTAGTTTCAGCGTTGATGAAAATGATCAGAGTCAATCGAGCCAGTCAAGTGATAAGTCCACAGAGCAAAACAAGAAAAATAAGGTACTTGCTCTTACAAATCTGTCAAAAAAGAAATTCATTTTAAAATTACTTTTATTTTAGATGTTGAAACGGTTATCCTACCCACTCGCATGGGTTGAAGGTTTAGCTGGTGAAGGTGGTACTAAACCTTCTGAAGTTGAATCGGCGCCAAACACAGGTGACTCAAATCAAAGCGTTTTTTCGAAAGTTTTCTCAAGGTAAATAATTCACAATAAGCAGTTATTGTAATTGAATTTATTATGGTTTAAAGTTTACACTAATAAACACAAAAATTTGGACGAGCTCATCAAATAAACATTAACTGTTAATGTAAATTCAAATTTCCCTTTCTTAACGAGAAGGTCTTTTTCCTCATAACGAGACGAGATTTGAAGCTTAAACTGTTAAACTGTCGTAGAAACTGGTGCATTAAAGTTTCAAACAATATTCAATATTTCAATCAAAAGAAATTTTCTGTGAGGTTCACTAAAGTGAAAGTTTCATGAACATGATTTTGTCAAGCGTCACTTGAAATCTCTTAGAGCTGAGACTTTTTAAGGGAAACAATAGAAATGATGCATGTTTTAACTGCAGTTTAAGTTCAAACAAGAATTCTTCTCTCTCCATTTGTGAATGATTTCGAATGCTACAGACGTGTCATTATACATTTTTAAAACCTTAATTATAGAAAGATGTTCAAAAACACGCAAAATACTGAGCTCATAAAATTTTCATTTATGTATTACATAATAAACATTTATATAATAAGAATAAGCACCTATAGTTATTAAGAATTTGCATAAAGTATACGAACAACACAAAAAAACTATTTAACAAAATTTAATTCTATTTATTATTGGAAAAATATAAATGCATTTCACCTTTTTGAAACACAAAATTTATGGCAATCAAAATTATGTTCGGATAAATAAAATTCAAAAAGTTCACCCATAACATTGGTATCTGAATTGGGTGGAAATTTGTTTTTGTCGAAGACGCCTTCTGAAGATTCGGGAGGTTCTCCAGTACCTCCAGTTACTCCACATAGTGACAGTCATGGTACGCCTGGGTAAGGGCATTTTTATATGTATCGCTGTTTATATAGTTGATTGGTATTCTTCATTACATCACCTGAAAAATTACTATTAGCTGAAGTTTTGCATAAAATTATGTTTTATTTTTTATACAAAATTTTATATTGTATATTAATTTAAAATTTTTCTTGCAAAATATTGTGCTTAAAACTCACTTTTTTGTACTTTCACAATTAAAATTTATTGTTACAAAATTGATATACAACAAACCTTGTAAATACACTCTCAAATGGAATTTAATTCCCTTTAAGAATTACTTGCTACTTTTCATTTTTTTCATTTTTATACTTAAATGAATTTAAAGTTCATGTTCGTTAGAATGTAATGTTTTTATTAAATTGTAGACCATTTTCATTTGACATTTTCCTTTTAGATAATCTGTTGTTTTTGTGTGTTGTTTAAATTATAAAAACTATAAATATAAAAGACTCATATAAGTTCAAATAAAAAATATAAGTGAAAATTGCTTAAAGAAAAATGTAGATATAAATGTAAGAAATTTATCCAAAGATAGAGTTATTAACTTGTTATAACTTCGTAGGAGATCTTCGATTGGAACTTTCATGAGGCCCCATTCGTCAGAGGGCTCACATCCAACATCGAAGCCTGGGAAGGCACCAGCACCAAAACTTGACTATCGTTCTATGGTTTCGATTGATGATATGCCCGAATTGTTTGTGAGCTTTGACAGTAAGTTGTCTCTTCAACTTTTGCTTAAGATAATTCTTTAGTTTGTAGAACAACATTTCAAACATACCAGAATCACATGACAAAAAATTGAAATAATTTAATTTTTAATGAATTGTCATATATTAGAAGTAACATAGTTATTGCTATAATCTGGTTTTGCTCTACATTAATTGCACTTTTTGTTAGAGTAAGAAATTGGATTCATCTTAATTTTGATAGGTTTTTTACTTAATTGTTCTTGATTACAGATTGATTTTATTTATACGTAACTTTTGTAATGTTACCGTAAAATAATTATTAATATTTTCGTCCTTCAGTTTGAAATTTTAAAGAGAATGAATTCAGAAAAATAGAATGTTTTTCTGTATATTCTCAGGAATGGAGACTTTATTTATTGCACAAAATACACTAACTGAAATTTTTTTATTTTCTTTTATTAACAATCACAAAACAAAAAAATATGTTTTAGTGCGGGCACCACTGTTTCCTCAACTTGAAAATCTTGGTAGGTTTACTTGAAATGCACTCATTCTGCTATATAAAATGCTGTCTATCTTCTCTATATTCTGTGGCTTACATTACTTGTAAGTCTTGTCTTAAACACAAATTGAAGCACAAATTGACTGATGCTTGATTGTTTACAGTATGTATGTTCATGTCTAAGAAAAAAAGCAAAAATATGTAATACACTTCAAAATGTTTTATTTACAGAAACAATTTTTGATTTGATCTTTATTTTAAAATTTGATTATTTACTATTTGTAAAAATTGTAGTTTTAGCGTGATAGTGGCATTCATGCTTTTGAATATAAATCTGGCGAATAGTTACGGAAAATGTAAGATTTTTATATATCTTACATCTATAATTTTATGTTTGATATTTTGTTCTTATATTCTCAACATAAAAAAGGATAAAACAAAATATGTACATATATTCAAGTATTTATCAAAAATATTTCAATATCCATTCCTGGACGAATCAATTTGTAGGAAATATATTTCTTATTGAATGTATTCAATGTACTTGTAGTTAAATCTTTTCAAGATCATGTGTGTCTTCTAATCCATTCAAAAATATATATAGAAATATCTTTTGAATTCCTGTCATAAATAGTATTTGACTTGATTGGAGTCCCTCTCTTTCTCAACTGGGCGGCTCTATTTAAATGATTTTTACTATG
This sequence comes from Chrysops caecutiens, assembly GCA_963971475.1. NCBI lineage: Eukaryota > Metazoa > Arthropoda > Insecta > Diptera > Tabanidae > Chrysops > Chrysops caecutiens. Next base: position 37,309,004 of record OZ020570.1, on the reverse strand, counting down.
TAGAAAAAAGTTTTGTAAATAAATGAATGTGAATCATCAATTTTATATTAAGGTATGATTCTATTAACCATAACTGGAATTAGATTACTAAAGTGAAACATAACATTATGTACTGTTTGTTGATCATATTTTCATTTTATAAAAACAACTGATTACCAATTTGATTACCCAAATGATAATTAGCTGTATTTTTCTATAAAACATTGTATTCAAACAGTAATAGTCTATTGAGCATTGTATAAAACAGTTACTTAATTGTTTTCTCACAAGATTGTATATTAATTCGTGATATTTCAGTTATATATAATTTTTAAATCTGTTATCCTTGTTCAGTACTTAAAAAATAAAAATGTATACATATTTATATTTAAACCCAGTTTGAAAATTAAGTTATACATTGTAAATAGTACCTATATACAAAATTATTTATTCTATGAATGTGAGAATGTCCAACTAGTGTGCCACTAATCCTATGCTTAAGATCAACTTCTTGAAATGTAGCCTTTTGTATCTAAAACTGCACAAACCTATCGCAATCTTAATTTTACATCTATCTTTATTTTGTACAAACACGAAATAATTCTAACTAACTTTTACTACTTTCAGTATTCATAACACTCCATATTTTTTTAAACTAACCATGAAAGACTTTAAGTTACAAACGCTTCAAATTGAAGTTGGAGTAAGAAAACTGTTAGCTGTTAATAACATCACATGCTTTTGATTGGAATGATTCTTCAAAATGTTTATAGTTTTAATAGACAAATGAGACTACATAAACTGATAAATGTAACTAATATGAATGCATGTTGTACTACCAGCATTTGGAATCTATATTTGTGGAACACCCCATATCGTACATAAGAAAACTTCCCACTACTTTTTACTATTTTTGAGCTATAGTATAAACATTTTAATCGCATACACTTTTAATTCATTCTCAGAACTTATTCCTCGGCCAGCTCGTGCCTGTCAAGATCCTCCACTATACTTACGATTACGGATGGGACGGCCAATTGGAAAAGAAATACCTTTGCCAACATCGGTCATGTCATACGGAAAAAATAAGTTGAGACCAGAGTATTGGTTTAGCATTCCAAAGAATAGGTAATTACATATTCTTATTTTATGATAGGTACCAATGAAAATGATTTGTTTTAGAGTTGACGAATTGTATAGATTTATCAGCACATGGGTACGACATTTGTATGGAGAACTAGATGTAGCTCAAATTGAAGCGAGAGGTTTTGAACTCATTCAAAATGATACAGAATGGGTTAAGGGCACAATGTCTAAGGTAGAGAATATTTTATTTAAAGTAATTCTTTTCTCTTTCTTGCTACACTAATTTGCCTAATTTCTAAATTTAAATTTGTATATAACACATTTAAGAACAACAAATTTAAATTTCGGTAACAACTTAGTCACAAACACACTCTTTCAATATCTTGCTGTTTGTTGTAGATTACTTATAGCGCTGGTTTCATTTAATTCAAATATTCTTATTTCATCATTTCAGGATGGTAGACGCAGTAGTGATGGAGAAGATATTGCTGAACTTAGTAGAGAGTCCTGGGAGGTAAGTCGTGTTTATGTTGCTTTGAATTTCATATAATATTTTAGCAGCTTCGAGCAACTTTTAATCCAAAATGAACAATAATGGAAACGTTAAGACTTAATAAAACTTAAAAGTCACATTTTACAACAAAATTAGTTTAGATGCATTTTGAAAAAAGTTTATAGAACAAAATTAAATAACTTTTTTTCGCAAAAACGATCAGCTGCTTAAGGCGCCGTTTGTAAAAACGTACAACATAATCAAAACTGCAGGATCTCATGATTTGGATATATTGGGTGGCGAGGTTAGGAATTGAAGAAATAGTTACAAGCGATTTACTAATGTCCAAATCGCTTCAAAATTGTAGTGATTGTTTAAATTATTTTCTAAGTTTTTATTTTTCAAATTGTGACAAATTGAAACACCATTGTTTGCTAGAATTTCTATTAATAGATATAAATACAATCTACTGAAAACGTAGCTAAACGCATACATGACATATATGACCTTAATATAGAGATTCTAGCAATTGCTGTTATATGTAAAGAAAGCACCAAGCGTAATACTTACTTAATTGTTTGTGTTGTTTTCGTTATTTCTCTAGGAAGCAGCTTTAATAGGGCAAAAGATCGTTTTTCAAAAGAGAATACATTTCTAAATAGTAAATATTATCTCAACTACTGAAAATGGAAAATGCATTCTTTTTTGGAAAATTTGAAAAATGATATTCATTGACTCGCTTTCGTTATTAGTTTCACTGTTTAAAGGATAATAGTATAGAAAAATTCGCCTTTGTATAAAAATTATTCGTCACAAGTCTTTTAGACGCTAGTGAATGCACTCAGAACTTAAGCATGTCATTACTCCTTAAAAAAACATTATTCATCCCTAAATCATTCTTCAGTCACTTCTCAAATAGATACTTATTAAAAAATCAAACAGACAACTATCAAAAACAAAACAAATGACACATCCAAATACCAGTAATCAATAAATGTCAATGCTGTTGTGTATACCTATGCAACAGAGTATTGAATCCCGAAGAAAGTTTAAGTTTTGATACTTATTTGAAATAGAATCATCAAAACGTGGTGCAATATGGGTGATTTACACCGAATAGAAATTTTAGCTTCAAAACGAAAAATATATTTTTTATGGGCTGCAAAATGAAAATATCAACTTCTCTTTCAAGGCTATTGTTAGAATCAAATATCATGTGTTTATATATTCCCGAAACCAGTTTGAGAATGTTTTTTGCATCAGGTTGAGATCGAAATAAAATTACTAATTTATTGACTTTACTCTTGAGTCGGTTTCAACAAGTGTCGAATCTATCAACATGCGAACTTCATTTCCATTTATATTTTCTGACGAAGCTCGTAAACTTATAAGTTATGGATGCTGCTACGCGCCAAATGGATTGATACGAACGATATTAAATATGACATTGTTGTACTTGATTTCCGGATTTGAGATGCAGTTATCTCGTTCGATTCTGTGTTATAATATCTTAAAAAGCGTATTTTGGAGTTAAATTGTAAAATAGCGTAAATGTGTAAAATCTGCACTCGATAATATTATAATTTGACAGATGTCTAGTCTAACGTTACATGTCAGCAAGTCAGCAAGTCTAATGCTACATGCAATCAATCAAGAATGCAGAAGAATGGATTTATAACGAACAATCAGTTTCAGTAAATATTTTTAAAGAGATTATGCTACATATGTCTGTGGTGATCATGCAATCCTGGAACACGTGGATAAATGCATGCGTTCACGGTCGCTCAGTGGCTAGAGCATCTCCCCGAACAGTCCTGGGTTCGGTTTCCAACAATGTGCGCGCATTTTTTCATGTCTATTAATTGCATGGTTTACGCATGGTTTTTCATAATAATCCACTCGGGTGAAAAAAGATAAATTTTAAATTAAATCCAAGATAACTTCCAGAAATGTCAAGTAAATATCAACAAAGTCTTAAGTTAAGCTTTCTTTAATTACGTGTAAACGAACCGTAAAAGTTAATTAAAAAAGAATTAAATGATTTCTTATCAAAATATTTACACGTTCTTTCGTTTGTTCTAATAAGAGTATATTATTTCAATAATGCAAAGATTAAAGTTGAAATTAAAGATTTTAAGAAATGTTTAATGTCCACAAACTGGAAAAGTTTAAGTACTAAAATAACAACAAAACATGTAGACATATCTCGACATTGTCCGTGCCACAAGAACGTTGTCATCTTATTAGGATGCAGTTTAATCTGCAGGTATGAGAAGGTCGAATGATAAATAAGCATTATGTGAACGTTACATGTTTTTCAATGAACTAAATGTCATCAATCAATTGATACATTATAACTTTGAAATTTTAAATGCATTCGAAGTGCATTTAAATTAAAAATTTGCAAAATGATTTAGAAATGAAGCCAAGACTAAAAGTGAGGAAAATTTATTATTTCGCGAAAATTCCTGGCTGCAGAAAGTGTATTAAAATCGTCTCTCAGATGATGGCTCAAAAGCAAATAATCATTTGACTGATGTTTTGAAAATTGCCTTAAATACTTAAATACAAGTGGTTGGTAATTTTGTTTGTGATATTTTCAAAGCAAATGCGTCATTGTACCGAATTGATTGTCTTGTACCGGAAATTAAATGATGCCAATAACAATTGTAATCTTCACTTGAATAATCATCGGGATGCAGACTGCTGATATGGGCTACGGAAATGAAAATTAATCAGAAAACTGTGCCATGGTTATATTGATGTAATTTTCAATTGTAAGAAAGAAATGTAATTATTTTGTTTTCGTAACGGCCCGAAAAGTTTTAATCAATTCAACTGGTACTCGATAGAAGCAATGAAATGATCGAGTACTGAAGCGCTCTCTGATAACACAAGATTTGTAATCACTTCAAACTCAGTTTGACTCAGTTCCGAAGACGCATGTATTTAATTGATTGAAATTTATAAATAGACTGAATACCGCAACCTAAAGCTTCAGAGTTGATATTCGCGTGAACCGATCTGTGACAGACGAGTCAGTTTAGCCAGACTCGTTGAATAAACGTGACACGTTTCAAAAGTATTCAAATTATGAACAAATATTAAAAAGAAATTCAAATCAGTTAACGAGGTGAAAGTGCTTCATTACAAGAAGAAAATTATAAATAAATTAAATTGCATTGGGAAATCATGCAAGCCGAGGTTAACTTTCCTTCCGTTTTGAATATTGCGCGTTTTCTGCGAAAATTTCAACGTTTAAGATCTAATACAAAATCAATATAAATTTAAACAATAAACTTAAACAATACATTAATTTAAATATATTTTGAATAACCAAAACAATTTTCTGTGATATTTCGAGTAATCATTTGTTTTACAAATTTTGCAAACGTTGCAAACAACTCTAGACTATAAATAGTTTAAGAAAAGTACATTCTCGAAATAAAACTTACTAATATTAATAACAAAAAATTGAATTATTTCCAAATATAACCAACTGTTTGTGCTTTTTTTTCATTTTCCTTTGTTGTGTTTATTTTTTTAATTTATTAATAATCCAAAATGAAGATGCGATTGAAAAGTACAAAATTGTCCAATTTTGTTTCTTATATTAAGAATAAGGTAAGAAGAGTAAACATTCTTTAAAATATAAAATATTTACGTGTCAAAAGAACCATCTGATCCAAGTTTCTTGCATTTATGAGACGTTATTTAAAATTGAATTTTTAATTAGATACATATTCAGTTTAATTATGATTATTTGAATGTGGACAATAAAATTCTGTAATAAAAACAACTGCACTAGTAACTTTTACTTCAAGCCTTTTAATCCTTCAATGAATGTTTCATAGCTCATATTTATTGAGCGCATATTTATTGTATCCTCCGATGTTATGAACTACTTTTCATGTGGAAATATCTGTTCCTGTTTATCGAAGATTTTTAATTTGTAAGAACCTTCTGTTTATTTTTAATAATGAGCATTAATATGCTTGGCGTCTATGAAAGTCATTGGTGTTTAAGAAAATATGTAAAGTTATCGACATATGAAATATGTAAAGTTATTGGCAACAAAAAAAAAACATTCTTAAACTTCTTTATAAAGTTTTATTTTAAAATTACTTTCTGCCTTTCTATAATACATGTGTGTGTATATATAAAAAAATCAACCAAATTAACGTTGAACAGGTCGTGGTAATATATTATATGTATATATGTATAAGGCATCAAAACTTAAGTGCATATTTATCTGTTTTTCAAATAATAAAACACACATTCTGCTGCGTTAAATTTTTCAAAAACATTTAATGAACCCTTCCCACTCACGCATTGAGCATGTTATTTACCGATAACGTTTGATAGAGGTTTCGCAAAACTGCATAATTAGTGATTAAACTCAAATAATTCATGATCTATTAAGTGGGAAAATTTTGAGAATTGATAACTGATACCAGTTTTATATGACCTCGAATACGAACTAATATTGTTGTTTTGTATCACATTATTTTCTTAAACATTTCCATTGATTGTTGAATGATGTAAAACATGTACTATCAATGTTTGAGAGTAAATAAAATTATGATGTCTTGTGGTAAATATGAACATAATTTGTAAACTTACAGTAAACCTAGACGGAAATATGGTGCGTGAATACATTTCAATGAAACGTAAATAATTTTCTACATCCGTAGAATTACAGAGGTGTCATGAGTCATTTATTACCATTTGTTGCTTATTAACTAGATTTAACCGCTTCAATTGGTACAAAATTGGATAATTGTTTTCGAGGTTTTAGCCAAAATAACTCGTTCACCTTTCTATTTTTATAATCATATCAACTCAGGATCAATAAGCGAAAAATAATATCAATTAAAGCCTCATAAAAATGAATTCACGATCAGTATCATTAAAATAATAATTTTCGATTCATGATAAAAATCCGAATGTGGGTAGGTACTAATAAAGAATTTCACAATTTTGTGTATTCAAGAGATATAAGATGAACTCTCATTCTTTGAATTGAGCTATGATAAGTCAACTTTTTTGTTTATAAATGTTACTCACTGAATGGTGGCTATGAGTTACACAAGTAATTATGAAAACCTTGGACCCATCAGTTTCAATCCTATTAACATCATTATTATTGCTTCAACCAATCGTCCACGGTTCACAAGAAAAGTTGTTACGTTTTCAAACCACATTTGTTTTATATTTAAAAGAGCTTTCTTTGTAAATGATTCATTTCTACTTTCGTGCCACGTTAATAAAGTTTCAAGAAAAGTATGTGCATCTTTGATATAGACATATATTCATGCCGTATTAAATTTGTTATTTATCATATACTCGTCAGAAGTATTGGTCATACTTTTTCCAAAATAGAAAATAGAATTATAATCCTTACGTTTCAGTGTTATCGCGAAATGAGATGTATCTAAATGATTGAATTTAGTAAAACCTTTTAAAGACCTTCTCTTTTGTCACAGTCATAAAAACACAATGCAATAGAAAAGTCTGTACGTTTTCAACAAATAAACTAAGAAAATATATCAGTAAATTGTGAAACCTTTTATTCCTGAAATATACATATGTACTTTTCTTCGTAAAATAATGACATACTCTGCAGAAAATAAATAAAATAATTGAATTTGTGAAACGAAGTGAAACGGCGGATGAGATGAAGTGTTAATTCTCATGTATAACTAGCTTTTATTGGCAATGAACTTATAGATATGTACGTATTGATTCGCACAAGAAATTATCCAAGAATGACCAATTTTACTGCTGTAGTTTTTGGCTTTCCGTAATAGATCACATTTCTGATATCTTATTATATTTTCATTGATTTCACTGATATCATATTTTCTTATTCTCAAACGACGCAGTTCATTAAGATATGGGGAGATTACGACAAATCCTAAACTTTTGTAGAAATTTTATAGAAATTTGATAACTTCAGATTTCGAAAAATTATCAAAATTTCAGTCAAAATTTCTTGATTATTTTCAAATTTGAAGCACGTTTTATGCGACTGTTTTTAATAATCTTTCGAAAATGTACTCCAGCTGAACAACAGTGTGGAGGAAGTAAGTCTACAAAAGGCAAATCACCTAACTCCGGGTGCGCGTAAGTCGAGGTATTACTGTATATATAATCTCTTCGAGCGAGGTTCTTCGTATAATTACGATTGAACTTCACTTAGAAGTAAGTTCGTTTAATCTTCAATTTCTGCTCTTACTATCACGTTTGGTTTTCATTCTTATGACAAACACTTGAATTGACATTATATTTCGAAAGTTATCTATTTTCAATAATCAGTGAATTTAATTTGTTTTTTTTGCCGATTTCGAGACTGAATTCCAATTTATAGATTGAAGAATATGCGATTTTTAACACATAGCGACACTGATTGACAAATACTATTTGATAAGTTTAAATATACATACTCGTATGTTTTCCCATCATGTCCAAAGGTAATGTTCTTCTAATTAAACGTGTTATATATGCCTACTATGTTTGTATGTCTAATTATATTCGCATTTTTTTAGTCTTTTCATCATCACTGCAAAGCTTTTCGCCTTTTACTATTTTACGTAGTACAATCAATATTTTTTTTTTGAAATTAGAGCTTTAACGGACAAACGAATTTCTTGTTCATTTATATTTCAAATTTCAGACCATGAGTTCCTTTTAAAATGTTTGTTGCAACCATTCCATGTTATCAATCAATCGGTGTCGAAATTCACTTTTTTTAAACTTTCAATACAAACCGGTTTTATCAAGTGCGGTAGCACCTACTCCTTATCATATTTACATTTTTGAATGTTTGAAATCTGCATTTCTATCTATAATTCTGTCTATAAAGTACTTCTGAAGTAGGTAGGTACTTAAGGTTTTGTGAAGCTCGTGTCATTACTTGAGACATATTATGAGGCTTTTCTATTAATCCAGCCGTAACGCATTTATCAATACTGTATGGTTTTGAAAACTATCAATCCCTTCAAGCCACCGGTTTCAAAATTTTCGATTTGGTATCATTTAATTTAAAATGCTTGAGAAGTGGATTCAGAATCATCAGAGGAACAACATGTTATAAAAAATCGGATGAGGATCGTTCTTGGACACAATCACCGAAAGTGAAACGTCATATTTGTATTTACTTGTCGTAAAAGACAATTGTTCTTATGGTCATCAACCCATCACCACTTGTTGCCCAACTTAACTCGTTATTCACATGACATTTGGATAAACAACAACAGGATTTGAGTACCTAAAAGAAATTCAAATTTTGGTTGTGTACCTAGGTACCTACACTTAAGTTAACTTTTTATTCGTACCTTTTTTTTTGAAACAAATCACATTTAGTTTTTCTGATTATTATTTTAGTTTTAAAGTACGGGAGAATGTGAATGCGATGTTAAGTGTAAAGTCCCCCAAATTTTCATTTTTCTACATTTGAAGGTAATTATGTATCTTCATCCCAAAACCTTGGAAGCCTTTTCCTTGGTTACCTACTTCGTATTAAATTTTGTCCCAAGAATTTTCTGATGGTAAATATGGTTCAAAAACAAATGTTCAAATAATTACTTACAAATAAAACAAGCAGGGTGAATGTTTATTTTATAAAATTCATCTAATTAATTTTGAATTTATCATAACACAAAATAATTTAAACATTTTTATTTTACTTACACAAAACCTCGATTTCCCAAAGAGGGGAAATTTTCTTGTTTCGTTTCAAGAATTTTTAAAAGAACGTATGAAAATGGAACAGATGGAAATGGAAAATGTATGATTCCAATTAGAGTTGTTTCTTGTTTCTCTTCAGCATTTGCTATGAAGATGAACGTGTTTTGCACAATTGTTTAGAAATCCGAATAAAAAATAATGTCAAAATTGCAAACTTACCAAAAACCAAATAATTACATTAAGTTTAGTTATATTTTCTGAATTTGTGGCATAAAAATTTCTTTTGTAGTGTTGATTTTACGTAAAACCGATAAGACTGAGTTCAAGTGTTTCATGGTTGTTAATTTCTAGTAACTTTTACATACTATTTTTTGTGTTCCTGTTTTAAATAGTTTAATAACAAAAACAAGTGCGATTCGTGATGATATATATCAGAAATAGTGATTGAAAAACATTTTGAATCTCTACGGTGTTCAAACATTCCATTTGTTTTCATTCAATGCGATGACAAATGGGAATGGTATAAAGAGCGAAATAGAAAGATATTGAATTCTCTTGCTCCCAATTCGACCAGAAGTGTCAGTGCGCTTGTGTTGCTCGCATTTTTGTAACCGGTAAATGTCAACAAACCGACAATGTGGTGGTTAATTTATCTGTCGGTGGCGTTTACCTTTGTGTATGCAATTCGCCAATGGGTTCGACGAATTTACACACTGATTCGGAGGAACCGTAGACTTTTGGGTCCATTGCGGAGGATTCCCAAAAGTCGGGAGCCTACACCGCCTTTAGATGAAAATATCGAAAATCGACTCGACCTTACACAGAAGATGCATGGGACGGTAAAAGATTTTTTCCATTTAAAATTAAATTCAACAAGTGGTTATTATTTAGAATGGTATTGTGCATTTAATAATATACATACCTACCTACAATGAGGAACATTACCTTCCAAGCAAGTTTATTAAATATCAGAATTATTTGACATTTGGAAATTGTGAACAGTTGAATCATCATGATAGAAAAACCGGAGAGCCAAAGTTTCTATCAGTTTCTGCATTCCCCACCACTTACTTTAATGGAGATAGCTTTATCAAGGTGTCATTCTAGACTTCAATTGATTCCATATTCTACTATGATTAGCAGATTTTAAACATTGTACCTATTTGGGTGGATAGCTAAAGCACTTTTATTTAAACATTGAAATTCTAAATCTTTGATGTAAATTTTCACTTGGAAATGCAGTGGTTTTATAGCAATAGTAGGTAACTATAGCTTATATAGATCCTACAATGGACATGCAGGTACAGACTTGACATTCTATCTCATTTATTTACCTATAAATAAATGTCCATTGATGTAAAAAATCTCATGAACTATGTAAAGAATGCGTCCTTGTGAAAAATCAAGACGAGTTCGTTACTCTGTGTAACGTGGCAGGGTCGTGGCGCTGTACAATTTAAGTCAATGCATGTTACCCAGACCGGTGAATTGAAAACTCCAATTTTGTTTCCGCACTTCGTTTAATTTTATTTTATTTTTTAATTCCAATGGTGCGGGAATAAACTCACTGAAAGTCAAGCAGATTCAACTGCAAATCCAACCAGTCACTTTTTTGCTTCAGCAAAGTTAAGACGTGTATAATTTAAGCTAGTGATATTACTCCCGTGAATGGTATTGACACTTTTTACGCAGCAATTAAAGGATTCAAATAAAACTTTGTATTTGAACTGCCAAAATAAATTCAAATAATTAATTTGTTAAATAATTCATTAATAGATAAGTTTTTTTTTGCGGTGTGTATAACGACGTACAAACTGAATGGCTCGAACTAATAGAATCAAAATTCACCGAAATTATTCAAGAACCAGATTATTGAGTGTATATTTTTGTGCGACGTAGGTAGTGAAAAGCTAGTATTTTGCATTAAAATCTGTGAAATCTCGCACATTTTCTGTCTGCAAACTAATCAAAATGTGTGCCGCCATGTGTCAATTACTCACTCCAGTATATGCCCAGGTAAATCTATCGCGTTGCTATAATCAAATGCGTAGAATAATAATTGATTTTATTTCTTGTTTAAGTTATAAACAAAAGGTGAAGATACATTTTGAATCCAGCATGAAATTTAAAACAGAACATTTTTTGAAATGTTTAACCTTTGTTTCCTGTATAAACATCATGAATTTTCACTTCAGGAAGGCCTTCCGAATTTGTTGAATCGTTTCCTGTTTTATTAAATCACCTTCAACTGCTATTACTCTCGATTGGCATGTATCCAAGTTTGGTTTTAATTACTAACATTCCGTACTTCGCAGTAGAAAAGATTTACTGGATTTTCGTCATTCACGAGTGAACCGATTGTTGTGACTGGTTTCTCATAATGTTGTATTCTTACACGATATTGAGCAGCACCTGAAGTTCATGAATTTGTTTGCTTCTTACCGTATTTTGTAAACATTATTTGAACACTCTTAAACACAAACTTGTTTAGATTGACAATTGATTGATGCAAATTTGAGTGTTGTGGTCCACCAACTTAAAGAGTTCAGCTTAAATAAACAATTATTTTGTTAAATTGTTAGCTCCAGAAATTGAGAATTAAGCGTACTCACAGTATTCTTACCATTTTAGAGAAAATATTGAAGAATCACGAAGGTTCAGAAGCATCGTAATAGATATTTTATAGACATCTGATATACGTACTGTCAATGCATGACGTCAATTTCAATAATAGTGAAGTTTTTTAATATATTTAAAAATAAAAAATTTATAGCTTATAACCATCGTCAATTATAAACCACATGAAATTAATGCGAGACAATAAGTTGCAATGACGCAAATTCCAATTTTGATCACATAAAATAAAGTTCCAATGTAGATTATTTAAAATAATTTTCCGTACCGATTGTTTGTTCTACATAGTTCAATTAAAACATCAATTCTATGACTTTTATATTTGAAGTTCACCTCAAGGAAAAAATTGCCACCGGATACTCAAATTGATCTAATGCAACTCAATACATCCATTAGTGATTTATGACGGGGTTTTTTTATGGTTTCAATAGTTCTATTACCATATTGTGGTTGTTTTGCTTACGTTATTTTTGTGAAAATTAAAACGAGTTCTCATTTCCGGTATCTGTTTATCCCGTGAAGATGGAAAAATCACATAACGTGCTGCATTTGGTTGTGAATGCGACTATTTTAGTTATTTACTTCGATAATGGAATTGAAGGTCAGAATTAGGAAAAGTTGTACAATTTGTCCTTGGAAATTTTAATGTCACTTAAAGCAACATGAGCAGTTAAAAGAGTTATTGATTTTTAATTGAAATAAGAGTTTAATTTTCAATAAGCTTTTCTTTTGGGTTTAGTTAAAAATCTGTTGTAGCATACAAGAAGTTGAGTGCTTGCGTTAAAAGACCTATATGATCTATAAAAAGTTTCAAAAGGACTGTTATCGAATCCCAGCAACCATGGATCCTACGAAATAATTATTCCGTTGAAATAATTATTCTTACATAAAACACTTAAACTTTGTGAAGCATGTTATTATATTAATTGTGGTCGGTACAAATTCCTTTAGTGAATAATATCAAAAATATATCTTGCCGATATTGAATCTTTACTTTGACTGATTTCATTCGAAATTCTAAAAACAAGAAACCGAAAATTCTATAATTCATGAATACATTAATCGCCATTCTCTAATTACATTACACTAATTTTTTTATCAATAAAACAAAATAATGTTTGCTATAAAAACAACAACCAGACACAATTGGCATTAAGCACATTGTATATGGACACGATCTTCGTCTATACAACAGAGGACATAGCATACAAATAATTTGCTTAAATTGTGAAACAGTTAAAACTTGTTTATTCATTATCATTTGTTTTTTATTAGTAAAACATATATGTTTTTCTTATTGTTACTAGGTGAATGCTAGGATGTTTTAAGTTATCTGCGATTTTTAATAAATACAATAAAAATAATTTTCCACACAGGTTTTGTCTTTGAGTACTGACGAGTACAGGAAAGCATCACTATTCGCTGGTGGATCGTTTGAATTAGAATTTTCTATCCCTGATTTAATAGGACAAACAGAAATCTTAACAGAAGATCACAGGTAAATATATTGAAAAATGAAATTTTGTTCCCAAAAAATAATAAACACGTTTTTCCTACAGAGAAAAACTCTGCGCGCATTTACCTGCTAGAGCTGAAGGATATTCTTGGTCATTGATATTTAGCACATCTCAACATGGTTTCTCACTGAATTCGTTATATAGGAAAATGCAAAAATTAGAAAGTCCTGTGTTAATAGTTATTGAAGATACCGATCACAACGTTAGTTTTCTTTAGTCTTATATATTTTGTAGTAATAATAATGATTATTTGTCTTGCAGGTTTTTGGTGCACTTACTTCTTGTTCTTTACACGTTTCGGATCATTTTTACGGAACGGGAGAATCCCTTTTATTTAAATTTAACCCAAGTTTCAAAGTGTTCCATTGGACTGGAGAAAATTTATACTTTATTAAAGGTAATCCAGAAAGCTTATCAATTGGAGCTGGAGAGTAAGTAAAATTTTATTGGATTTTAATTGTGAAATTAATTTAAAATCTTTTTTCCACAGTGGCAAATTTGGTCTTTGGCTTGATGGTGATCTGAATCAGGGACGTTCACAACAATGCAGTACATATGCGAATGAAGCATTAGCTCCACAAGAGGATTTTGTTATAAAAACTCTCGAATGTTGGGCATTTGTCTAAACTTAAAAAAGCTTATGTATAATTCACGACCCAGTGTTGTTTGTATGCGATATGAAATATTTATTGGAATTTATTTAAATGTTATAGTAAGATTAAAGGAGGCAAAAATACTAATACTATTCTAATTAAAGCAAAACGATAAACTTGAAGTTAATTATTATTATTTATATTGAAAATGAAATACATTAATATACATTAAATAGAATTGTGACGACTGTTACATTATTAGAATGAATGAATATTTATCCATGTATGCTAAGCTATATTTTCAAAGTGGCACCACTTTGTTGTCATGAAAAAAGCTTAACAAACTTAAAATCAAATAAAATTAGGAACAAAATTCTATCATAGATCAGTCGTTAATAATGATAAAATCTATTAAAATATAAAATGAAGTATATAATACAACTCACGATTTAGCCCAGTTTTAGTTTCCAAACTTATTTCATTAATTTATGAAAAATAGCATATTGCTATGATTTCTTATTCAGTTGATAAGTACTCTTTAGTACATACCTTATGTTATAATATTATTTTTGTTAATTTTTTTTTAATAAATATTTTAATCGAAACTGTTTTTTTTTTTTTTTGATTTTTCATATTTTTCTTATATCACTGCCCTTGTTGGGGTTTTGGCAATAGTAAATAAATGGATAATTCGAAAATAATATGTATTTTGTGATTTGTTGATGCTGATTTGCTGTTGTAATTCAATCATAAGTAGAAAAGTGTTCACAAAATTCAAATGTTCGAGTTTAAAGTCACTTAAAACAAAACGTATATAATATAAATTAACTTTGAAAGGAAATATGTATTGTCTATAAATTGTTGTATCCAAATAACAAAAATTGTAGAACACATATTTTGGATTTATTTAGACACGTTCTTAAAAAGAATGTTTATTTGTGTGATTAAAATAAAGTGCTAGTACAAAATAATGCAAACTAAAGTATATAAAGTATATTATATATATATACATAAACTTGCATACACGAATAAATAAATGTGTAGTTTGGCTAGTTTTAGTGAAAAGCACACATAGCAGCGATAGACATAATAATATAAGGAATTTTGATATCGTAGAATTTGTAAACGTTTATAAAACAAATTTATTGTGATTTTTTTCGCGAAGTTTAGATAAGGGCAGTGTTTGTAAAAAGAAAAATAATGAACAAAATATTATACTGACTTCTATAACGCCAGTATATTCCATGCCTGCCTTTTTGTACGATTCGTTCATGTTTATTCGAAAAACTACGACAACATTTAACAATTAATTTGAGAACAATTACCTTCTGAGAACAATTCTATCGAAAGAATATATTAATTTAATAGATTTATTTTGGAATGAAAAACGTTTTATATTTTGAAAAGTAGAGCAATAAAAGATAGTACCCGAGTATATTGAAGTATACTTTCTAAAACATTAAATTTAATGAAACATTAAACTAACATTGATAAAACGCCTGTTGAAACACCTACTCCATATGATGATTTTTTTTATCACATAGTAAACAATGTATTTATCACATAAATACATGGTATAATAAATTGTGCTCTTTACAATGACCTTTATTGGAATAACAGCTATTGAAGTATTGAACGGAAGCTCTTAATAATCATAGCAAAAATTTGATAAAAAAGCAAGTTTTTCCAAAACTAACTTTCATAAATTAATTTGTACATCGAGTTAATAGTAATAGTAAAATGAAAAATGGTCAAAATCATTCCCACACATTAATTTTTAGATCTATGATGTATGTCAATCCTACAAGAAACTAATCTCGCAGTCGTGAACACATTTATTTACATCAATATGTAAAGCATTCTTCATGGAATCCTACAAGAATGCTCAATTCGTTAAAAAGCTCTGAGTTAAACTTTTTTTTTGTTTGTTTTCGTTGTTAGTGGCGCCTGTTATTTATGTATAAGACTAGTTCTCTTGCAGCTTAATTGTCATTTAAGATTTCATATGGATAATTTATGTCATCAGGGTTTTTGTTAACTGAAATATAGTTTAAAACAAAAAACATTTGAAATAGTGGGAATATTTTGTATGTAAGTTCGTTCCACGGTTTGATTCAGAATTATTACCGCTTGAATATTTTTCCGACTGGATTTTATAAGTTCCATTAATTAATAGCCTTGGACTGATCAGAAACTTTATATATATACGTATCTACGTTGTATTAGCATGTTGTATCTATGTTATCCGGGAACTGATGATTGTTGCCGCGCATCAGAGTAATTATTAAAATAAAATCGTTATGCAATTGAAAGTCTCTTAAAAACCTATCGGTTGTTAGATTGCAAAATAGTAGATGCCCCAAAGCTATAAAAGAAGTATCGTGCATAAATTTTGAAATCAACATTAAAACGACCAAACGTACACCTTCACTATAGCTACTGTAACTTAAATCCATGCATTATTTTAAATGTTAAAATTCAAATAAACCATACTCAAAAAAAAAAAAAAAACAAAAAGAGATGACTAAAACTTAAAACGACCAAATAAAGAAAATCAAATTTAAATACAAATATTTTTGAAACATTGAAAAAACGTTTGTAATAACTACATTCTATAGAAATAAAATGATTAAGCTATTACCAGTAGAAATTTTGAAAGCAAACACAAATGTTACTGCTAGAATTTAGAAACCAAAATTATTAAATAATCAATAAAAAAGGGAAAATATGGCATATTGATACCATATTATGAAATTTGTAAGAAAAAGACATATGATTATAAATTCGTAAAAAGTTTATATAAAGATTGTAACTTCTGTCAATTACAAAAGTAGACTGGAATTTTCCAAAAAAGTTAATAAACAAGAAAAAAAAGAAAAAATTCATTAGCAAATATAAAACCAAGTACGAATAAGTCATACACGTACTGGGCATATTGCGCATATAAAAAAGCAAATGCAATTTAATCATTCATAACCAACAGTTTGAAAACTGATGAGGATGTTATATAACATGCTTATATGTTTGTTATTTTTTGATGAAACGAGCATAATTGTTAAAAGAAAGTAAATTTTAATGTTTAATTATAGTGTGGCTTGAAATGTCTGAATATATTTGCGGGAGAACAGATATACTTTGCTAACTTGTTACTTTGGGAACAACCGTACGTTTTGTAGCTGCTCTCATATCTCAGAAAATAAGTATGTAATTTTTCAACATGTACAGCATAGTATCACATTTATAGGATAACACACTAGATTCCGTTTTAATTTATTATCTTAAAAATTTGTCCTTAATCATCAGTTTTCATATGTTAAAATATTTTCGTGCCCAATATGATCCAAATCAAAAATGAATTGCTACATTAAATGAATTGCTACAGCATTTTACACAGCTGTTCCACAATTTTGATACATTACGTTTCTCTTGTGTAAGTTTCTCAAATTGAAACTTTTTTGAAATGCGTTTTTGGTTACGACAGAACCACTGTTGTAGTTCTAAAGGATTAATTACTCAGTGAATGTTAACATAAAACTACACAATGTTTTTAGATAAAATCACAAAAACACGTAGACTATTATTGTATGATAACTCAACAGGTCGGTAATTCTGTCTTGATGTGCTTCTGAATCGTATTTGAAGAATATTGTTACCAAGTGAGGAAAGCTTTTATGTAGGGCACATTTTCTATCCGTTTTTAAAAAAATTTCGTTATTTGAAATTTTAAATTTAGTTTTATTATTTATATTACGATTTTTGAATTTTAAAAAAGCAATGTAAGCAATGTTTATGAAAATAATATCTTATAGCCGTTCATAGAAAGTAAAGTTGCAAAACTAAGTTTAAGCGGATTTCAATTATCCAGAGCCTTCATTGTAGCAAAACTTATAAACTTAGCTTTCATTAATACTACAAAATGCATGAATGTTCGAAGTTATATTTTTATTAAAACACATGTGTACCTTTGTATGTAAATAGTTAAAGGCAAAGAGATGTTCAAAGAAAAATATACAAAGACGTTATTAAAATAGTATTCGGGTATAATTTCAGGACGATGGAACCGTGCTCTGGATTTAAATAATGTAATTATAATTGTAATAAAATGTAGCTTGTGCAGGGCAACATTTATGTAGTCAAATATTATTTGCTAATAAAAGATTCAAGAGTACATACAATTTGTATTCCTTTAAATCCAGTATGAAGGTTTTATTAATTGAAAGTAGAATTCTGCAGCATTTGGTCATGCATCGTGATTAACATCTTCTCAAATAAAATCGTTGATTTCAAGGACAATTGACTACTCAATGGGCGTTTATTTTTAAAAACACAATTCCAGTTTCAAAACAAAAAGACTTTATTGGTAACAAGTTAAACAATATAAATTAAATGTCTTACATTTATAAAATTTTGTTGATACTACAGGAACAACTCACACTAGTTTTGCCAAATTGTTAATTGTTATTTTTACTGAGCATACTTATTGACTTATCGCACCCTCATTGTTTTGCTGCAAGTTTATAATAAAACGAAGTTGCGCATAACTAGAAAATTATATGAGATTATTATTTAATAAAATTTTTCTTTTAAATAAGAAGTTGATTCACCAAATTTAATTTTTTTTTAAATCAAAATGTTCGTATTTGGTCCTTTCATTAATGTGAGTCGTTGCTGTTCATATATCACAGATTTTAGAGCCTAGGATTCTACGATAAAAAAAGGAAAACATTGGTAATGATAAAAAGGAATACATTATAGATTACACAGGTAAAAATAATAAGCGTTTGTATTGTGTATATTTTCAGTAATAGTTCTGATACATAATTCTATTTTAAATTAGTTTGTTCCGCATCAATATACTTTTTTATGATTTTTGATTTTTAATTATTTTATTTTTAAGAACTCCATCGAGAATGAGAACAAATTGTTGTAAATATTAGTTTGGTCCGTTACAAAAAATTGTTTATTGAATAGTAAAGTTTCAAACATTTCAGGTCTTGACGAGTTTTGAACGCTTACAGATAATAAAAGATTTTATTTTATCGAGATTAACAATTAATTTATTATAAAGCATTTTAAATGCTGAAGAACGTTCAAATTCTACGTTGATATGTTAATTTTTGGACAAGGTTCTTTTTACGTTTTGTTATTATACTCAAAAACGACAAACAACTACACGGAATCAACAAAAAGAACTGAAGAAATTAAGACCACTGAAGAATATTTAATGGTATACAATACGTAGATATCTCACACTATACGTGAATTGCTGAGTTACATTTATGATAACTTCTATATAATTATTATACTTATCAATCATCAGCATTTGATAATTTTATACTAGATTGAAAGGCATTTCGTTTGAAAGTAATAAGTTTGAAAATTTATTTTGTAATATTTTACTAATTTGATTAGTTTGAATTTAATGTTGTTAATTCGTAGCTAGAAAACAAGAAATCTGAAATAAGTTCTGTGTTTTTAAGTTCCAAGAAGTTGTTTTGTTTGATTACGATAAAAGTACAATATAACTCTTTGTTTAATATTAATCTTGTGCTCTTCATAACAAAATTCTAAATTAAATGGAAATGGAAGGTAAGTTGAAAAAATTTGTCATTTATACATGCGTGTTATCATGATGGCCTATAGTACTCACTGCAACAAATATTGTTCTGTATTCTAATTTAAATAGTTTTAACTCATTAATTCACAGAGATAAACAAAAAATATGATCAATAAGAGTCCTTCCATGTTTTTGATGTTTTGATAATGAGGAAATTCTTAATTGTACATTGCTTAATCTGGTTAAATTTTGAGTAATGAAGTATCTAATGAAGAGAAGAACTATTAAGTGAAAGTGAATATTTAAACGAAATCAACTTGACACAATAATGATATGGTTTTTAAGAAAATAGCATTTAAATGTTAAAAGAACTATGTTATCATATAATATCAGTTATCAATGTAAAGAAAGCCTTATAACATTGGTCAACTGGATTATTTATATCAGAAACGTGCAAAAGATGCCAAACGTTTTCTTAAATTTTTTTGCAGTTAGGCTTAGGCTGGATATATATGTATATAAAGGAATTGATCTTTCAAAACTCTAATATAATTACTAGTAGTAAATTTTTTCTAATATATTATTAACGCTTAATTTATGATTGTACGGTTTTTAGTTTTAAAAGATATATTTTAAATATCCTATAAATATTTAATGCTAGTAATTCTTTTTAATTTCAATAATTTTACTAGATGTTTCGTAACTTGCTATTTATTGAACTTTTATTAAATAATCATCCAAAAGGATCATCAGGATTAAAAGAATGTTTTGTATGATATACATTCGTATTTTTATATATTATACTTTTTGCATAGTAATGTTAAAGATCATTAATTATTTGGCATAACTTAATTTGTGATCAAAAATCAATGCTTTTTTAAGATTAATATAAATTTGTTTTAAATATTCTCAAGCTAACAAATATCTTTCAATGTAAAATAGTGCACCTCATTGTTGATATAATTTATAAGAAGGAAAATTTTGCAAGAATCACTTGACAAAATGAATTAAAATATTAATAAATATCTATTAGATAATACATAAAGTCATATCATCGTAAACTCTAAAAAATAAAACAATCAATTTTCATCACAAGTTGTCAAAGTAATTGAAGAATGAATTTATCGTTGTCGCAAATAATTACATTTAGGTATACATAATTGCTTTTATCAATTTACCGAAATGAGGACAAAAATATATTTTTAATTAAATCAATTGAAAATATTATAATAAGAAATTTTTCAAGTGTACAACATATATGACATTATGCAATGTTTATTAAAGATTGCTTTTGTTTTAGAATTTGTTTTAGAAATCTCGGGCTTCGTCAAAAAATTAACAACAATCCAATTATCGTTTCTGTTCGTTCAATTACACATTATATTATTATATCATTTTAAATTTTGAATTCAGTAGAATTTTTGTTCGAAAAATATAGTCTAAATAAGTTTTGCTTATTCTTCGTCAAATTTTATTGATTTTGATGATAATATATTCGGTTATTGGTAAAGTTAAGTTTATTTGTAAATATCTGTTACGTATAGGTTTGAAAATTTCCATCCGTGTACATTCTTTATATGGTTAAAGTAATTATTGAAAGTTGTAGGTATTGCTCTTCTGAAACTATATTCGAGAGTTCGAGACCATGTAACAAGTTTTCTATTTACCGAATATTTATAATGACAAGAAATAAATTATTTAGTAGTCACTTGATGCCCAAGGAATATGCCCAGGATTAATATCTTTCCAGTGGTAAGACGATTTTGGGATTGTACATTCAAAAAGTTAGTAACACAATATCTACGAAATAATTAGTTACATCTCAACCATAACGAGAGGCTTTAAACTTACAACCGCCACCTAAGGTAACGTGGTATCATGTGAACGACGAAAAGATCAAAAATTCGTATGTTGTCCACTGATGCCAGTAATATCATGATACAAACCTTATTCGCCATATCTTAAGTAAATTACGTCAATCCACACCTAACTAAAGAATACAATGATGTGGTTTGATTGTATTTCGCTATTATGATTTTGCGATGAGTACATCTTCTAGGTATGAGGTGATGATGAGTATATCCTATGGGAAATGCTGTTGAAGGTGTTTAGTTTACAAAAAGTTGTAAAATATGAAATCGGACATCTGTGAAGCTCGTTACTTTGAGAATTTCTGTACGCGAATGACTTCGGTAGACTCGAGTTACATTAGTGTTCAGAAGGTTATAAGATTGAAATCTTAAAGGGGCTACTACCGAAACACATTCCATTGGAATAGTAATATTCGCTATCAATCGGGCGTACACTGAAGGACGTGAAGGAGAATCTTTCCAGGGAAAATTTCACTTTTCTAGAAGTTGTATGCCCATACACTTTTAACCTCCACCCATATCTTTAATAGCCTGGAGAATTCTTTTGACGTGACCTACTTTAACCACTCCTAAATCTTTAAGATCCCGTCGCCCTAACGTTAACAGCTCTTTGCCACGGATATCATTCTTGACAAAGCTGTCAACATACTCTGATAGTTGCATTGTTTCCAGCCATGTCACTACTTCATTGACACCCCAATTGCTAACAGCTTCTTTTGAATTTGTGGAAGGTTTGGATATTGAAGTAGTTGTGGCTCCACTTCTAAATCGTAGCCAGAATGGTTTAGATTTCTTGCGTGTATCCGGCTATAAAGGAAATATTTTTATTATTGGAATTGATACGGCCTTCTGTACGTGTACCTCTTCATGTGGTGCCAGTATATTGAAGAATGCCCGCTTTTTACCATCCTCACATTCTTGTACGATACATTTTCTTAATTCCATTTCCATGTTTGCTAAGGCTGTGCTCAGTTTAGATTCCAGATCTTCCCGCAGTATTAAACTGTGACAACGTTCTCTTAACAGTCCACATGAATCTTCGTAAAGTTGTCGGGAAGAATCAATAACTTCACCTAATTTAATCCTAAGAGTAGGTCCTTCAATGATTTTTCCATTTGGATGTGTAGCTTCTAGTGCATCAGCAGTTCTACACGCCACGGCGTATAAATCATGTTCCAATGAAGGATGAGAGATTATTAAGAATTTAACCCATTTTACTAGAGAGCTGACACATTCAATGAAATTGAGAAGAACATAACTTTCTCTTTCAGAGAATATTTCATCGGTGCTCATGTCAATGTGCTCGGATAATGTTGAAGTTTGTTCTCGCTGAATAGATATACTATGTTGTCTTTGCTTTTCTTGCCAAGCTTTTAGAGATATTTCGAGATTTCTGTTCCTACAAAGCATTTGTACACGATTCTTGTGAATGATTCGTATCATACCAGGAGGCTGAAGCCATGCTTCACCATCAACTTGAATTGGTACTTCTTCATCACCTAAAATATTTATTTGAACGCTTTGGCATTGAGCAATACGATGGTGTTGCAAATTGATCAGTCTCGATGCGGCCATTTGAACTGAACCAAATACAGCAACGACTTCTAGAATCCTGTCGTCAAAGCTTGGTGCTAGAAAGCAGTCATCTTCTTTTGAACCTCCCCAGAAGTTTGTGCCTCCCATAAAGCTACATTATTCAATAAAATCCATTTTAATTATTTTCAAATTTCAGCGCAAGGAATTTCATACCTGGGGATATTGAGAACAACGATTCCTTGCAAGGATGGTAATGGAATTCTTTGACCATCGCATTCCAACTGTACACGTTGTTCCAAATTTTTGTAAGTCTTCTGAAGCCATTGCTTTGATCCAAGCACTCCATACCACATATAATTTTTAGCTCTAGACCTACACTTTTCGGGATGCTCTTCACGTTTGTTGTGGAAATCCAATGATATTTTCGCATCTATCCCAATACCAAAGTAGTTGTTCATTACACACTTTTCATAATACCCTTCTAGTAGAGTCTCATCTGGATCCATTAAAGGACTAACCGCTGCGCAAAGTGTATCTGCATTGGCTAACAAACATTTGGAAATAAAACCAGTACCGGCAGTGACATCTAGAAGTAGAAAATTGATCTCAAAACTGTTTATTTTAAAATGGTTAACACATACTTGGCCATGCTGGAAGCCTTACAAGCGGATTGATTATAGGCAATTTTTTGTTTTTCGCCAGGTCTTTATCCTTATCAGTTTTTGGACCTTTATCATCTTTATTGTCGTCTAATCCAAAAAGAGATGAGCCCATGAATAAACTCGATTTTGAGCTTCCCAAAGCCATAGTCTCGTTCTGCTTAAAAATATATTATGCCGTTAGTTTTATTCAAGTTAAATGTAATGTAACTTGCATTTACTTTAAATAAGCTACCACAGCTAATTCTTCTGCTAGCGGCAGGTGAACTGTTAAGGAATTTAATGTGCTCTGGGTCGAGGCTCAAAAGATTTGGATTATAGCCAGAATGTCGTCGATCTTTCTCTTTTTCATACTCTCTAACAGTTAGGCTGGGAGAGTGACTTGAATGACGTCGTATTTCGCTATTTCGTTGGACTCTCAGGCTATCACCCCGTAATGGAGACGGCGGTTCAACTACAACACTTACCTGATGAAATTTGTGGTCTTCATCATCAAATGATTCCTTCTTACAGGATTCATCAAAACTGATTCTTTTAGTGTCTTGAGATGTTAGTGATAGGCCTCCTTCAGATATTGGCTTTGGACGCGCATCTTTGGGAATTATTCTTACAGTTTCTGTGTGGCACAAATCTGATAGAGATCCTTGAATTTGTATTTTTATACTAGAAATGGGTTCTAAGTTTTGGTCACATTCATCCAAATTAGAAGGCAAGGATGTTTTGATTGAGGCACTTTTTGTACGATTAGGTCTCTGTTCAAATATTTATAATTATAAATTAATTATTATCACCAATTAGTTAACTGGATTATTTACCTTGAAACTTTTTCTCGCTATGTCATTTCCTTCGACAAACTGTGCAAGACTGCAATACCTTATTGGTTCTCTAGCTTTTTGATCATCACAACGATTATCAATTTCGAAGACAATATTTTCAAATCCAAACTGTTGAGGTGATTCACAAAACGTTCCACTTATTTTAGGTTGAGGAGGAGAGGATCTTCGTCGTATCGATTTTTTTCTAGGTTTGATGCTTTCTGAACACAATGTTATTGTATCTTCAGTAATTGTATTATCTTGAAGAGCACCAAGTATATCTTGGCCCAATACTGAACTTATGTCATCCATTAAACTTTCGCCAGGCATTGCTTCTGTTGTATCACTAGTTTCAGGTGAGTCAATGTGTGTTAGTCGATCAAAGTCCAAGTCCTGTAAATGAAATTTTTTTGATATTGTGGCTTTAAGTGATTATGTCATGTTACGTACTTGAATTATATCCGCAACATGAAAGTGGCTCTCTTGTGCTTCAGATGTCTTATCTAAAATTTCCGAAGTTACACTGCACTCTTCATTACTGAAAGCGGAGAGAACGTCACTAGCTTCACCGGGTTGCTCTTCTGAAGAAGAACGTTCCTAAAATAACAGCGTTCGAAAATGAAACCCGTTGGAAATGAATTTGTGTCTCTTACCGGCACATCCGTATCAATTATGGTAATACTATCGCTCGTGTAAATATTTTGTTCAGCTTCCGTGTTTGGTGTAACTATTTGCGGAATTTCAAGATTTTGAGTCTTGATAACACTTTCAACAGTTCCTTCTGAACCCTCCGATGTTTTAGTACCAGTTGATTCCCGGGATTGGCTTTTTAGCATATTTGTTCTCAAGAGGTCACGTTCATAGACTTCGACTGGTCGATAGCCAGAACACAGTGGATCTAATGAATCACCCATTCTAGGTACTGGAAAATAGAAATGTTCGATTTTGTTATCCGATTCAAAGGTAGCGTCAGTTGGTGCAGTTGTAGCATCAGAATCGGCTTGAAAGGATTTATTGTTTTCATCATTTGATGAATGGTGAACTGGTGGGCACATTTTTTCCAAATGAATACCATTTTCTTCGATTTCTTCTATACTTTCCGGTACACCTGAACTACGTCTACTCGTACCATCTGCAAACTGTTTTGGAACTGGTAAACTTATAGTTGCTAGGAAAGCTTCATCAACTGAATCCCGTTTCATGTCAGGAAATGGTGATATACAAGTTAACCGAGTTGTTGACACTGAAGGGGAAATTATGTTGATTGGCGGTATGGGTAATGGAGAGGTACAAGGAGATGTCTCCATCGACGATGTGTGGACTTTAAGAGCCTCAAATGGTGTTATAGAAAACTTACGCTGATAACGCTTAGGTCTCCCAGGTTCTGAATGTTCCACAACATTATAAATAGCACGTTTGATACTGTTAGCTCTACATTGTAAGGCTTCTTTTTCTGTTGATCTCAGTATTCTACTATTCCTACGTTCCTTGCTGTTGAGTTTATCCTTTTCTCCCTTTTCCATTGAAGGTCTCAGCAGCGGTGTTTCGTAACTAGAAAGATACACAAATCTTTCAGAAACATATGAATTTCCACAATTCCTGGGACTCATTATGGTGTACTAAATTGTAAACATTACGAGTATAATTTCTATTGTACTTACGGTCGTGCAATTGGGCTTTTGGCAAGGCTTCTCCTCGAGATGTCTTCTAGAGTTTGCAACAGCTCATCGTCTCTATATTCACCACGTTCTTCTTCACGCAAAGCATCTAGAAGCATAGTGAGTTTCTGTCGCAAAATATCACATTTTATACATAATTGCTCGTCTTCTTTTTTACTCTCGCTAATTTTTGAAATGAGTTCATCCACTATTTCGTATAACATCTTCGTTGACGATACAACAATTTGAAAATCATCAGCTTCAACAATCGATTTTAGATGCCAATTGGCTGATTGTACAAAGTTTGTTACAAGTAAGTCTTGGGCATTCGTTATAGACATTTTTGGTGCTTTCAATGCAATAGGTTTTTCAAATACCATAATGCTCCAGCGGTCAAGCATTTTGGTACTGGCAGTTTCATAGCGCTCGAGAATCTGAGGTAAGTGTGCATCATCGTCACAAGAAGAACCCCAACCCAAAACACGAGCTAAATCATTTCCTGTGCCTAATGGTAGTACAGCGACTTGACACTGTTTCTAAAATAATAAAATTAGAATAAAACTATACCTACTTGAAGAAATTGTGTTGAATGACTTACGTGCATATCAAATCGATCAATTTCACTTAGTACCCATCCTACGGATCCATCACCAGAGCAAACCAAAATTCGGAACGGATCGAAATGTCGAAACAATCGTAAACCTAAACTGGGACCAGTTGATATCAAATCAAAGACTTGTGCTGGATTGAGTAATTGTTTGAAACGCCTTAAGAACTTAACACCTTGATTATCACCAGATTTAGAATTAACAAAAACCAGTAGCGGTGAGAAATTTCCTTGTGGCTTCACAACATCCCATGCTTCGTCTATTCCAATTGAATGTACGGATATCGGAGGCACAACTGATACTTTTGCTGGTCCGAGAGGACATGCAACTTGCATGTGGGGCCTACACGCAGTGTGCACAGTAGAGCGGCACCATAAGCATCTCCAGTCTTGCAGCCTCAAAACAGATCCACAGGTCTTTTTACAGACAGCACACACAGCTGACACAGGAAGGTTTCCCTCCATCCACTGATGTGGCATAACTATACTGCCATCTTTTTCTTCTATGATATCCTTGCCAACACTTGCCAAGGTTGTCCATTTGCAATTTGCAATTGCTTTAGCTGCACATCGCTTGTGTACTTTACATTTGCAAACCTCGCAAGACAACCCATGTGAGGTGACACCAGATAGTGCCTCACGACAAACGTTACAATATGTTGGCCTTGCGTGCGACGTGGCATACCAGTGATGGTGGTTATAAAGAAAATCATGTTGATCTGGACCTGGCTCAAAGAATTCATGGGTCGATGCTGCTTTTAATGCTGACAGCCAGTCCTCCATTTCAGGTCGAGAATCTGCACATAAAACGAGTGATCGCGTTGGTGTTATCACCTGGGGATAAGAAGGAAATATTTTCTATGAGAAATTTATATATCTACTTATGGAAAACGCTACTGTGGTACTCTGCATTGAATTTTTTTCTGTTTCAATTTAATTGGTTCAAATACTCCTTCCTTTTATAATAAAAACACTATCTCTTATTAAAATACATGTCAAAACATAAACGTATCAAAACCAGCTGATTAACTTAGTTATCTATTTCTATTTATTGAATTTCCTTTTTAATGCCAAGCGATTAACCCATTAACGATAACCATCCCTGTGTCTTTTGAAAACCACACAATTCGTTTTTGAAAAGAAATCCTTCTTTAATTTTAGATCCGGCCGTCTTTTTAGACATTCAATTAAATCAAATTTAAATCAATGATGCATGTATAGTGAACTGACTATTGCGAACTGAAATAGTTAAATCAATCAATATTTTAAAATTATGTCAGTATAAAACCGTTTCCAATAGTTTTTATCCAAGAACCTGAAAAATAAAACAGAAAAGAAACGAAAACTTTTCTTTTCCAAAGACTTTGAGTTCCTTTTTGTTGAGAGCAAACATTCGAAGTGAATCATTTCATACGAAAAATATCAAAGAAAAATCCAAAAACTAAAAAAATACGTGATTATCAGACCGATTTGAAACGTATTTTCCAACACGGGTACCATTCCTAAAAAATTTCTTTTATTTAAAGGTTAGCATCTCTATTGCTTAATGTATTCAGTGGCTCATGAAAATACGAAAACTAGCGAAGTAGAGAAAAACGGAATTTTCTTGATGTCTTGCAAAAATGTAGAAAGTGAAAACTGAAAAACTGACGTCCTGGAAAATTGGGAATATTCCTTGTACGTCTTGATATACACAACATCTTATAGACTTCTGTGTTTAAGTATATATATGTAACTCTCAATGTTCCTCTTGTTTCCCTTAAATAAATTGAAATTTTTCATGTTCACTAAAATATTTAACAAAATATTTCATATTCACATACTTGTTGGTAATAATCAAACACAATCACCTGCCTCTCAGGGAGCTTACGATGTTGCGCATGTGTATCTTTGCATAGAATATATGAAAATTTTTCCGTTGGTAGCGATTTGTGACACGTAAGGAGAATTTAAACTTTAGTTTACAAGAAGTTTTACAATAAATAATTTATTTAATTTTTGCTATGCAAACGTTTTAGACATTACTAAGTACATATTAATAAATTTATAGTTATTACTAGCGCACAAACTTTTCTTTTCATGAAACCAGGTTCATTACATCCGGTAAATACCTACTATTCCGATTCCATGTATAGAACACAAACCCAAGGATCACACAATGGATTTCTTCCATCTAGAATAACAAGTTAAAAAGACCCTAGTAATCTTTACTAGCATAAAAATATTCAAAAAAATCTCTAAAAAAACGAGACTTCATTGGTGTCGGAAGTAAAACCAAACACAAATCCAGGATATCGAACCTTGGTTAGATAATAAACACGTAAAATCATTTACTGTAATTTTCGAATCAAGACATGGAGTGTAACAGGTGTCTTACTATTGCTATCCTTTTCTGAAGAAGATAAATGATAAAGTGAATAGCTGATCTTTCATTGAAAACGCGTTAAAACATCAATCGTTGATAAATGTCGTCGTGGTTTTGTAGAACCTTACCCTCAATTTTAGGAATTCGTAAACATAAATAAGTCTTCATAAGGTAAAAAGTCACTTAAAATTACGTTGAACGAATTTATTTTAGCGTTTGATTTTTGGGGGAATAGGTATCTGTTTTTGTAGAACAAGCGCACAAATTTAAACAAGGGAATATCTCACATTCTAAAGGGAATTTCTTTTATCTATCGGCATTGCTTAAAGCTTTTGTGCATGAATAAAATGGAATTACTAAATTTCAGAAAATTTAAGTAACTGGTAAAAGACACTTTGTTAATTTTTAAAAATTAAACAGCGGATAAGAAAGCGGATATTTAAACCGCAACAAGGATGTTCTTCAGCTTCATTTTCATACAAGAAGAGCAAAGGGACAAAAGATATATTATAAAAATTAAATTAAATTGTGCATTTTTATTAAAATCGGAAATGTAGTTTGCCCGTAAAAGAGGTCACAAAATTTATCTTAGCGTATTAATATAATGATGATGATGATGATGATTATCAAATTACAACTAATGAGGATATCTGGAAAACGTAGCAAGATTAAGTTGATTCGTTAAAACTTAGACGACCAGCCGAAATGACGAGAATCAGTTACAACAAATTTATTCAAATTCTCAATCCAATGGCCTGTGTTTGATTGAAAAGTTGGTCAAATAAATTAAACGTCATCGACAGATTGACACGGATAAAAAAAGTTTTATAATTTCTGAAATTTCTTTTTATTAGTTCCATTAGAGGGAAGATTGGATAACCGAATTAACAAGAAAAGAAATTTTCCAAAAATGCAACTAAGGTTTCTTAACTAGCTAACGTCAACGATTGAGCTTTTCTTGTACGAAATATGAAGTCTCCTCTACCTTATTTCCAGTCGAAATATACTTCTGAAACTTCTTCTCAAGACAATTTTGTTGTGTAATATATTTAAGGTAAGGTGAATGGATTCCTCATCCCTGAGAAGATACAAATACTATGGCCAATAGTAATTAGTGATTCATGCGTATTTTTGTTTTATTGGACTGTAAAAGGAATCGATAAGGCATCTAGATATTGTGAACATTTACGTTTTTATTGGTATTTTGTCTGTTTGTATATAGACGTCATATCCGACCAGCAATTACATTATGTAGTATTGTGTCTACAAAGAGTCATGATCGATTTTCATTGTCAATTAGACTGATTACAAAGATGTGGTGGTCTAAATGCCAAAATTGGTAACTCCAAACAGCATCATTCGTTTTTCGGGATAATACAGAAGTACATATGTATTGTACACTACTTATTCATCCTTTCAACATCATATAGAAGTTTTGCGGTTTGTAGAGAAAGTAGAACAATTTTCCACATACTTATATACTATATATGTGAGTTCAGGTGTATCTCCACTGTTACTGTTCCAGGGTGTAGATCCGAAAACGCTGCATCCTCTTTTGGTTTAGCAAATTTTTAAAATTGTTCATAAACTTTGGATTACTTTCGAATTCTGTTTGGAGATTTGGCTGAAGGTTTCTTTGGCCCTTGATGTGCTTCACCTTTTTTTCTGTTTCACTAAACTTACGTTATAGAAAATAATGAAACTATTCTCATTTTGAGTATAGTTTCAAGCGTAGATTTATATTCATGCGCGTATCCCTTGATTCCTTTTCCGGTTATTTCATTAATAATAAGATTTCGTCTTCAATTTGAAGCTTTATAAATAACTCATAGCTCATAGTTCAAAATTCATTTTCGAACTATTTCATAAGCTGAAAATAATATCTGCCTGGATCTTGACGATGAGTGCTATTAATTTCCTTTGAATTTCATGTCATGTAAGTTGACAATTTTCAACATGTTGCAGAACATAACAGTAATCGAGGAAATTTTCAAAACTATCCTATATTTTATTGTTATACTACATATAGATATTTTATTTCGTTGATAAATAATCGAAATTTAATCAAGTTCCAGGGTAATCATACAGTTCTGCGATAAAAAACAAATCAATTTCCATGCCAATCTAGCTTT
This sequence comes from Chrysops caecutiens, assembly GCA_963971475.1. Classification (NCBI taxonomy): domain Eukaryota; kingdom Metazoa; phylum Arthropoda; class Insecta; order Diptera; family Tabanidae; genus Chrysops; species Chrysops caecutiens. Next base: position 37,277,813 of record OZ020570.1, on the reverse strand, counting down.
AGCTCAGAAGAAAAAGTTTTTCTAATGGCTCAGATCCGCGCAGAACTTTTCTCGTAAATAAGTTTGAGAAACTTCTTGCTTGGTTTTAGCCTCGTTGATGCAAGTTTTCTCATAGCGCTCTGAATGTTTTATCTTGAGTTCATGGAAACTAGCATAATCTGTAACCAAAGAGCTAATGTTTGGAAGAATAATGAACAATACAGTGTTGAAGTTTACAGATAATGTGAGATCCACAGTATCAAAGATATAAAAAATTTTAAGCCAGAAAAGTTTTTCAGAAAAATTGCAAGAATTTAAAATACTGGTAGTACAATCAAAACTTGCAACCAAGATGCTAAAATCATTTATACAGATGAAGCACAGACTGGAAAGAAATCATTCCAAGGTTTATGAATGCAAGGACTAGCCGTGGGGGCACTGATGTATGTTTTGGAGGAGGATATTTTCTGCATTTTCCCAACTGGCTACAAGCCAAAACTTTAAATTCATTTTTTCGTTCGAGAGATGTGATGAAAAAACGCAAACTATATTAGCAAACGTTTCCCTGTAAGCCATCCAAAATTCTAGAAAAGTAGATAATAAAAGGTTCCCCAGGATAATTGTTTTGTTTCCGATATGGGTGTCTCTAAGCTAACTTAATGCATCGAAGGGATTATGGGCTTTCCGTTCCACCATATAACATCATTAGATTCTGTAACCAGTTACAAATTTTCCATTTCCGTCATATACAAAAAGCCATAATGTCGTACAAATTGTGAATTCCATTTTGATTGAATTTCAGGTAACCCGGTTAAGCCTACTTTTAGCTTCGCAGTACTAACTAATCGCAAATGTGTGTAAAAACGTTTTTGTTATACACTTCAAGGAATATTTTCATTTTTTATCCGAAAGCAAACTTTTCAGATTAACTTAACAGTTGCGTGAAAGCTCAAATTTTCATAGAAGCTTTCAGACTAAACATGGACTGTTTCTTTAATTTAGGTTTAGTGCAACATCTTTATTTCTTTTAAAAGTTCTAATGTTTCAAGTTCTAATGTGATAATGTCCAAAAATTATAATCAACATATTTGTAGAGATAATCCATATATTTGTATTTGTATAACTAATTAGTATCTAGATCTACTAAACCGTTCAAAGTTCATATAAGTGTGATGACCCAATTTTGGTCAGAAGCTTTGTTTAAGAACAAAACGAAACGAATTCAAGTACCTTAAACTAAATAAAACACCTCAAACATTCTACTTGAACTAAAAAGTCGTAAACTATAACATCAAATGCGGCATGCCCGTATTCTCGCTTACACATCGCTGAACTCTGACCTTTTAGGGTGACGTCTAAAGCTGCATATTTTATAAGCACTTATATACGAGACTTGTTGTATTTTTATTAAATTTAAATTTTCATTGTGGTGTGTGGAGATGTATGAAAAAATGAATTACTTGTTTGCAGATTTGATTAATTTTTGATACTACGACGGCGTACAGGGTCATGGACTTGCAATAAATTTTGCGTCACTAACTCTTATTGAAATGAGTCTCTTAAATCTGGAAGCTACGTCAGAGTCGAGTAGAAATAAGGCGTGGATTCGATGGTACAACTGCCACTTATATAAGATAATCCTCTAAAACCGACTACGTATGTTGATGGATTATTCTGTTTTATAGGTACTTTACCTTTTTGGGGCATATTATATTTGCAAGATGCTGTTTTATGTCTAGAAGAGTTTTATAATCAGGTTGATATAAATTCACAGAGACTGATTGAGACTCAAAATGTTCAGTGTTTTGTTAGTACTTACGAATATTGAGTGCTAAGGGCATTTATATCATCCTATGGAATAAGTATACACAGACATATTGCATAACAAGTAGGAATTTCTGGCTAACCACTCACATTTAAGCCTAACGACTCAAATACATATCCAACAGATCCCATACCTCGTCGTATATATTTTCATTTTTATGTCAATCAAATCTCTCTTGCGTCTTATACAACGTCTTATACAATTTTATTACAAATAAAAGCGAAGTCTTTTCAACATTGTGTTTCACACTTCGAAAGATCTTGCCGTGGCCACCTGTTGGAATCGGTACCAAGAACGTAAATCTCTCAGTATGAGCGAAAAAATGAAAAAAGTACCGGAGCGGAAATTCAGTAACTTTCAGTAAAAATGTCAAATATTGATATGGAATATAAATTAAACATAAAATATTTAAAAAGATTTTCACACAAATATACCAAATTCAATAATATATTAGTTACTGTTAATTATTTTACTGATTTCTCGGAGCATCGGCACTGCGATGTTAACGATATGATAACCGGAATCAGAAAACGCAGTTATAATTAATTACTTATTATTAATCATTATAATAAATAGTGAATAGGAATACCATAAATACATTACCACTTCAATTGAAAACAATTGCTCTGGCCGAGATGAACTCCATGTCCATTATGTATTTAATGTTCACAGCAGCAAATTAAATAAGACCCATTAAGCATATTATGTTATCCCCCATCGTATTATAAGTCTAGAAAGAATCTTGTCTATTTGTTCAGTACATATATAACTAAACCATTCCACATAAATTTTCATTATATAACTATATAAACCTACGCATTAATTCTACTTTGTCACAAAAAGTTAAATGGTATACCAGAGGAAATAAAAAGATATTCTTTGATCATCCTAGAGGTACTTTGTCTTGAAATGAGGTATATTCACACTTACAACAGTTATAAAGCTTTCGAAATCAACACGCATATTGGCCAAATGAATGCGACAATAATAACTCCATAGAGGGTCTTTGTTCAAATAAAATACATAATGAATTTGTAGACAATATCTTTCTGCAAATCTTCATTGGAATGAAGGTGTTTTATTCGATAGACAAATCAAATTTCCGGTAAGAATTTCCAAAATCCGTAGCAAACAAGAAGAAAAGTCCAAAATAAAAATATTAGAGGTGCTACGCTTACGCAATAGTTTACGTTAGATTTCGATTGAATTTTTAAAGTTGGAAGGATGATAAAGTCAATATCACCCTAAGAAATCAATGGATTCCATTAAGGTACGAAAATGAAGCCTCAGCTGTGTATGTAAAAATGAGTTTTACAAAAGTATCTCGAAGGTATTATATATAAAATATTTTTGATATAATGAAATACGATTTTTGAAAAGAATAAATTTAGGAATATACCGATACAAATAAAGTGGGGGCCTTCAGGGCTTGTGTCAGATTGCAGATTCAATCTTAAATTCCAATAAAGGAATAAATCACTGCCTTTGACGACAACTTTCAGGAACTTTCAGTAAATATGTAAACTCAATTCAATTTGAGTTTTTCATGTATAGAGCATTAAGGTTGTGAAGGCATCTTTATTTGACAATTTATTGTACATTGGAAAAAGAGCGGCAGAAGTAATTTTAGCATAAAATCAGTTTCTGATGCTCTTAAAAATCAATTTAACCTGGTGAAACGTATTTGATCCTTTTCTGTAACACGTTCCAAATATTCATATTCATATTACATAAAAGATACAATACATTTCATTCAAGGTACGGTTCGTCGCTATCTATAACCTTTTCCCATCTTTTAGCATACGGCATACGGATTCCGCGTTGAAAAAAGGTTTGGTCCTTTGAGGAGATCCAAGAGTCGACCCAATTTTTTGCTTCCTTGTAATTAGTGCAGTACTGCTGGTTCAGGCAACGAAACATTGACCGCAACAAGTGGTAGTCGGTAGGAACAATATCTAGTGAAAACAGCGGGCTGATAGGACGTTCCATTGTGGCGCCTCCAAAGTGGCCTTGACAACTTTTGAAACATGTGGCCGGGTGTTGGTAATGTCTTTCGGCATTTTGGGGTCGTTTGAGTGCTCCAATCCTCGGCTTAATTCCACCAATTATTGTTGGTAACGTTCCCTAGTTACGGTTTCATTAGGCTGGAGTGGTTCATGGTATACTACTCCGAGCTGATTCCATCAGATGTACAGCATTAACTTCTTCCCATGAATGTTCGATTTCGTCCTTCAAGTTGACGCTTCCCGTGTGGAAATTTGTTTAGGCATCCCTAGTTTAAATCAGGCCCTAAATAAGTAAATTTAGGGCGTCCTCAGAGCCTATACAGTGCCTACTTAACATCTTTAGGGCTATTCTCATTCAGCCCCTACACTGCCCTAATTAGGGATTTGCTGGGATGCCTGACTTTTTGAAACATGTTTGTACAATTTGGTCGCACCCTACGATTTCCTTCGCTTTCGAATGTCAATGCATATCCATTTTTCGTCTCCCGTCACGATTCGATGTAAAAAACCCTTCTATGCTTTTGTTTTTGGAGCAATTCTTCGCACGACTCTTTTAAGTGAAAATATTCTAGTACAAGTTCTTCCGGGCCATTCAATAGGAGTTACGACTACTTTTGTCAAACCCTCAAAACTTATTTTGACACGAAATAGTTTGGTTTTGATGTATGGAGACAGAATCATTATACGAAGGTCCGCAAAAAAAGACGAGGCCCCATTGAAAATTTTAGCGTTTCAAAAATCGTTTCACTTTTACCGCCGTCAGCTTTTTACTGATTCATACTGTTTGATAACAGCTATTTTCTCTTTATTAGGCAACAAAATCGACTCAAACAATATTCATAGCCGCGAAGGTAAAGGCCAATATAATTTTAGGACCACTCGCTACATGGAAAAAGGACCTTAAGTTGTTCTACATAGTTTAATGTAGTAGTTAGCAACATTTTTAAACATGCGTTGTTTAAAAGTACAGAGATATTACTACATCCAAAATACGTTCAAGAGAAATTATGCAGTGCGTACTACGACAAAATCGCAGCAAATACATATATTTGAAGTCACCAGAAAATCTAGGTTAAATGGGCAACGTCACCACTAACGACTAGGTATTAAAATGAATTTTCCACATTTCTAATAGTATAAGCATGTACTGACATGAGTCCTGTGGTTATGCGAAATGCTAACTGACATAAGCGAATATTGCAATTTGATTTATATATCAGTCATGGCTTATTAATGAAATCAATTACATACCCCTCCCTGAAAAAGTAGAGGTCAATGTTCCACCGCTTCGTTGTAATACATTTCTGTGTATAAATAAACATAAAATGTAATTTTGTAAATGTTTCCGAGTCGCATATGTATGTATAGAAATCACTTCACAAAAATACACATAACTTAACAGCACACATTTAAACACATTGTTGAGGAGTTTCATGCTCGTTTTGATATTGATAACTTGGCATAATTACCCTCGAAAGCTTATTCATGTGAATGACATTGGAGCCCACTTTCAGTCTCCCTAGGAATGACTATCGTGAATTCAAAGTGTTTAAATTTAGAACAGGCGAATCTGTTCGCACTCATATTACGAACGTCACTTAAAAAATAATTTAATTAAACTCTGCATTTAGAGTGACAGCTACCAAGTGATTCTTTGAATCTTATGCGGCTCTTGAAACTTTTTCATTTTCTTATTTTTTTTTAACCACGATTAAAGGCAATTCTGAAGAGCTATGTAGGGAAGTAGATAATTTTCCGTTTACCTTGAAGTATAACTACAATTAGTCTATAGCTCTCATTGGTGGCTATTTACATATTTTGGTCGTTGATTTTTCAAAACAACATTACAGATAAATGTTTCCAGAACTATTGGTTTTCTCTCTTAACGTGGTGCTAAACGACATAATAAATTCTATATGAGGAAGTTGACGAAAACGTTATTAATGTTGTACATAACTCCAGTGAGAATATTTGACGTATAAACGAAAATTTGATTGCTTCTCTACAGTTTGCGTATTTTCGAAACAATGACGGAGTAATGTTAGAAATTCTAAAATTGTTTTCACGTTAAAGTAACAATTTGGTTTTTTTCCGTTTGTACGTTACAAAAAATTTTTGCTGAAACATTTTCTACGCATTCTGCAGTCTAAACTAAACTCAATTTCATAACTTGGCATTTGTACAGTTGGAATTCTCACAAAACATTCATATATATATATATAAAAGAAATGAGGTTTCTGTGAATTTTGTTTTTATCGGAATATTCGTGTATCCTTGTCACTTATGAGTTTCTTTATATCGCATCGCAACAAAATCAATTTTCTTTGAAAGTATCTCTTATTAAGTCAAAAGTAAAATTTCAACGTTGGTAGGTCCTTTAAATTTGTCTGAAAGGGGGAAAGTTATGGATTTCTGACGTCATATCTCAAGTTGAAATTCATCGACAAAAAAAAAACATCAAACGCTCATTCGAAATAGAATCAAACTTTATAACCTTAAGTAAAAGTTAATAATATTGTTATAAGCACAAAGTTCATTTGATTTTAAGTATATGTACATCAAATAAATTCGATTAACCTAGTAAAATGAAAGTCCATTAAATTTAGAAAGGGTTTGGCATGCAGAATCTTATCTAGGCCTCAAAAGGATTCCCTTCAGTCATTTGTATTTTTAAGTGATACCATATATAATACAATATGTATGCTAGTATCAAGTAGCTTACTGCTGAACACTCGGTTGTATGAGATTATTATTAAAACTAAAGTAACGTTGGTTCCCGATATTCCAAAATTTTCGATTGTTAACTTAGCAAAAGCAGTAAACAATTTATCTACTTTCTATGATAAAAAAATTATCTACATTGCACAAAACAAAACATCGAAGACGAAACCATAACTAGACTACCGAATTATATTATCTGTGGGGTTTGAACAAATTTCAATTCAGATTTGAAAATGATTTCAATTTTCAGGAGTGCTCTGCTACACTTTAACCACTCGAAAATATGTTGTGAGGGTATCAAACTGATTATCGAAAATTTTTCAAATCCTTTCATGGTAACAAATTCTTATTGACATAATCGTTCCACTTATTTCGGAAGCAATCGTAGACAAAAATGTTTATTGTAGAAAATCTCTCTTTTCATTAAAAATGAAAACATACAAAAATATAATAGAGTAAGGTCAGTCCGTATCTACAATATTTTTCGGGTTTATTCGATTTATTTGTGAAATATGTACTGTAAAAAATTTAACAGATATTTTTAGGCATTATATGTATATAAATCGACAAATAAATACTAATTCACTTAACTTGACTTTAGCATGATTTAGAAATTTACCATATTGAAAGATTGATTGAAAATTGAATTAAAATTTGAAAGAGAAAAGTAATAACCTTTTTCTGTAAATGTTTCATTTTTGAGAGGGTAAAGTATAGAAGAGTCTCCGTAGCGTCGCAAATTTGGATTGAATTAAACTGATTTATTTATTAACTAAAATCCTTAAAAACATCAAAATAAAACATTAGAAGCAGATGTTTTAGGATGTATTTATGTTCCATCATAACGCTTTTTTATATAAACATTGAAACTGCAAAAATAGTGGTTCGAAAAGTGTTTTAAATTTACAATGACTCACAGTTACATCTGTGCTATTGAACGATGATCACCAAATGGTAAGCTTCCTCATTTCAGATATTTATTACGAAGTATTATTTACTAAAAATAATAGGTAATCATTGATACACGATAATTATGACTTTATTCCCCATTAAAATTCAATAGCATAAAGAATTTGAGCATCCCCAAATTAAATATTTGCTAAATTAATAAAACATTCGTTAATATTTCCAGAGTCCATGGACGAATAATGATGTACTCGTATACATATCTGCAGATGCTACACCGTGATACTTCTTCTGTAATTGTTACTAGTCTAGATCCTGACGAGCCACATTTAATTCTCTCTAATGAGAGATGAAAAATCCAATTTGACGAAATTATCTTCAACTGAAACACCGTGGACTTTAAATAGCACAATAAGAACCAGAAGGTTTTAATTAGTTAGCTATTCTTCGAGGTTTCAATTCAAATTTTAGTACTTCGAAGTAACGTTTGTGTGAAATTGAGGCTTTTGGATAAGAAAACGACCAAAGGTATTTTCTGTAAATCAATATCAGATGAAAAGACTTACCTGGAAACTGTTATTCACGTTCTTTGTACTACACTCAGCGAAGCACAGATTAGACAGGTCAATCTCGTCAAAAACATCGCTCTGAAACGATGCAAAACAAAGTAGTTATTTTAAAAAATGTTTAATTAAATTTTCAATCGGGTGGCGAAATGAAGTGTTCGATATTTTTGTTTCAATTTATATAGTACACACCTGGACGTTGAAAGAACCTGAAACAATTTCATTGTCTAAAAGTTGTTCTAACAATTTAAACGTCAAACACTTTCTTAGAATAAAATTCGACGTTGATTCACAGACAGCCTGAAATCATTTAGGTACAGACTTACATACTTTCTGATAACAAACACCTCAAGATGTTTATGTTTTGTATTCTTCTTTTGTAACTATTGTAGTACAAACACGATTTTCGTTAGAACTCAGGACGTTTCAGAATTCGGAGAATTCTTCGTTTTGGATCATAATAGGGAGACAAACTCAAATTACTTTTGAATTAGGAATATCAGAATTTCCATTTTAACTTGAAGGCAAAGGAAGATTTCATTATAAACAACAAAATTTCAAATTAAAAAAAATATGTTTCACAAACTTTTATCGAGTCTATCAAGTTTCTTGGTTCAATTTTGATTCAACAAAAATTACCTTTTTGAAGAAAAAAGTTATAAAGTTTTGAATTTCACAATCTAACAATAAATTTCTTGGTCATACCCAAAATAAAAATAAATATGAAAGCAAATAACAAAACATATATTTCTTAAATTTTTTTGTTTGTTTTTGGTAAATTATCAAGCAGTGCTTCACATCTAAAACCCTTTTTTGTCCAAAACCTCTTCATAGATTTGTATCAAAAAATGGTAAGGTTTGTGAGTTTTTCCAGAAAACAAACACAAGAAATTAAGTAAACTAATTCGTTTTAAGGAATTCGTGAATCACATGACTAACTTTTTTAAAAGTTAAGAGTACACATTGAGTTCTTTGTGAAACAAAAAATCGTGGCGTGAACACTCCATTGCGTCTTTCAGTAAATATGCAAAAAACTACAATTGAAAATAATGTTAGGAATTTCGAAATCATGTGCATTCCATTTGAACGTTCAAGTCACAGACAGTTCGAAATCATTTATGCTGCTAAAACTATTTCAAACACTAACAATCCTCATCTACATGAGAAAGATACATTATAAAAATTTCCTTTCAAATAAACCCTTGTCACATAGAAAACCTTCGCACGGATGCCTCTATGAACACATCATCCGCATGACTTCCTTCGCATATGTTATAGAACGTGATTTGTGTCACAAAAATGCAAAAGTAAGTAACACGTACACGTACTATTTGAACATGGTGAAATTATTACGAACATACATACGTCACTCTTCAGTAATGTGAACACTTAGTAAAAGATGTGAAAATAAATCAAATATACCTATTGTATCTGAATTTTATGTTAAGCTCAAGATGCTAGCGTGTGTTTATAAACATTATTCCTGGACAAATGATATTGGCCTAGTTAAATTACTACGAGCAACAGTGCCCTTAATCAATTTCAATTATTTGGCATGACTTGCCCTTTCCAGACATACCGATCTGAGAAAAAGATATATGGCTTTTGATAAATTCGAACATTTATTATAACTAATAACCTTAATTAAGTCTTTCAACTTTCCCATTCAAATACCTATACATATATATTAATTAAAGACTTAATGGACTTTTCCGTCTTTGAGTTTTACTCTTAGCTTGTCTTTCAAATCTATGCATTGACAAATCCTCATAGGTCGGAAAAGCAATCATCAATTACAATGAGGAATCACTGTAAGATTTTTTAGGTTCTAATCGCTGGAAAATCAAAAAAGTTGTGCTTTTAGATCTAAGGCAAAATACATAGACAAAATTCCGACTTATCATTCCTCACTAGATGACGGAAGTTGATCATACCTCATTTAGTTGGATAAAAGGCAGAAGAACTCACATGCTTTAGTACGTGATCGTCTATCTATATCAGACAAGCAATTCATGTTAAATTTCTTGATTAATTTAATGCTTAAATTAGAAAAACCTCAATCGCAAGATATAACATTGACTAAGTATCAAACCAGCATGTCGTTTCTGGATTTGACACATTTTCATAGTTCACAAGAAATTCTGTTGCGATCAACTAAAATACTTTTGTTAACAACTATTGCTAATACGGAAAGTGGTTTTCTTGAGTCAAAACCATCGACAGGCAGTATATTCATTGTTACAGTATTTTATAAGAGTATATTATTAAACAACCCGCACTAACATTAATTAAATCAATCTTAGTTAAATCATTCAATTAATTATATTATTCCCTTGGTTAACAATATACTATTACAGGCAATCAAACTTTATTTCGGATATACGTTATATCATCTGTTGAGTTAACGGGCTATTGAAATGTTATCAGCATTTTTAGTTCTTCGTATTATTTCAGATTATTTGACCATACATCAAGGGTCCATTTCTAAATAAGGAATTTTTCGAACATAAAATGATCGATTTATTTTTATATTTAAGAAGAATAAGTCATGAATATTTTCCAAATTTTATAGCTCAATCGGAACCCTAGAAAAGACAGCCTTTTCACACCAATGGTAACTTAGATGACGGCTGAAATGACGGCTGACGTCTCCCGAATTAAAAACCCAACTTTTGTATGGAGAGATCCTTAAAAAAGTTCAAAATAAAAACACTCTTCAGTGGTCATTTTAGTGATTTAGAAGGAGAAATAAGGGTATTCCAAACAAAGATGAATTTTAGAAAGGACAAGCTGTTGGAAACAGAAAAGGAAATACCAACACTGCAAAAGCAATATGACTAAATTGTAAATATGTTGACTAACAGGAAAAATTAGTGATGGAAATTAGTACGAGGATATATGTCTCCATTTTTACTTGGACACAAGAAACCATAGTTTAAGTTTATTTATAGTTTATTTCTTAATTCAGAACGTGAAAAATAAGTAAATTTTTTTGAATAAATGTTTCTGAAAAAGTAGATTTGGGTTATTTAATTGTTAGTGGCAAAATCTACTTGTTTTAACTAGTTTCATTATCGTTTCAAGAAAATTATTCCGCCGTTTTTTATGTTTGACTGTCCTCTATCATCGAGATTTCAAATTCTACACACCTAACATTTCAAATGAAAGCTCACGTTCTCCCAAACACGACACTCTTTTTATTTTTTCTCTAGGCCTTACCGTTTCCGAGAAATCGGCATGCAAAGTTTAAAGTTGATTTTTGCCTCCTGCTGATTCTGCTCGCCTGGTGTTTCAGACCAAACTAAATTTTTTCAAAATCGAAAAATTTCTAAAGCTGATATCTCGGAAACCGTTAGCCCCATTGGAAAACTTTTTTCACCGTTGCTTAAGTATGACTGCCTTCTATCACTCAGTGGTAAAATGAGTTAAGAAATCGAAAGAATAAATAAAAAACTTAAGCCAGGGCTCAAACCATTTATTAAAGACACAAACCAAATTTACATAAATTAAGAATGCGTCTGACTAGATACGCCAGTGTTTTTGTTTCTTCTCTAGGACAAACCGTTATTGAGAAATCAGGGTACAGATATTGAATAAGCCACCTACTTATATAAGATATACCTCAGATGAAAGCTCACGTTCTCCCAAACACGACACTCTTTTTATTTTTTCTCTAGGCCTTACCGTTTCCGAGAAATCGGCATGCAAAGTTTAAAGTTGATTTTTGCCTCCTGCTGATTCTGCTCGCCTGGTGTTTCAGACCAAACTAAATTTTTTCAAAATCGAAAAATTTCTAAAGCTGATATCTCGGAAACCGTTAGCCCTATTGGAAAACTTTTTTCACCGTTGCTTAATTATGACTGCCTTCTATCACTCAGTGGTAAAATGAGCTAAGAAGTCGAAAGAATAAATAAAAAACTTTAGCCAGGGCTCAAACCATTTATTAAAGACACAAACCAAATTTACAAAAATTAAGAATGCGTCTGCCTAGATATGCCAGTGTTTTTATTTCTTCTCTAGGACAAACCGTTATTGAGAAATCAGGGTACAAATATTGAATAAGCCTCCTACTTGTATAAGATATACCTTGGATGAAAGCTCACGTCCTCCCAAACACGACACTCTTTTTATTTTTTCTCTAGGCCTCACCGTTTCCGAGAAATCGGCATGCAAAGTTTAAAGTTGATTTTTGCCTCCTGCTGATTCTGCTCGCCTGGTGTTTCAGACCAAACTAAATTTTTTCAAAATCGAAAAATTTCTAAAGCTGATATCTCGGAAACCGTTAGCCCTATTGGAAAACTTTTTTCACCGTTGCTTAAGTATGACTGCCTTCTATCACTCAGTGGTAAAATGAGCTAAGAAGTCGAAAGAATAAATAAAAAACTTTAGCTAGGGCTCAAACCATTTAATAAAGACACAAACCAAATTTACATGAATTAAGAATGCGTCTGACTAGATATGCCAGTGTTTTTGTTTCTTCTCTAGGACAAACCGTTATTGAGAAATCAGGGTACAAATATTGAATAAGCCACCTACTTATATAAGATATACCTCAGATGAAAGCTCACGTTCTCCCAAATACGACACTCTTTTTATTTTTTCTCTAGGCCTTACCGTTTCCGAGAAATCGGCATGCAAAGTTTAAAGTTGATTTTTGCCTCCTGCTGATTCTGCTCGCCTGGTGTTTCAGACCAAACTAAATTTTTTCAAAATCGAAAAATTTCTAAAGCTGATATCTCGGAAACCGTTAGCCCTATTGGAAAACTTTTTTCACCGTTGCTTAAGTATGACTGCCTTCTATCACTCAGTTGTAAAATGAGCTAAGAAGTCGAAAGAATAAATAAAAAACTTTAGCCAGGGCTCAAACCATTTATTAAAGACACAAACCAAATTTACAAAAATTAAGAATGCGTCTGCCTAGATATGCCAGTGTTTTTGTTTCTTCTCTAGGACAAACCGTTATTGAGAAATCAGGGTACAAATATTGAATAAGCCATCTACTTATATAAGATATACCTCAGATGAAAGCTCACGTTCTCCCAAACACGACACTCTTTTTATTTTTTCTCTAGGCCTTACCGTTTCCGAGAAATCGGCATGCAAAGTTTAAAGTTGATTTTTGCCTCCTGCTGATTCTGCTCGCCTGGTGTTTCAGACCAAACTAAATTTTTTCAAAATCGAAAAATTTCTAAAGCTGATATCTCGGAAACCGTTAGCCCTATTGGAAAACTTTTTTCACCGTTGCTTAATTATGACTGCCTTCTATCACTCAGTGGTAAAATGAGTTAAGAAATCGAAAGAATAAATAAAAAACTTTAGCCAGGGCTCAAACCATTTATTAAAGACACAAACCAAATTTACAAAAATTAAGAATGCGTCTGCCTAGATATGCCAGTGTTTTTGTTTCTTCTCTAGGACAAACCGTTATTGAGAAATCAGGGTACAAATATTGAATAAGCCTCCTACTTGTATGAGATATACCTCGGATGAAAGCTCACGTCCTCCCAAACACGACACTCTTTTTATTTTTCCTCTAGGCCTTACCGTTTCCGAGAAATCGGCATGCAAAGTTTAAAGTTGATTTTTGCCTCCTGCTGATTCTGCTCGCCTGGTGTTTCAGACCAAACTAAATTTTTTCAAAATCGAAAAATTTCTAAAGCTGATATCTCGGAAACCGTTAGCCCTATTGGAAAACTTTTTTCACCGTTGCTTAAGTATGACTGCCTTCTATCACTCAGTGGTAAAATGAGATAAGAAGTCGAAAGAATAAATAAAAAACTTTAGCCAGGGCTCAAACCATTTATTAAAGACACAAACCAAATTTACAAAAATTAAGAATGCGTCTGCCTAGATGTGCCAGTGTTTTTGTTTCTTCTCTAGGACAAACCGTTATTGAGAAATCAGGGTACAAATAATGAATAAGCCACCTACTTATATAAGATATACCTCAGATGAAAGCTCACGTTCTCCCAAACACGACACTCTTTTTATTTTTTCTCTAGGCCTTACCGTTTCCGAGAAATCGGCATGCAAAGTTTAAAGTTGATTTTTGCCTCCTGCTGATTCTGCTCGCCTGGTGTTTCAGACCAAACTAAATTTTTTCAAAATCGAAAAATTTCTAAAGCTGATATCTCGGAAACCGTTAGCCCTATTGGAAAACTTTTTTCACCGTTGCTTAATTATGACTGCCTTCTATCACTCAGTGGTAAAATGAGTTAAGAAATCGAAAGAATAAATAAAAAACTTTAGCCAGGGCTCAAACCATTTATTAAAGACACAAACCAAATTTACAAAAATTAAGAATGCGTCTGCGTAGATATGCCAGTGTTTTTGTTTCTTCTCTAGGACAAACCGTTATTGAGAAATCAGGGTACAAATATTGAATAAGCCTCCTACTTGTATAAGATATACCTCGGATGAAAGCTCACGTCCTCCCAAACACGACACTCTTTTTATTTTTTCTCTAGGCCTCACCGTTTCCGAGAAATCGGCATGCAAAGTTTAAAGTTGATTTTTGCCTCCTGCTGATTCTGCTCGCCTGGTGTTTCAGACCAAACTAAATTTTTTCAAAATCGAAAAATTTCTAAAGCTGATATCTCGGAAACCGTTAGCCCTATTGGAAAACTTTTTTCACCGTTGCTTAAGTATGACTGCCTTCTATCACTCAGTGGTAAAATGAGCTAAGAAGTCGAAAGAATAAATAAAAAACTTTAGCTAGGGCTCAAACCATTTATTAAAGACACAAACCAAATTTACAAAAATTAAGAATGCATCTGCCTAGATATGCCAGTGTTTTTGTTTCTTCTCTAGGACAAACCGTTATTGAGAAATCAGGGTACAAATATTGAATAAGCCACCTACTTATATAACATATACCTCAGATGAAAGCTCACGTTCTCCCAAACACGACACTCTTTTTATTTTTTCTCTAGGCCTTACCGTTTCCGAGAAATCGGCATGCAAAGTTTAAAGTTGATTTTTGCCTCCTGCTGATTCTGCTCGCCTGGTGTTTCAGACCAAACTAAATTTTTTCAAAATCGAAAAATTTCTAAAGCTGATATCTCGGAAACCGTTAGCCCTATTGGAAAGCTTTTTTCACCGTTGCTTAAGTATGACTGCCTTCTATCACTCAGTGGTAAAATGAGTTAAGAAATCGAAAGAATAAATAAAAAACTTAAGCCAGGGCTCAAACCATTTATTAAAGACACAAACCAAATTTACATGAATTAAGAATGCGTCTGACTAGATATGCCAGTGTTTTTGTTTCTTCTCTAGGACAAACCGTTATTGAGAAATCAGGGTACAAATATTGAATAAGCCACCTACTTATATAAGATATACCTCAGATGAAAGCTCACGTTCTCCCAAATACGACACTCTTTTTATTTTTTCTCTAGGCCTTACCGTTTCCGAGAAATCGGCATGCAAAGTTTAAAGTTGATTTTTGCCTCCTGCTGATTCTGCTCGCCTGGTGTTTCAGACCAAACTAAATTTTTTCAAAATCGAAAAATTTCTAAAGCTGATATCTCGGAAACCGTTAGCCCTATTGGAAAACTTTTTTCACCGTTGCTTAAGTATGACTGCCTTCTATCACTCAGTGGTAAAATGAGCTAAGAAGTCGAAAGAATAAAAAAAAAACTTTAGCTAGGGCTCAAACCATTTATTAAAGACACAAACCAAATCTACAAAAATTAAGAATGCATCTGCCTAGATATGCCAGTGTTTTTGTTTCTTCTCTAGGACAAACCGTTATTGAGAAATCAGGGTACAAATATTGAATAAGCCACCTACTTATATAACATATACCTCAGATGAAAGCTCACGTTCTCCCAAACACGACACTCTTTTTATTTTTTCTCTAGGCCTTACCGTTTCCGAGAAATCGGCATGCAAAGTTTAAAGTTGATTTTTGCCTCCTGCTGATTCTGCTCGCCTGGTGTTTCAGACCAAACTAAATTTTTTCAAAATCGAAAAATTTCTAAAGCTGATATCTCGGAAACCGTTAGCCCTATTGGAAAGCTTTTTTCACCGTTGCTTAAGTATGACTGCCTTCTATCACTCAGTGGTAAAATGAGTTAAGAAATCGAAAGAATAAATAAAAAACTTAAGCCAGGGCTCAAACCATTTATTAAAGACACAAACCAAATTTACATGAATTAAGAATGCGTCTGACTAGATATGCCAGTGTTTTTGTTTCTTCTCTAGGACAAACCGTTATTGAGAAATCAGGGTACAAATATTGAATAAGCCACCTACTTATATAAGATATACCTCAGATGAAAGCTCACGTTCTCCCAAATACGACACTCTTTTTATTTTTTCTCTAGGCCTTACCGTTTCCGAGAAATCGGCATGCAAAGTTTAAAGTTGATTTTTGCCTCCTGCTGATTCTGCTCGCCTGGTGTTTCAGACCAAACTAAATTTTTTCAAAATCGAAAAATTTCTAAAGCTGATATCTCGGAAACCGTTAGCCCTATTGGAAAACTTTTTTCACCGTTGCTTAAGTATGACTGCCTTCTATCACTCAGTGGTAAAATGAGCTAAGAAGTCGAAAGAATAAATAAAAAACTTTAGCCAGGGCTCAAACCATTTATTAAAGACACAAACCAAATTTACAAAAATTAAGAATGCGTCTGCCTAGATATGCCAGTGTTTTTGTTTCTTCTCTAGGACAAACCGTTATTGAGAAATCAGGGTACAAATATTGAATAAGCCACCTACTTATATAAGATATACCTCGGATGAAAGCTCACGTTCTCCCAAACACGACACTCTTTTTATTTTTTCTCTAGGCCTTACCGTTTCCGAGAAATCGGCATGCAAAGTTTAAAGTTGATTTTTGCCTCCTGCTGATTCTGCTCGCCTGGTGTTTCAGACCAAACTAAATTTTTTCAAAATCGAAAAATTTCTAAAGCTGATATCTCGGAAACCGTTAGCTTTATTGGAAAACTTTTTTCACCGTTGCTTAATTATGACTGCCTTCTATCACTCAGTGGTAAAATGAGTTAAGAAATCGAAAGAATAAATAAAAAACTTTAGCCAGGGCTCAAACCATTTATTAAAGACACAAACCAAATTTACAAAAATTAAGAATGCGTCTGCCTAGATATGCCAGTGTTTTTGTTTCTTCTCTAGGACAAACCGTTATTGAGAAATCAGGGTACAAATATTGAATAAGCCTCCTACTTGTATGAGATATACCTCGGATGAAAGCTCACGTCCTCCCAAACACGACACTCTTTTTATTTTTCCTCTAGGCCTTACCGTTTCCGAGAAATCGGCATGCAAAGTTTAAAGTTGATTTTTGCCTCCTGCTGATTCTGCTCGCCTGGTGTTTCAGACCAAACTAAATTTTTTCAAAATCGAAAAATTTCTAAAGCTGATATCTCGGAAACCGTTAGCCCTATTGGAAAACTTTTTTCACCGTTGCTTAAGTATGACTGCCTTCTATCACTCAGTGGTAAAATGAGCTTAGAAGTCGAAAGAATAAATAAAAAACTTTAGCCAGGGCTCAAACCATTTATTAAAGACACAAACCAAATTTACAAAAATTAAGAATGCGTCTGACTAGATATGCCAGTGTTTTTGTTTCTTCTCTAGGACAAACCGTTATTGAGAAATCAGGGTACAAATATTGAATAAGCCACCTACTTATATAAGATATACCTCAGATGAAAGCTCACGTTCTCCCAAATACGACACTCTTTTTATTTTTTCTCTAGGCCTTACCGTTTCCGAGAAATCGGCATGCAAAGTTTAAAGTTGATTTTTGCCTCCTGCTGATTCTGCTCGCCTGGTGTTTCAGACCAAACTAAATTTTTTCAAAATCGAAAAATTTCTAAAGCTGATATCTCGGAAACCGTTAGCCCTATTGGAAAACTTTTTTCACCGTTGCTTAAGTATGACTGCCTTCTATCACTCAGTGGTAAAATGAGCTAAGAAGTCGAAAGAATAAATAAAAAACTTTAGCCAGGGCTCAAACCATTTATTAAAGACACAAACCAAATTTACAAAAATTAAGAATGCGTCTGCCTAGATATGCCAGTGTTTTTGTTTCTTCTCTAGGACAAACCGTTATTGAGAAATCAGGGTACAAATATTGAATAAGCCACCTACTTATATAAGATATACCTCAGATGAAAGCTCACGTTCTCCCAAACACGACACTCTTTTTATTTTTTCTCTAGGCCTTACCGTTTCCGAGAAATCGGCATGCAAAGTTTAAAGTTGATTTTTGCCTCCTGCTGATTCTGCTCGCCTGGTGTTTCAGACCAAACTAAATTTTTTCAAAATCGAAAAATTTCTAAAGCTGATATCTCGGAAACCGTTAGCTTTATTGGAAAACTTTTTTCACCGTTGCTTAATTATGACTGCCTTCTATCACTCAGTGGTAAAATGAGTTAAGAAATCGAAAGAATAAATAAAAAACTTTAGCCAGGGCTCAAACCATTTATTAAAGACACAAACCAAATTTACAAAAATTAAGAATGCGTCTGCCTAGATATGCCAGTGTTTTTGTTTCTTCTCTAGGACAAACCGTTATTGAGAAATCAGGGTACAAATATTGAATAAGCCTCCTACTTGTATGAGATATACCTCGGATGAAAGCTCACGTCCTCCCAAACACGACACTCTTTTTATTTTTCCTCTAGGCCTTACCGTTTCCGAGAAATCGGCATGCAAAGTTTAAAGTTGATTTTTGCCTCCTGCTGATTCTGCTCGCCTGGTGTTTCAGACCAAACAAAATTTTTTCAAAATCGAAAAATTTCTAAAGCTGATATCTCGGAAACCGTTAGCCCTATTGGAAAACTTTTTTCACCGTTGCTTAAGTATGACTGCCTTCTATCACTCAGTGGTAAAATGAGCTTAGAAGTCGAAAGAATAAATAAAAAACTTTAGCCAGGGCTCAAACCATTTATTAAAGACACAAACCAAATCTACAAAAATTAAGAATGCATCTGCCTAGATATGCCAGTGTTTTTGTTTCTTCTCTAGGACAAACCGTTATTGAGAAATCAGGGTACAAATATTGAATAAGCCACCTACTTATATAACATATACCTCAGATGAAAGCTCACGTTCTCCCAAACACGACACTCTTTTTATTTTTTCTCTAGGCCTTACCGTTTCCGAGAAATCGGCATGCAAAGTTTAAAGTTGATTTTTGCCTCCTGCTGATTCTGCTCGCCTGGTGTTTCAGACCAAACTAAATTTTTTCAAAATCGAAAAATTTCTAAAGCTGATATCTCGGAAACCGTTAGCCCTATTGGAAAGCTTTTTTCACCGTTGCTTAAGTATGACTGCCTTCTATCACTCAGTGGTAAAATGAGTTAAGAAATCGAAAGAATAAATAAAAAACTTTAGCCAGGGCTCAAACCATTTATTAAAGACACAAACCAAATTTACAAAAATTAAGAATGCGTCTGCCTAGATATGCCAGTGTTTTTGTTTCTTCTCTAGGACAAACCGTTATTGAGAAATCAGGGTACAAATATTGAATAAGCCTCCTACTTGTATGAGATATACCTCGGATGAAAGCTCACGTCCTCCCAAACACGACACTCTTTTTATTTTTCCTCTAGGCCTTACCGTTTCCGAGAAATCGGCATGCAAAGTTTAAAGTTGATTTTTGCCTCCTGCTGATTCTGCTCGCCTGGTGTTTCAGACCAAACTAAATTTTTTCAAAATCGAAAAATTTCTAAAGCTGATATCTCGGAAACCGTTAGCTTTATTGGAAAACTTTTTTCACCGTTGCTTAATTATGACTGCCTTCTATCACTCAGTGGTAAAATGAGTTAAGAAATCGAAAGAATAAATAAAAAACTTTAGCCAGGGCTCAAACCATTTATTAAAGACACAAACCAAATTTACAAAAATTAAGAATGCGTCTGCCTAGATATGCCAGTGTTTTTGTTTCTTCTCTAGGACAAACCGTTATTGAGAAATCAGGGTACAAATATTGAATAAGCCTCCTACTTGTATGAGATATACCTCGGATGAAAGCTCACGTCCTCCCAAACACGACACTCTTTTTATTTTTCCTCTAGGCCTTACCGTTTCCGAGAAATCGGCATGCAAAGTTTAAAGTTGATTTTTGCCTCCTGCTGATTCTGCTCGCCTGGTGTTTCAGACCAAACTAAATTTTTTCAAAATCGAAAAATTTCTAAAGCTGATATCTCGGAAACCGTTAGCCCTATTGGAAAACTTTTTTCACCGTTGCTTAAGTATGACTGCCTTCTATCACTCAGTGGTAAAATGAGCTTAGAAGTCGAAAGAATAAATAAAAAACTTTAGCCAGGGCTCAAACCATTTATTAAAGACACAAACCAAATTTACAAAAATTAAGAATGCGTCTGCCTAGATATGCCAGTGTTTTTGTTTCTTCTCTAGGACAAACCGTTATTGAGAAATCAGGGTACAAATATTGAATAAGCCACCTACTTATATAAGATATACCTCAGATGAAAGCTCACGTTCTCCCAAACACGACACTCTTTTTATTTTTTCTCTAGGCCTTACCGTTTCCGAGAAATCGGCATGCAAAGTTTAAAGTTGATTTTTGCCTCCTGCTGATTCTGCTCGCCTGGTGTTTCAGACCAAACTAAATTTTTTCAAAATCGAAAAATTTCTAAAGCTGATATCTCGGAAACCGTTAGCCCTATTGGAAAACTTTTTTCACCGTTGCTTAATTATGACTGCCTTCTATCACTCAGTGGTAAAATGAGTTAAGAAATCGAAAGAATAAATAAAAAACTTTAGCCAGGGCTCAAACCATTTATTAAAGACACAAACCAAATTTACAAAAATTAAGAATGCGTCTGCCTAGATATGCCAGTGTTTTTGTTTCTTCTCTAGGACAAACCGTTATTGAGAAATCAGGGTACAAATATTGAATAAGCCTCCTACTTGTATAAGATATACCTCGGATGAAAGCTCACGTCCTCCCAAACACGACACTCTTTTTATTTTTTCTCTAGGCCTCACCGTTTCCGAGAAATCGGCATGCAAAGTTTAAAGTTGATTTTTACCTCCTGCTGATTCTGCTCGCCTGGTGTTTCAGACCAAACTAAATTTTTTCAAAATCGAAAAATTTCTAAAGCTGATATCTCGGAAACCGTTAGCCCTATTGGAAAACTTTTTTCACCGTTGCTTAAGTATGACTGCCTTCTATCACTCAGTGGTAAAATGAGCTTAGAAGTCGAAAGAATAAATAAAAAACTTTAGCCAGGGCTCAAACCATTTATTAAAGACACAAACCAAATTTACAAAAATTAAGAATGCGTCTGCCTAGATATGCCAGTGTTTTTGTTTCTTCTCTAGGACAAACCGTTATTGAGAAATCAGGGTACAAATATTGAATAAGCCACCTACTTATATAAGATATACCTCAGATGAAAGCTCACGTTCTCCCAAACACGACACTCTTTTTATTTTTTCTCTAGGCCTTACCGTTTCCGAGAAATCGGCATGCAAAGTTTAAAGTTGATTTTTGCCTCCTGCTGATTCTGCTCGCCTGGTGTTTCAGACCAAACTAAATTTTTTCAAAATCGAAAAATTTCTAAAGCTGATATCTCGGAAACCGTTAGCCCTATTGGAAAACTTTTTTCACCGTTGCTTAATTATGACTGCCTTCTATCACTCAGTGGTAAAATGAGTTAAGAAATCGAAAGAATAAATAAAAAACTTTAGCCAGGGCTCAAACCATTTATTAAAGACACAAACCAAATTTACAAAAATTAAGGATGCGTCTGCCTAGATATGCCAGTGTTTTTGTTTCTTCTCTAGGACAAACCGTTATTGAGAAATCAGGGTACAAATATTGAATAAGCCTCCTACTTGTATAAGATATACCTCGGATGAAAGCTCACGTCCTCCCAAACACGACACTCTTTTTATTTTTTCTCTAGGCCTCACCGTTTCCGAGAAATCGGCATGCAAAGTTTAAAGTTGATTTTTGCCTCCTGCTGATTCTGCTCGCCTGGTGTTTCAGACCAAACTAAATTTTTTCAAAATCGAAAAATTTCTAAAGCTGATATCTCGGAAACCGTTAGCCCTATTGGAAAACTTTTTTTCACCGTTGCTTAAGTATGACTGCCTTCTATCACTCAGTGGTAAAATGAGCTAAGAAGTCGAAAGAATAAATAAAAAACTTTAGCTAGGGCTCAAACCATTTATTAAAGACACAAACCAAATTTACAAAAATTAAGAATGCATCTGCCTAGATATGCCAGTGTTTTTGTTTCTTCTCTAGGACAAACCGTTATTGAGAAATCAGGGTACAAATATTGAATAAGCCACCTACTTATATAACATATACCTCAGATGAAAGCTCACGTTCTCCCAAACACGACACTCTTTTTATTTTTTCTCTAGGCCTTACCGTTT
Organism: Chrysops caecutiens; assembly: GCA_963971475.1. NCBI lineage: Eukaryota > Metazoa > Arthropoda > Insecta > Diptera > Tabanidae > Chrysops > Chrysops caecutiens. The sequence continues at coordinate 37,255,425 of OZ020570.1, read as the reverse complement.
CCGAGAAATCGGCATGCAAAGTTTAAAGTTGATTTTTGCCTCCTGCTGATTCTGCTCGCCTGGTGTTTCAGACCAAACTAAATTTTTTCAAAATCGAAAAATTTCTAAAGCTGATATCTCGGAAACCGTTAGCCCTATTGGAAAGCTTTTTTCACCGTTGCTTAAGTATGACTGCCTTCTATCACTCAGTGGTAAAATGACCTAAGAAGTCGAAAGAATAAATAAAAAACTTTAGCTAGGGCTCAAACCATTTATTAAAGACACAAACCAAATTTACAAAAATTAAGAATGTGTCTACCTCGATATGCCAGTGTTTTTGTTTCTTCTCTAGAACAAATCGTTATCGAGAAATCAGGGTACAAATATTGAATAAGCCTCCTACTTGTATAAGATATACCTCGGATGAAAGTTCACGTTCTCCCAAACACGCCACTATGTTTATTTTTTCACTAGGCCTTACCGTTTCCGAGAAATCGGCATGCAAAGTTTAAAGTTGATTTTTGCCTCCTGCTGATTCTGCTCGCCTGGTGTTTCAGACCAAATTAAATTTTTTCAAAATCGAAAAATTTCTAAAGCAGATATCTCGGAAACCGTTAGCCCCATTTGAAAACTTTTCTCACCGTTGCTTAAGTATGTGTGCCCTCTATCATTCAGTGGTAAAATGAGTTAAAAAATCTAAAGAATAAATATAAAGCTTTAGCCAGGGCTCAAACCATTTATTAAAGACACAAACCAAATTTACAAAAATTAAGAATGCGTCTGTCTTGATATTCCAGTGTTTTTGTTTCTTCTCTAGAACAAACCGTTATTGAGAAATCAGGGTACAAATATTGAATAAGCCTCCTACTTATATAAGATATACCTCAGATGAAAGCTCACGTCCTCCCAAACACGCCACTATTTTCATTTTTTCTCTAGGCCCTAATGTTTTCGAGAAATCGGCATGCAAAGTTTAAAGTTGATTTTTGCCTCCTGCTGATTCTGCTCGCCTGGTGTTTCAGACCAAACTAATTTTTTTCAAAATCGAAAAATTTCTAAAGCTTATATCTCGGGAACCATTGGCGCTAATGGACAACTTTCAACACTCTCGTTTAGGTGCGACCGACTTCTATCATCCAGTGGTAAAATAAATTAAGAAAACAATAAAATCAATGAAAAGCTTTAGCGTGGACTCAAACCATTTATCCAAGACACAAACCAATTTTACAAAAGTAAAGAATACATCCGACCAAAAATACCTGTATTATTTATATTCTTGGCCCTACCGTTTTCGAGATGACGGGTTGCAAATATTCAATAAGCCTCCAATATATATTTTATATTCAGTGGCAAGCCATACTCATCCGCTAGTTAAAAGTGTTTGGTTTTCCGATTTAAAATAAAACAATCACCACAGTTATCCCGTCCGCTGTAAGAATGGTTTTTTGTATAATATCTCCGAAAACTAGCTGGCAGTTCTTTGACATCCATTTATTTAAATAATATAAAAATAGGCTTTTAAACACTTAAGGCAACTAGCTTACAGTGTTACCAAAGGCTTGCGTTGTTAATTATGACACTGTGTAATTATTTCATCAATCTCTAATTCATCGAAATTTTATTTAATTTTTCACTTCACTCTTACGATATTTCTTCGTTTAAATTTATCCAGATTAAAGGATTGGCATTTTTGTAAGTTTCAAATTTTTGCACCATTTCTGGAAAAATATTTTTAAATTTTCCTAGTCTTTACCCATTTCCGTTTATTTTTTCATTTCAATAATACATTACGATTTTTGCATAAAATATTTCAAGTTTCGGTGCTTTTCGACAGCATTTGAAAATGTTGAGTGCCAGAATATCATGAATAATTAATGTTTTTTTTATTAAAGTGTATCTTAGAACCATTTATCAATTTACTGAAACGTATTTTGGTGAAACAGATACTATAATGGCATTGAAAAAAGATAAATTTTAAAATGAATAATGGAAAGTTGGATAAAAATCATATGTAAACAGTCTCTGTAAATCATGGACAATCATCCATGTTCATGTATTATATATCCATTAAGACTAGGTTCCAACTTAAACATGGGCAACGTGTTATTTTATACATTTTGAGACAAGGAAATGAACACTTCGGCCTTATGACTTGAAGTTTTTCAAGAAGAAAGGAAGGGCAACTGGTCTGAAACTATTTAAAAGTTCAACCTCTTACACCACTACTAAACCTATGAAAGTGGAATATATATGTACTTTATACTTGAACAGGATCATATTGATTTGCAATTTATTTTGAAACCACAAAAAACGAAGCCATAAAACATATTTCATTTTTTCAAAACTCAGCTTCTTTAAAATAATTTGAGTGTAAAATAGAGTTCTTTTTGTTTATTTCGCATTTGTATTTTAATTTTTTTCTAAAATCCAAAATCTTTTAATGCAATGATTCCAAATAAATTTCAGAAACAGGGACAAATCCCAGTCAGGAGAAAAAAGCTATCCTGTCTATAAGAGATTAGTTTAAAGACTATGTGCACTAGCGACGAGGATTGATCACATTTCTGGAAAAGGCGTTTACAGACGTCAGTCGCATACATGTTTTTAACTTGTGCCATTAAATAAACCTCAAAATGTTACCAACTCAACTTACTAATTATGAAGTCGGAACACGCAGAGATTCATTTAAATCTTGCAGTCCTTAATTACCGTTTTTACCTACCTACACTGACATAAAAGTTTTGATTTTCCTTCATTCAAATATATAATGAAAGAAAAATAAGCAAAATAACACTTCGCATTTTCTCTTGTTCATGAAGTTATCCAAATAATTGGGAATAAAATATTTATGAAGCTCCAAGTGGGTATTTCAATACAGAGAATTATGTTGTCCATTTTTCACATTTTCGAAGGGAGTACCTACCACTAAGTATTAATTTGTGATCATTCCACTTTGAAGATATTCCCTGGGCACTAATTAAGAAATTGCCAAGCAGGAACTTTCTTATCTCACTTAATATCATTTAAAATCATTTCTGAGATGCACTGATTCGATTTTTGGCAAAACTCAAAGCAGGATGTGTACTCTTTCAGTTGTTGCTCAATATTATGCAGAATAATATCCTATAATAACAACACGGAGTGTAAAAGACACGAATTCGAACATCCGCCACCGTTAAAAATATTAATCACGCGTCATATGTCATACGGTGACACTAATGTGACCAGATTCCAATCTGCTGGGGTGAACAGATAGTGACCGTAAAATAAGAGCAACTTAGCTTGAGCCGACGTTTGTCACCACATACTAGTACAAAGCTAGGCTTAACTCGCTGTTAAGTATTATTTGATTAATCGTTTGTTATTTAGTGGCTAGGCTAGATTGCAGGTGGCGGTTAGTTTGTACAATTTTGATTAACTTGAAATTAGAGAATGAAGGGATACTGATACGTCTGTTATGCTACTAGGGGTTTGGCAAGAAATGACTGTATTATGAGCTTAAAACTGATCCTCTACTTAATGTGTAAAGACTACCCACTTGCACTCAATTTCCTGAAGAATCCTTATTTTTGTTAGCTTATAAAACACCTTTTGATGACTATTAGGAAATGAATAGCGATCTAAAATCCAATTAAATGTTACGTAGTCAAGTATTTCTATCTTTAATTATTATAGATATTGTTCATAATAAGAGTATATGTAGCTGCAAGAAAGTAATCAACTATGTGTTAATGACGTTATAACAACATTTTCAATAACTCTCGAGATAGCAATTTAAGTTTTGTTTAGGCTTGGAATATAACCCAAAATTTCCCAAGAAAAGGATTCTTTATTTACACGAAAAAGTTCAGTAAAAACTAATTTGGTGAAATGTATACATAAAAAATCGAAAGTCATTTAAAATTTATAAAGGGTGTTCCACGTGCTAACTAAAGTAACGTGTTTTTGTATATACTCCAACAGAATACAAAGCTGCTATACTATAAGATGTGAAAAAGGTAGGAATTCTGGTGTGAGTATTTATGGTAACTAAGCCCCAATACTGTGTTGTACATATATCATTATAACGGAATACTGTGTTGTATATCATTAAGATAAAGTAATACGAATATCCAATATCGATTTCGACGTTGAAATCGTTCTCATTTTAGACCAAATACTTTTTAGCCGTCTTCATTTTCAAGGGTTTATACATTAAAACCACTTGACCTTTTTGGAAGCATTCTAATCTTGATAGTTGTGTACCTTCGATATGTTTTTTAAGCTATTTTACATAACACATTTCACGTTCTGGGTATTTCAAAAAGAGCGTTATTTTAGTTTTCGTGTAGTTATTCAAGCAAACGCGGTTAAAACAAATCCCTTTATAACTATGATTCGCAGCAATTTATTATCCAATTATCCAAACCGTTGGAGAGGATGATAATTGAAGGTTTCACGATGAATCCTCATCTTAGATAGATAACTTTCCGATACTACTCATTGACCGGATGATGATAAACCTTTTTTACATATCAGAATTCTGCAGGTTCTCAAGCGATACCTTAACCTAATTTTCATTGTGTATGGAGATCCTCTTGTATATTATATACTAAGCTATCATCCTTTTCGATCAAAAGTTCAAAGCATTAGGTTCCACTTTCCCTTATCTCAATTGAAATTCCCCCAGAATCGTCCATTCTTCCATCTATCTATACACATAACATTAAACCTAAAAGGCATACATCATCCTCACGCCACGTCCGGATATTCTCTACATCAATTTCTTATAAATTATCCCTAATATCATCACTTACGAGCGTGTAAAAACCATCCGAAAATGTATGCTCGAGGGGGCTGATGCTATTCAATTTTTGTTATGTGATGTCAGTGGATGTGGAAATGTCGTAGGTCTTTCGCAAATGTTACAAAAGTATAGCCTGGATTTTTTAAGGGATTAGTCAGATTGAATACTCAATAGGTTGTATGCAGTGTGAGAATTACATATGTGTATGTTCTTGTTGTTATGTAGGTCGCTATGATAGAATCGATTTTCTTTAAACGATTTTAAATTCCTCCAAGTTTGTGACTCGAAGCATGTCTTTTCAGAACTTTACAAAATTATTTTATCCTAATGATCTTAATGGATCCATCCAGTGTGTGGGTAATCTTTGTAATACAATTTTTTACGTGAAAAAATAGTATTTATTTATTTATTTGCTTTGTTCTTACACTCAATTAGAAAAATGCATTTGAACCAAATTACCCAAATTCCCTTACCAGCCTTTTTACAAAATCGTTTTCAACAAATTTTATTTACCTCATACCAAAGATCATCAAATGGTATCGCTTCAAATATGTCCATGTATTGGGAAGATTCGTTGTCACCAACTTACCTGAAAAGAATAAAAACAAAAGTATGGTTTAAACAAAATTAATCGGTGACTTTGAAGCAGTAACTAGGTCTGAAACTCATCCAAATTGGAAGAGTATTACATAAATACTCTCTCTTGTAGGTATATGTGACAAAATGAGCAAAATTTTATTTAGCACAAAGGAAAACACAATTACCTTTGCCATTTAAACAACAATAAGCCTGTAAAAGGAACATCGCAACTGGCAGCGAAAGAAGCATTGCTCATGAAGTTTATTCTTCATATTTGTTAGCTTTTAGAAAATAATTTATGAACGATTTCAAATTCTCAAATTTTCTTATGTATTTTCAAAAAGAAAAATGTCGAAACTAGTAAGGCAATTGACATTAGGTATATATGTTAAAACAACTAAAACAACAAAAGCAAAGGAAAATCAAAATTGATTGATGACATCACTTGAAAGCTTAATTGAAGTCAATAAAACGTAGAAGTTGTGGAAAATCAGAGTGCATGTAAGATGACAGAAAAGTGGTAAATATAATTTTGTTGACTTTCCATAAACCCCAACACTTTGAATGGCTTTGATTCCAATATTCTTTGCTGTTCTGACAATTTTCCTAGAATAGTACCGAACAATAAAGGTCACCACAAATCTATAAACACAATTGAAAATTTGCTGTGACTTTTGCCGTAGTGAAAAAACCTTTTAATGGAACCTTTTGTTTGCAATTTAAATCATTTCACCGTGTATTTTTGGTGTTTGCAAGTTGTAAGAGATTGCTCCTACATCAAAGAAACACAATCCATTTGCACGATAAAATCATTTTCCTACCACGTTTCGAAACGACGTGACTACAGAAAAACTTACTTTTCCATCAACTTGGAAAAGGCACGTGTAACAATAGTGAGGCAACAAATTCATAACTTTGTGGTATGATTGCCCGCTAGCGCTCCCATTATCGGTTTAACCTATTCCCATGTACATACATTGAACGAGGGAAAGTTATTACCATTTAATAGCTCACTTTTCTACCCCATTCATTTATATCAGATGCCACAAACGTTGACTCATGGTAAAGAAAAAAAAAGGAAATGTAATTACAAAAAGGAAATTTTTTTGAGAAAATCTGTTATAAAATTTCTTAACTCAAATTTTTGTTTACCTCAACGAACTCGAGAATTAACTGAAGATTTTTAAACATTTGTTAGTCAACTTTAGTGTTTAGGTAATGAATGAATTGTACAATAATTAAATTTAAAATTTAAAAATTAGGTAATTGTATATCAATTAATCCGGCCAGTTCACGGTGAAAGGAAACTACTATGGCGTTTAATTAAAAGAAAAACTCATCATGATAAAACTTGAACAATTTGTATAGCACTCTTGTAATAGCATGTTGTTACCTTAAATTATATTGTCGTCAAAGGGGGTGTTTGATATGTATGAACATTGTATATAAGAAACTTGGGAACAAAAACAGTCCTTTTTCTATATTATTGCTATAACCAATTTGACACAAAATGTTTAGCGTCATTTCACTAAACTAAAGTTTTTAAAACAAGTAAATCGATTTTAAAACAGATTTAGTCTTAGTTGCAACCATGTGTACATAATAAATTGATTAAATCACTATATATTAATTCAATCTACATTAATTTTTTGAAGTAAACTTGTATACACGTCAAATTATGGTTTCATTAATTCGAAACTCAAATCATTCGCTACATTAATTATGGAAACCTGCAGTCACAATTATTTTGACCGAACCGAAATTATTTCAGGTGGAAATCGAATGAAATTGTCGTGTTAGTCGCATAAAATTATATAATCTTTAAAATATAATGGTCGTGAAGCAGAAAATAAATTTCATTCACTCGAGAATGGGATTCAGTCTCTGAAAGCGGGGAAAATTCATTTTATGTAGATCAAACCCAGAATGAGTTTCTCTCCGTTTCCTGGAAATAAATTTCATTCACCGGAGAATGGGATTCACTCAAGCGGGGAAAATTCATTTTCTGCATGACGTCATAAATATCTATCAATTTTTATTCTTTGCCCGTATTATGGGCTTTTCTTTCTAGTATCTATATAATATAACATATTTAATGAAATAATGAAATCCACAAAAAAGTGGGTAGTATGTATACGGTACGTACCTATGTATGTAAGTTATAAGACCAGTTTCCGTGAAACACAAAAATAACTTTATTTAACAAAAAAAAAAACTTTATTTAACAAAAAATAGTTTTAACAATTTGTGTAAATATTATGTTCAGCTGTTCACTTGGAAATATGTATGTATGATACTACTTGTCGTGAATTTTTTCTTAATTAAAACTTTTAAATCGAACTAAGAACAAGCGAAGATTTGAATATTAAGGTTCTTTTGGCAAAAATAAAAATTCTCTTTCAACATTCATGAACAGACAACAAGGCAAAATTAATATCATGAAAGATAAGCACAAAATTTCAACTTTTCTTTGACATAAAACAAGACTCAAAGTAATTTTCCTATGTAAACAAAGTAAAACATTTTCCATGAAATTGAATATCGTGCAGTTGCTAAATTTCAAAATTAAATCAAATCATTTACGGTTAACCCTTCAAGTGATTGACTTCACGAAACTAATTAAACTTCAAATTGAAAAGTGTTATTGAAAAAGGAATAACGTCATGATTTTGGGAACCCACTACTGTTTTCAGTTCTAAGACATGAGGACACAGCCTAAGGCTAAATCAAAGAAAACCAATAAACTTTGGAATTTTATATTTTTGGAAACGGAAAGTCAATGCTAAAATGAAAACCCTGAAATCATGTCATTGGGTCATAAGAAATCTTGGGTCGAATGAATAAATCCTTTGGGATTATGGGAAAAAAAGTCTCTGTAATTTAGGTTTGCTTAAGGTTAAATTATTATCTCTGTTTTATGTTAAGCCAGTGCAAATCAAAAAGTTTACTCAAAAGCTTGTACCTTCTGGGGTTAAAACATATGATTATATGTAAGCTTTGATTTACAAAATTAAGCTGGAACCTTGCCTGCATCTACTCTTTTACAGAAACAAAAGGATGTTCGCTCTGGTATTAACGCTCACGTTTGGTAAAGGTGGAGCCCAATCCACTGGCTGAAAAAATCAAAAACTCGAAAATCAAAAAGGATTGGATTGTTATTATGTCAGTTCAAACGCCTTAAAGATTTTTATAAGATGATTTATGTAGAGTTCTTGATTTTCCAATATATAATACCATATAAAATGATTGACAAACCAAATAAATTTGAAAAATGTTATCAATTATTCGACGTAAAGATGCATTGTCTTCTCGATATCTTCTTTCATTTGTTTCTGTCTGTTAATTTTCCAAATTTCGTTCCTCTTCTGTACAATTGGCAGTACATCCTTGAAGCGCAACCGTTCCTCTTCAGGACCATCATTGATTTCAACTTGAGTTTTAAAATCATAGTTTGGCTCATAGCCACGTAAACGCAACCAGTGGTCAAAGTAAAAAGGTGTACAGTCATCTCTAAGGGAATTTATAAGTTTCTTATTGTCCTTTTTTGCCAAATTGTCTTCTTTACAGCTACTGTCTGCAAAAGCCTGATAAAATAGATGACTCTCCTTGGTTACCTTAAGTTTCTCTTCCTGGTGAATGATTGGTTTTTTTTTAAGTGACATTTTCTTTAGCTTTTCAATTCGTTTTTGTTTTTGATAAGGTGGTTTTAAATTTTTCTTGAGGTTTTCTGCTGCCAATTGAATTCTCTTCTCAATCTGCACTGCTTTTTTAGATTGTCTCTTTTCATATTTTAATTCAGCACGATATGCCCTTTCAATGTTCTTCCGTAGCGTTGGATGTATAGCATCCACTGCAGCTGTAAAGATATGAATTCAATGAAGTGATGGTTAATTTGAGGAAAACAATCCCACATACCCAACAAATCAATAACAAATGCAAAAACTAATTCGAGTTTTTCAACAGCTTGACTATTAGTCTTTGTTGTCTGATCTATGATTTTGATGTTCATGTGCGAATATAACACATTGCAGAGTGGGCCAATAGGTCTTGTTAGTGGACAAGCTATGATTCTGTGGAGAGACTCATCTAAAAGTTTGTTTGCGGTTTCTTTGAGATCCTGAACTCGCTTCTCCATAAACCGTGTTTTGGAAGAATTGTTAACGTACGAGGCAGAAAACGCTTTTAAATAATAACTGGATGAAAATTTGAATTCGTTGTATGCTTGTTCTAGTTCGTGAAAAGCCCACATTGCGGCATGAAGTTCAAGGAGGCAGGTGAAAATTCTTGATTTAAGTTTGGACACACTTTCAAGGAAACTCTCCGCATTTGGAAACACAATTTCAATTGGATGTTTTTGATTTTGAAAGTGATGTTCGAAATATTTCTTTATATCCCATACATCTCCATGATTCGTATCTCTCACGTTTGTTGTTGTGCGATTCTTTATGGATTCTGTAATGTTCTCTAAATCTCCACTACTAGTACGATGGATCCAATCATGATCCTTTCGCCAACTTTCTTCCATCATGAGATAATGGAAATTTTGAAGAATGGTACGTCGTTGCCATGTGCCTTCTGTGTGCACAATTTTCATCTTGATCACAGACAGTCTGCTCTGGAGATCTACTAACTTGCGCCGTAGCTCAATTGTTTTCTCTTGTAATGGCTTGACGCATTCTATTCTAGTTCTGATTCTATTAAAGTGCTCAGTTTCCCAAAAGCTCAAAAGATTATTACACTTATATCGCATACGTTTTAATCTGTGTTCTTGTTCCTCTTCTTTTACTCCAACTTGTTTTTGAATGATAGATTGTTCAATTATACATGCTGCTTCGATGCTCTTGCGCAAACTGTTCCTTACATTTAGAATTTCCGATCTTGGTTTGAAACGTTTATATGTAATTTGGCAAATATTTTCGTTTTGCCAATAACTGTTCAATGGACATTCTAGCTTTTCTTTAATTAAAGCCTCTTGGCAACTGCTTACAATAGTCCTTCGTCGTATATTTGAACAAGAACGTTGACTGTATGTGAAAAATTTGTCGTCTGGGCGGCAAATTCTCGTTTGCTCTTTTTTCTGACCAGAGTATGGTACCTTCAAGTATGGGGCGTTGTAAATGTCAATCAATCCTATCACATCCAATTGCACTCGCATTCGATCTACTTTATCAAAAGGGACTATTGCTTTTGGCATAAAATCAAGTGGGACATTCTCATTTGAAAGCATCAAGTAGCTACCGCTGTCGCTACTAAAATTAGTGCATTCTGAACTTTCCAGGGATGTGACACAGGATAACACACTTTTCACCTCTTCATCCAACTGTTTGAGATACTCTTCTTCGACTGCTGTATCAACCTTTTCTTCCATTATTGTGCATTTTTGTTTCGTTTCGTGAGCGCATTTGTAAATCAAATCACGAAACTTTCGTCTGATGCTACTAACATCGAGTGTTTCCGCTGAAATTTCTGAGGACATTTTCATCGGCAAGATTGAATTATCATCACCTTGACAATAATGAGGAGCATTTCCCGTAACTTGTTTCATCGGATTTTCTGGAATTTTTCTGTTGTAACGCACTTGAATATTTTTTCGTTGCTTAATATCAACGTGATCATGATGATGACGAGCCTCGAACATACGAACGTAATCTTTTTTTTTCATTTCGAGGTTTGCAGGTCTTTTTTCAGGATCAGATACTGCCACAAGCGTTGGAACATTATATAGATTGGAAGCATTGTGAAAGTCATTCTGCAGGCCACAATGCTTTCTTGGATGCACCCTTAGAAACTGCCGAAATTTAGGCATCGGTGCACCAGATTTTGGTAATTTTTCATTTCTATAAAACTGTGGTGCATCTCCAATTGCTTCATCTTCTGGTACACCTATAGTGTTCTCACATAAGGAACTTTCGGTTGAAGGAATTTCTTCTTGTTTTGAAATATCATCGGATTTTACATCCTGCAGGACGTCTTTTTTCACAAACAATTTTTTGAAAGTAATTTGGCGATCAAGTGTTGAATTGTCCTTTTCTACATCAAGTTCATGACTTGAAATTTTTTTATCTCCATACAAATATCCAGGCATACTAACTTTTTTTATTTTCAAATATTCAGGAACTTCAGCTTGTTTTTCCACATTGTTGGACTTGTGACACTCCAAATATCGTCGTACACCACCTTTCACACTAGATTCCTCATCTCGGGGCACCTTAAAAAAACTGGGACAATTTTTCTTTAATTTTTTTCCCTTTGATAATTTATCTTCAATTTTCAAAGGATTCCCCGAATCAAATTTCTGATGAAATCCGTTCAACAAAAATTTGGACGAATTCCTACGACCAACAGGGTCATCATTTAGCCAAGTTATTCCCAGCAAGTTAGTTTCTTCGCTTTTCACAAATGGGAGTGCTGCTTCTTTCGTTGAAGTCTTCAAACCCTTCCTTTCATAAACTTTATGTTTTAATTGAGCTTTCATTATGATTTTGTTCCTCTCTCGCAAGAAGTTGCACTTCATTTCTTTTGCTTGCTCAATAGTTTTTGGATATAATTTCCTGTCCACAGATTCAATTGTTCCATGACAATGACCAAAGACATGCGGTTTATCTTCCGCAATGAGCTGCCCCAAATCATTCACTGGTAGCTGGGTTAACATGGTATGTGATGGTGGCTTTTGCATCTGCTTAGTCAATTCAATCTTATTTTGACGCTTCTTCCATAGCTCATAGTATCGGGAAAATCTCCGAGATGCTTCAAATGTTTTTTTCCATTTATTTCGATCTTTATCTTCAGTTCTAAAGAGAACACCATTTTCACTGGAAAAATTCCCCTCATAATGTTCTGTTTGGTCTTTTTCATTGTCGGTTGGTGTTGTACTTAATTTCACATTGAAATAAGCAGGCTGAGAATATTTATTCAATCTTTCCCTTTCTTCAGCCAGCTTATCAATATTTTGCTTAATGTTCTTTCTATCCAAATATCGTTTTGTCTGGATGTAAGCATATTTGTCCAATATAACATGCTCATCTCTTTCGAATGTTTCCTGTTGATCCCAACCTTGGAAATCTAAGTTCATTGGATTAAGAAAATCCACAATTTCGGTGCGTTTGGGTTGGGAAGCCACAGAAATATCTTGAACCTGCGAAAGTTCACAAGCAACACTTTGAACTCCAAATTCCTTGAAACAAGACGGATGTGCTGATGACATTTCATTCGTTTTCTTGTAATCTGTGGTGAAATGTTTATTCCGAATTTTACTGAAATTTCGAACAGACTTCTTTCCTTCTTTCGTCAAAGTCATTTTGGTGCTGTTTTCATAAATATGATTCTGATTATTAAGGTTTGTTCCTAATTTATTTGATGTCTCGTATCACAATGTACTACAGTTTCCTAATGATAAACTCCCCGTTCTTGTTTTATAAGAATCTGAATATCAAGAAGCATTTCCATAACACTAAACTTAGCACTCGAATATGATCAAAATAAATATACATATGTATAATGCGTGTTACTTCGTAGTTTAGCATCACTTACAAGGCATACTTCAATTTTATTGAAATGTTACTTTGTTGAATTGACTGAATAGAGATTCTCGCCATGAAAATATTGTATAATTTTAAAGTAAATATTAATGTAACTGATCATTATATACCTATAATTTTATACCTGATTATTTATTATTTTTAAAAACATGTGACATTAATGAATAAAGCACGAAACAAATCTTAGTGTACAACTACTTCTCCAGCTTATCTAACAATTATAAATCGATTATAAATTAATTCTTTTGCTAATAAAAAACTAGTAGTCAGGAATAGTATGTAGAAGAAGAAACCATAGAACCAGTCCAGCTCTGATTAATCACTCATGTCATATTTGAACAAGAAATAGGCATGTAATATTTTGAACAAGAAATAGGTACGAGGGTGACAAGAGTGCAACTAGCGGAAGCAACGAAAATGTAGATAGCCTAGAACCTTCAAAAGATCGTCAAATAATGGAAATCAATGAGACGAAAAGACGGGTAAGAGATGTATGGGAAAAAAGTAAGTAAATGAATGAAAAAGTGTATTGAAATAAGTCTAAAGCCAATAATTGTGGAACAACAATATGAACTGTGGTCCCTATCAACCTATTGACCTAATCTTCATTTTGATAAAAAGATAATTGTGAATAAGGGAATGCACTTCTAACATCAAACCAAAAATTAATAGTTAATTACAAGCGTACTTTCAAAGCATTCAAAGTATTCCATCGAAAAGCCGATAATAATAATAAAATTTCTCGAAAATTAAATTTTGGTTGAATGCGAAGAATTAATATATGAATCGTACAACACATAAATACACATTAAATTCCAAATAGTTCTGAGAGGAAGGTGATATGAAATAATATATTGTTATTATGTAGGTAACTGTTATTTTATTGAGCGGAGTTTTATGAAGTTGAAAATTTATAATTGTTGATTAAAAGTTGTGAAAATGTCTTTATTCAAAAGTTTATTTATGGAAAATGTTACTTACTGTTGTGTGAAATATGTGTCAAGCATGCTAGAAGTTGATGCTTCAGTTACCTAAAATAGATTAGATTGAAATTAGTAGAAATTTAAAAAGAAACGGGTAAAGATTACAAAATGAAAATCATTCAAATATACTCAAAATGAAAACGATTAAAAGGAAGAAGAATAAAATTCAAGCAATAAACAATCGGTTATTAACAGCGTAAGCATTAATTTATCCAGACAAAATCTTTAACGTACCAGCATAGTGTATGTAGGTATGTGAATTAAATTGTAAATGAAAATAAAATTTAAATCAGTTTTGATTGAAATCACGCCAGAATATTACAAAACGTGCCTATTTCAATACAATAGCTTTGATCTACTACAGGACTACTTCCTATGAGTCAAAAACCCTTTCAACTAAATGCAAAAAAAAATATTTTCGAAAGCTCAAACGACTCCATAATTTTTCTCTTCGACAGAAATAGAGCATTTTATATCCACTATCATTATTATGGTACGTTATTATACCATTTAACGTAGCTTTAATTGAAATATTCTCGAAACATCTCATAGGATCACGATAAAGTGTAGCCTTAATAGCACCTAAGGATAAGTTGCTACAATACAAAGAAATAAATATCTTCTTGTTTTTAAAATGTGAGTAACCTATTTGTATTCACATCATTCCCAATATCCTTTCAACTATCACTCACGAGCTTAAGTCTTCACATTATATGAAAATAATTTTTATGTGAGCTAAATACGAATTTCGCTAAACGCTTTCATCGACCAACATCAGGAAAGGCGTTTTGTGTAACTCTTGTTAATTATTTTGGTTGATCGCCCTTATGAAGGTAAACATGTATGTACTTGCTTATCGTTTGTTGATGAAAATTTTGTGAAGCTTTTGACAAACTTTGATCGTAATGTGCATTATCTAAATAATTGTAATAAGAACCACCTTTAGAAATTATAATTAAATTTTGTAGGTCAAATTTTGTATGTAATATTAATTAAAAATGATCTAAGCCCAGTGAAAATATAAAAAAAATTTATATATCATTTTTTAAATAATACTTTAATATGTTGTTACATGGGAAAGGTATTGACACCTCTTTATGTGTCTTGTCAAATAAGATGAACACGCTTTGTGTTCATTCATAAAGGTTAACTATTTTGAGTTTTCGATAGAGACATTCAATAATCAAAAACAATAATTGTATTATTAGAATTCTATTATGTACTATATGTCGATGTATACGTATGTATATCATGAAGTTTACGTTTCAAATTATCTTACCACTTGACCCGATTGATTTTCCAACTCCGTCAACCACTTGAAAATTCCCACAAAATTTTTTAGGGATATAGTTTATACAATTTTGATCTACATTGTTGGTTAAAGTTTAGTCTTTTAAAAGAATGGTTGTTTTGGGTTCACACACGTTACTAAAGTATTCAACTAAAGTAATATGGTGTTTTACTTGATAAATCCCAATACATATCAACGAATTTGTGGCCTGGTCTTGACAGAAACGTGAACAAACACTCTCAAGTTTATTATATTTTCCCTTATTAGACTTGAACCCTTAGAGTTATTCTTTAAAGTTTTACGTATAAAATTTTATTTTCGCAAATTATAATTGTTTTGAAAATGTTTACTTCGTGATAATAGACTGTGGTTTTAAGCAAAATATGAAGATTTTTATATTTACGTATATAAACAAAACTCTTAAGATTCAAAATGGTTTGGGCTTTCGAGCTCGCACAACTACTTTTGTAACTTTAGCATTTTAGAGGCTTCTTAAAAAACGTTTGATTGAAAAATTGCCTGTACTTAATCACTGTAGTTAAAACTGCAGAAAAAAACATACTGCCCGAAGTAAAAACAAAACGTAATACTCGTATGCCGAAGTTACACGTTTGTTCTAATTTACTGAGCGACAATTGAAATAAATGTTGTTTAAACGACCATTGAAAATAAGTTTGTCAATTAAAATAAGTTCCTTGAATTAATTCAAAATTTAATTAATTTTTAAAGTGAGCAAACCACGGAGTTGATATCTGCAATAAATAACTTATTACACCGTATTCATCGTATTTTAGGTAACTCTAACAGACAAGACTGAGTGTAAAAAGGTCTGCGAAACATGTAACGATCCCTGACGCCAGTCAATATGAAATATTTATGCAAAATTTGCAGGTCGTTGCACTTATTAAAAGAAAATCCAAAAATAGTATCAGATTTAAAGTACGTAGATATAAGCGGTACCCATTAAGTGTTATCTCTTTAAGTCATTATGATGCAATTTCTAGTTTTGGGATGGAGATGAAGAAAGAAATTCTGAATGTTCTGGAGACGTATAGACAAATATTTTTAAGTTCGAAGTTTTCAATTAGAGAAATGTGCGGTCATAACTTGAAGAAACAAGATTGAGATTTGACATTATCCATGAAGAAGATGGTGTAGAATGAATAGGATATAGCATTGGACTTATAACGACTCGAAATGAGTCTGCTGGTTAACTTGTTCGCCCATAGTTTCAACAGAGCTTTTGGGGGTAGAACGGATTGCATAAACAGATTATGAACAACATCATTACTATTTCGCTTCACATTTCATAAATTGATTGATCATTTCATAAATTTCTGGGAGGAATCATGAACAAGTATAACACTTCATAATGAATTAAAAGACAGAGTTGTACTCAGTTGTATAAGCTGAAGAACTTTATGATTTAAAAATCTCACGAACAAGAGACAACATGTATTCCCTCAAATCCGTTTGAGCCGTAGATGTGATATAATTTAATTATATGTAGTATTACGTTTTCTAGAATTGAATAATGAATTGTGTTGTGTGGTGTACTCGAAACCATAAAATGTTAAATAATTGATGCCAGATAGACAGCATAACAAATCATCTGCCTCGTCCATAACGTACAGTGGAAGATATAGTGGCTCTTAATGTTTGTTTATTGGTTATATTGATTGATTTGTGAAGCCTCGTTTTAGTATTTTAGTCATAAAATTTTCAAAATGTTGCCGTAAGAAATTTTATATACATTCCTAATGCTCTTCGATTCAGAACTTCCCAAGCAAAATGATAAACTGTCACACAATAATGTATCGAGGTTTGGATTTGTCATTCGATCTGTTATTTTCTTTAGGATATGTCTACAAACCAATACATTATTTTATTTTCAACATGGCATACACTGAAAGGAAAAATTGTGTAAACAAATCTGATAGTAAATGATAATAAATTTTATACACAACAGTTGTAGACCCTAAATATGGAAAATATTTATTAATGAAACAAAGCCCAAACGTTATCTCGAAATTAAGAGAGATTTATTTCCTCAATTTCTTCAAACCTAGCAGATGGCGTTTGTCAGATAAATCTGGGAGAGAAAGGAATCAATGTATCCTTAGTGGTTGTTTTCATTCAAGAATAAATTAAGCTTGGCCTTCTATACTCACACAGGGCGAAGGAAAATTTTTTGAAAAATGTTTTACTTCTTTAGCAGAAAATAGTTTTTGTTCATGTGAAAATATTATGTTAGTTATATTGTATACAGAATAAATATTAAAATCAACTAAAAGAGAATATTAGAATCAAACTAATATGATTGTACAACTGTGAAAAAAGACACTGTCATTTGGTATTCGATTTAAGAGAATCTAATTGAATTTCATTTATTTCCTTATAAAAATTTTTCACTTCAAAGGAACTAGAATTATTGAAAAAGTTCTAACTCGGACTACAGTAAGACACTCAAAGATCTGCTTTCATGAAGCATACCCTGAGCATCGGCACGTGCCCCGAAACTTGAGTAAATATGAAACGTTAAACGGATAAGGAAATTAAAATGAATTTGATATCGAAATAAAATATAAAAGGAGATTTAAATTACACATGTTGGGATTTAAATTACAAATATTTTAAGATGTTTCCATCATGTCAAGTACTTTAATTAAGATTTCCTAAAAATGAAAATAATTACTTTTAAATGGTCTCACGTTGATTATCAAGTAAATTTCTTATGGGAAAGGCGCATAAATAAGAATTTATTTAGCAGGATGATACTTTGATTTAAATTAAAATTTTTGTTCCTTTTAGAACATTTAATCAGACGCAAAATTCATAGTCTTGTAATTAATAGTCGATCAAAAAAGTGTTTGCCACTCTTCAGTAACATATTATATATACCATGACCAACCTAATTGCTATCTTGCATCTTGTTCAGGAAATTCAGGAAATTTGGCGTATAATAGTTACGACTTTTAAGGTACTTTCAATAGTTTATCAACTTGTCATGTAATTCAGGACACATATTTAGTAAATCAGAAGCTGGTGAAAGTAGATCTCTGACAGTTACCGATAAAAGCTAAGACTTTAACAGTGCTTGCAATATTATATTACAATAATATTTTTCCAAATCATCAAAGTTTTCCTGAATTTCCAAAACTTAACAATCAAAACTTATTTATTAAACTCTAATTATTAAATTTTATGCCCCAGCAAATTCTATATTATTCTTCTGTTATTCTGAAGGACAACAAGAAGTCTGTTTCAAACTGCGACATATTCTCTATGAACCTAAGTTATGAATAGTAGTTTATTGTAAGTATAACCTTACATAAAATGAATAGTATTTAGGAAAAAGTAACAGATCTAAAAAGTTGCTAACAGTGTATTGAAAATCAACACAAAAGCGAATTTTATTTTGTTTTGAATTCGTCTGATTTTAGTTCAATCTTATGTAAGGAAGTTTATCACAAACGAGGACACATACATTCGAGACGGAAGTATCAATCTCCAGATAATGACTTCATTTTTATAAAACAAAACACTTAATCTTTGAATTTGGACTTTTGTGATTAAATCCAATTTTCTAAAGCAATCGATCTACACGCGCCTGACGCACTAAAGTAAATACCAAATGTGAGAGGGATAACAATTTTAAAGCTCATTTCAGATATACATATTTATTTTAAATCTACACAATTTACCGAATTTACGAAATCTTGGTCTGTTGAAGCAAAAAGTAGAATTGATTTATTCAAAAGAATATTTCTTCAATTTACTCCAAAGAGAAGAAAAGATGTTGAAGCATTTTCCATCGTATGCTTCCTAATATGATCGAAAATTATGATTCGTAAAGGCTCTATTTGAAGGTAAAGCCGGTCACAGATGAATAATAGGCTAAATAATAAACTAATAATTGAGCCAACTTAATATTTCATGGTTCAACGCAGTTTGTAATATTTGACAAAAGGATTCAATTAAATCCTCTAAAGCTGACGATGCATGTCGAATGGCTTAACGCTTTATTCAATATACAATACTTTTTGCTCAATACCAAATGTAAGTAGTGCTAATGTTGCAATGTCACAGAATAAAATGAAGATGATTTGCAACCGTACAGTATTCCGCAAAATATGTCTAAAGATTACATTAGTTATCATATACCGGCCATCTATTTGTATTGTCTAGTGAACAGAAAATTTTCAAAACTTTTGCATTTTGCATAATGTACAGTTTATTAGGTACTTTGAATTTTTTAATAAAAACTATACATGCAATAAGCAACTGGCAGCATTATCGCTTCATTTGAAAACTAAAAGTTACATAGCGTTGTTCTTCCGACCAATAAGAAAGCGAGACTTTTTGACTTTTCAAGCAATAAATGTGAAGTGATAATTCCAACCCTGAGATAAATACTAACAAGACACGTTTTTTTTAAATTTAACTAACTAAAACTGAAAGTTATTCTGTAGTACATTAAATTTACTGCTTTCCTTCAAAAAAATGTATTTAAAATTTAAACGAACTGAACTAAAGTGTCAGAGATGCTCATCCGTTTATGTTTACCTCTATAATTATTGTAATTTTTCAAATGAGTAATACATAAAAATTTAATGTTTGCAAGTAAATGACGTAACTTACAAGGCATGTGGGTATATGTCAAAAACAGATGAAAAATTCAACATATTCGACAGAAAAATTATAGAACATTAAATATGGCAAATATAGTCAAAGGCTCATTTAGTTTATTTGGCAAAATTAATTGCCTTGGAAAAGTTCGCTTCTGTTACGAGTATCAAACTAAGATGATACGGAAATAATTTCAACGAAGCATGTCTGTAGAACCCATCGTGTGACGGTATAATGTCCTAAAGACCTTTTTTAACTTGCATATCCTATTATTCAAAACATAGTTGCATTTACCAGCGCATCTTAACTTTTTACTCCTAAAAAGCAAACAATTTCACAGAAGATGACGAACTTTATTCCGGTTTTCAAGTTATGGTGTCAAACCATGTATGTACAAATATATATCCCCCTGACGATACCTTGTAGAATATGTTTGAAATCATTTTTGAATGCTACTTGTTCTGAGGAGAAAATCATCATAATATGAAATGGTTATAATAGGTTTATAATATGGTTAAATAAACATAATATAATGGTTTTATTAAAATTCGGCAGCGCTATAAGAAGGACATAGTTACAAGTAGCTATTCATGTAAGTCATTTTTCAGAAGCTGTATGTTTTGCTCCACAAATAATGTCAATTGATCATATAAGAAAGTAAGGACAACAAGGCAATCAAGGGCACTTAATGAATTAGGTCTAATCAAATTCGAAGTTTTTGTCTCACCTTCTACGATTTACTTTCGAAGAATTCGTTATTAATAAATTTAAACTTTATTCCTTATGATAAGTTTGTATTATTGGGAACATTATATTTTTATTACACCATAACTCAACAACAATTTAAATTAAAACCATAAGTACTGTCACAACCGAATTAGAAATTCTTCTAGGTTTGAAACAATTACACACTGATCTATTGCTTATGACGATAGACGAATCCTCGAAACATCTCTTTTGATTCACTATATTTTGATATCACTGTCTCACTATTCACTTTAAATTAAGTTCTCTTGAGTTGAGCTAACCAGAATAATAGTATCATGCAAATGGCTCGTTTGATGGGTATCTATGTAAGCGCGTTACGTTCTTATAATGTGAAACAAATACGTCAAATGTTGTACTGAACCAATCATCATTGTCACATTGGCTTATATAAGTTTCCAAGACGTAACACGACGATATAAATCTTTAAAACCAAACCTTGCTGTCGCCTGATAAGCCAAGTCGAAACTAACTGTGGTTATACAAAAATCCTTGCTGTGTATACAACTGAAAATATAAATACAAGAAGTGCGCAAGTAACATTTTTGAGCTTTTGTTTCAGCTATACGCAAGGATACGTTATGGTCGTGAGCTTTTTCTAGTATTTCTTGCATGTGATGCCATGACCTTCACTCTCGCTTGCAGTCCATAATCTGGTACTGCAAGAAATCTTTGATTATGTTAATCAGTGCCTATCCGTCTTCAAGGTTGAATTTAGGTAGTAAAAGCTATCAAAATAATTTTTTTAATATTCACATCAATTTTAACATCCTTATATTACCATAAGGCAGTATAAGGAAATATTTTATTTCTTGCAATTCGCAAATTGAGAAAAAACTGGAAAAGGTTTTCCACACGCCCATATTATACTGAATATCTAAATTTGTGTTTTCTCTTTTATTTAAATTGTGTACAATGAAACACTTAAGCTATCGAAAGCTCCAACCAACATGATATACATTTTGATTTTCTTACAAAGTTCTTTAATTTGTAGTTTATGGCGTTAAACAAAACTTTATCCTTACCGAAAAAAATCACGGAAATCGTAAATCTATTCAAAAAATCTTAGTTAAAACTCAACAAAATGCATTGCCTTTTACTCTAACATGCCTTCATAATAAATGTATAATCTGTTGATATTGTACCTATGACCTTTAATCTTTGCCTTCTAATGTAAATGGGGCAAATAATTGTAACGAAATAACTTAAGGATATCTCGTGCTTTGCTCGTGATAGGTTATACAGCCACGCGTGAGTACGCAAGTGTTCGTCGTTTGAATATTTATAAGGTAAAGACAAAAATTTGAATTTAACAATACCTGTAGTACAGGTGTACTCTCGAACAATATCTGTAGTATAACAACCCATATACTGTACTGTTTAGCAATACATTTTTTTTATGGTAAATGAAGTGAAATAGTAACATAGACAATACAATCATACAAAAGCTTAATATATTGTGATCATAAGCGAAAATTTAAATGATTCTTTGTATTCTCTTTTAATATGAAAAGTTATAAATGATGAAGGCTAAAAATTGAGGAAGTAAATGATATTGCTATCTTAAATGAAGAAAGAGTATTCGCATCAATAATTTGAAATGTATTATGTCGTCCCACCATTATTTAGAACTGAATGTAATACTTTTATCATTTGGTTAAAAAAATGCCCTTAAACTTAAATTTGTGTACACATGAAAAAACATATAAATAAAGCTGATTTACCAACGTTGAAACCAAGCTTCCATTTAAACTTCAGAAAATCCATACCAATAAACTATCAATTTTGCAAACTTTTTGACGGCAATACTTGATTCTTATAACGTAGCTGAAAATTTCAAATTCAAAACTTCCAAAATCAATTCGGACAGAATTGAAAATTGAGTTGATGTTGTATATATTCTACTCTAATGGATACCTGTCGAAATCAATTCAATGTAGCGAAAAATAATAAAATAAAATGAATCCAAAATAATGTGCTTGCAGTTTCGTGGTCCTGTCTATAAATTCTGTAATAATTAATCTCAAAAACATCAGACAATATAATTGAATATTTTACGAGTACAACATTGGTTAGGTAAAATAATTCTAAAAATACAAGTGAAAATTATTTTAAATTCGTTAACGAAATATTCGTTTTAAGTCCTTAAGTTTAGCATTGAATATTTTATCCTCGTTCCATAATTATTACTTTCTTAAGAAACTTCTTTTAAAATTGCTTAAATACCAGGCTGTATACAACAGATACTCTCACATTAAAATAGAAATTACAAAATGGAATCAACAGGAAGTATCCAGCAGTTCTGATTGCTATCCTGAATCAAATGAATTGCAAGCGATACAGGAAACTTCTTCATTGAATTTCCTTCAAAACCACAGCCAAACATGTTTTTGGTTTTTAATTATTCAACATTATGGGAAGTTTCCTTGTTTATTAAAAGCAGCAAAGAAAAAACTCTTAAGCCTGTCACAGGAAGTTTTATATCCTTTTATTCTTCGTCTTTTGTTTGAATTCCTTTTTCATTTTCTTTAAAAAGAATTTTACAAAAAAGTGGGGAATATTCACTAAAAGCCTAGCCATCCATTAAGGATTTTATGACGTTTATATGAAATTCTAACTTCCAAAGCCATAATATCTGGATTTAATTAAGTTTACTATAAAACATATTGAGGACAATAAAAGAATCCCGTTAGGACTTTCTTTTCGAATATATAATATAGAAGATAACCGATACGAACATAGACTTACTTGCATTGAGAAATTCAATTTTCTATAATAAATTGCAAGTTTTGGTTCTAATCTTATAAACAGAAATAGGTATGTGTTACCCATTTATCAAATAATGAATTTGAACATTTATTCAAAAACATTTTGGAGACTTTAATTAAGATTTACATTTTTTCGACAAACGTAGGCATAGAAACAAAAAATTTGTAAACGTTTCACTTATAAGACATCAAATGAGAGAAATTTTGTTCACTTAGTCTCATAAGTATACTTCATGCGGCCAAAGTAATTTCATTAGGTTGCTAAAGGGGAACGCAAGTACACTTCAGGCGAATATTTCACAAGAAACCCAAAAATGGTTTTATGGAAAATGATATGAATATGTATTTTATTGTAAACAGCAAAAACATACAGAGCATGCTCAAGATTCAAGTACCTATACACTTTAAAACCTTTTCAGACTATTGAGACTACGTTTTTTAATCTCTTAGAAACATTTTTATGTCAAGACTGTTTAGTGGTATTTTGAAGCACAGGTACTCGGTGATCTTCGACTTAATTTCAATAAAGGATATATGTATGCATATGTAATTTCATGTAATTGTTTACAACGTTACCTTTGGATCTTTCGCATAATACAGTTTGTTGGCTTTTAATCGAAAGTATCTTCTTCTCCATCTTTGAAACGACCATGTTTGTTTCATTAAAAATCCTTCTTTTGTTGCAACCTGTAAAAGAAAATGAGTTGGTTGTTTTATATTTCCTAATAATGAAATATGAAATAATAAAAGGCATACTAATAATAATAATAATGACAATATTAATAAAATAAAATAAATAATAGTAATAATAGTCTTTGCTTTTGGTTTCTGGGATATTATATTATGTACATAAATGTTTGTATTTTAGATATTCCCTTGGGTTAAATAAACAAGTCTTGTACTCCTTAGGTGCGGAATGGGTTGATAAAACGAATACGTAATTTTGCTTCAGGAGTAACGATTTTTGAACAGCCACAGTTTTGAATCCTACAAAATATTATCCAGCCAAAGGAGAGCCCTTCTAATGTTGCTTTTTAATTATAGATTTTCTTTCCGTATATGTCCATTTATTAAGGCGTTAATTAAAATTGATAACTTAATTTCGTTTCTTAAGTATCTTAAGAAATCGGAATAGATGTTTCATAGCAGTGGAACATTTATGGTGTAGATACATTAAGGATAGAATACATAAGTGACCAAAAGAAAACTGCTTATAAATCGTTTGAGTAGGAAGAGTAGATATGATGTTATTTAAAACGCAAAATCGTTACGTACGATCAACTTTTTTCATTTTTAATTGTAACAAGCCAGGAGATATTTCCGGTTTCCTTAAAATCAGGATACATGCAAATTAAATGTATGTCATCCTTTTCTAGGAATAAAAATATTTTTGAGTCATTACAAAAATTCATCCTACACATGCGAGCCGACCCAGTTCTTGTTGCTTTCTCCAATGCTACAACGATAACGATGTTCGATAGCCTTGCAGCACATACACAACACAACCATGGCATTTAAATTCCAAGCACAGGTGAAAGCAATATAAAGAGTAAGGTGCCTGTGTAGAAGCGTTTAACCATCCTTACACACATACACTAAGATGTGCTTTACATCACACTCACACAAAGTTATTTGACGGCTGCCTTGTTCAATTATTCATTGTTTACATGGAAACAGTCCTGTTGCTGCACAAGACACCTCGACTTCATGTTGTCAAGGTGGGTAATTACAACGTATTACCATAAAATTGGGTTGCTGCGAAAAATAGGAACAGGAACATGATTTGTTCACATGTATTTTAGTAGTCTTTTCATCTTGTAAACAGGAGACGGAAATATATGAACTCAAAATTAAAAATCATACGAAAATGTGAGCTTTTTCTTGTTGGTTGGCATTAAAGAGATGAAAAAATCAATTACCGATTTATTCACTTCACGTTTAGTAGATACACGCCGATGGAAGATCTTCGCCGGCTCCATCTCATTTTCGGACTCAGATGATTCTTCAACAGCACTAGAATGGCCATGGTTGTGAGCAGCAGACATTTCAAAACTTTCTGCTCACGTCGGACGATGTAAATAATTAATTTCCGTAAATATTTCAAAACCGGACTCCAC
The DNA here is from genome assembly GCA_963971475.1 of Chrysops caecutiens. Lineage (NCBI taxonomy): Eukaryota > Metazoa > Arthropoda > Insecta > Diptera > Tabanidae > Chrysops > Chrysops caecutiens. The sequence continues at coordinate 37,229,990 of OZ020570.1, read as the reverse complement.
CCACTATATATAATTAAACCTTGATCTTTTACACTTGCTCCTTAAATACGTATTCATCATGAAGCAGGCACAAATTTGTTTTTAAAACACAATTATTTTTATCATGAATTTTTCAGTATTTTATGTTTAATTAACATCATTCATATGAATAAAAACTGGCTCAAAAAATCTTAGGCACAGTTTTCGTTTTTTGGGAGTAATCATCAAATGATACCATAAAGGCATTATCTACATTGGGCTTACAGTTTTCTATAAACATAAAGTCCACATTGATGTTGTCTCCACTACGATATCAAGGTCATAATACTAGTTTCTATACGAGTATTAAATTTTTACGAAACTCGGATGTAATTGAGATTTATAAGAACCCGCTAATGAACTTATGTGGTATTCACAAGCATAAATGACACGCACTTCCATTCAATTAAGTATACTTTAATGTAGAATATTTCGAACAGAATTTAATTAGTTTGAAAAAATATTACTTTTTAACTTATTATACTGAAGATGTAAACATTCCGCACGCCACCAAACCAAATTCTCGATGACGAGAAACAACTTAACCGTATCCTTCGTACTACCAAACTTCCAATTCCTTGCATGAAAGTTACATGAGCGCCATCTTAAATGCAACTCAAGCCTCCTAAATGCTTCCTCTCGCATAGTATAATTCCCATTTACTCTTCTACCATACTTTTTAGTGTATATAGGCTCCTCGTGGTCACAGTCAGGATGTTATCTACACACTTTTATCTAACTGATGTGATACAATATAGAACAAGGAACAAATAAGAAGAATCAATGAAAAAGCAAGAAAATAAAAAGTCAACGAATATGCAATAAAAATTTCTGCTTCAAACTCATTGTATTAAAAGTGAACAAAATCAAGAAAATTTCTAATTTTCTTGTTGATTATTTAATTCAACTATTCAGGCCTACATAATTCTTGGTTTCTACAGTATACTACATTAAATAAATTTTACATAAAACCAGTATACACATTGGCACTGTTATTCTGAAAGACAGCAGCAAAATGTAGAAAAACTCCTCAAAGCTACTAGATACATAAACCGAAAGGATGTCATCTCATTCCTAATTCTTGCGCATGTGCTTAATGTGGAATTGTTTACCGGCATGCAGTTGTTTTTCAACAGTGAATGCATTTCATTGACTTACCCTACACATAAAACATTTAGGGCTCCAGTTTCCATGTATCGCTTGTTAGTATCCATTTAGCATTACACTAGGTACCTATTATGTTTATAATTGATTTTTCATCGTGACACTATGAAGACAAATATCCGTAAAAAATTTTCAACTCAATAATCTGCCGGCCTTTTTGTTTACGTTTTGCAATTTGATGAACCCAATTTATGCGGAAATATTTTTTATAAGTCGTTTTTTAAGTCTACCTGGGAGCAAAATGACATATACGCATACCATGTACAATGATAGGTGTAAAGGAATTTAAGAAAAATCCTTTATCCAAGTTTTCTATAATTTGCCACCACTTCAATTTGCTAGCTTCAATCAACAGGTATAGAAATATTTTTGCTGATTTTATATATGTTCATAATATTAAATGTAAGCCATTGCTCATCAAGGGATTATTTATACCCAAAAGAGCACAAAAACACCTGAAACCGAAACCTTTGGATTATAATAGGAGTCAATCTAGGGTCGTCATACATATGTGGATTCCATACACAAGATGTAAATCACGTCCTTTGGTACTGTCGATTGCACAATGAAGAGAAGGTATCTATTGGAAAATATTAGGAAACTTCAACTAAAACCATAGAGCCTGATAGAGTCATATATCCCAGGTTATATCTTAATTACCAAATTTTTCGTCCGAATACAAATCTCAATGTAATATATAATAAACAGATAAGTAATATTTTTTTCATTATTTTTGTAAATATGTATATACATAAATTATTAGATATAACCATTTTCAAATATAAGATAATACACTATATGTATCATACTATTAAGAGATAAGCGAATCCTTTGTAACTGTAGAAATTATACCCAGTTAAATGCTAAATAACTATCATGAAACTGTAATTTACATGTAACTGTAAATGAAATTAAATGCTTAAATAAAAAAATAAAAAATAGGAGTCAATCTTTGTAATATTCCTTATTATTCTCATTTGATATCATTAAATAAGATGATTTTTGAATTTTTACATTTCTTTATTATTCAAAAAAATGTTAATCTACTTCTGGAAGACATGTTCATTTTCTTGTTTCAAACATATTTCACTATTCAGTTCATGGGGCTAATCTCTCGTAAACCCAATTATTCACGCCACGGTGTGTCAGCCTGCCATCAATCTCCTAAATATTCAAAATCGAAAGCATTTTAATCGTTTATATAAGATCCATGTTCAAACTTACTACTTCAACGTTTTTTCCTCTACGAAAACGTATTCTGTCATGTAACCTATCACTTTGACCTTGCCAAAACTCAATGCTGCTTGGTTTGATGTTGTATCCTCCCCAATCAGGCATTGGTATAGGCTCATTCTCTCCTACACTTTCTCTTATACCCTTTTCAATTTCATCAAGATGCTGTCTACTAGGAATTTTTTGACTTTGATTACTGACCAAAGCACCAATCTGACTATCACGAGGTCTTTCTCGAAAATAAGCTTCAGAATCTTGTGGCGGAATTTTTTCGGCAACACCCTCAATTCGTACTGATCGACGTAGTGGACACCAGTAAATTGTCATTGCGACATTCGGATTTGTTTTAATGTCATTAGCTTTTCGACTGTTATAGTTCGTGAAAAAGGTAAATCCTTGGTCGGAAAAATCCTTAAGCAATACATAACGATTTGAAGGACATCCATTTCTAAGAAAACATAATTTTGTTTTGCGTTGAACAAATAATAACTGTACTCATTATTACACATCAACTGTTGAAAGTGATGCTGCATTAGGCTCTAGGATCTCCGGTGTAGCAAGAGCCTCATTCATCCATTCTTGGAATATGTTAAAAGGTTCCTTTACCAAAATATTACTTTCCAGGATAACATCGCGTTTTGCTTTATACTTCATTCGCAGAGCTGAAAAAATCCACTCGATTAGTTTTCTTACTTTATGGCTCCAAATGCAAAACTCACAATGTAGATCCACAGATGCCATTCTTCTGAAGACTTGTAATACGTTCATTTATCAAATCAAACTAATTAGTAATTACTTAAACATCAAAGTTTAACTTTATGAGCAAAAAGTGTCGACAGACTGTATATTATCTATAACTATTACAACTTTGTCAACCCTAAACCATAAATTTCAGTTTGCATTGCATACCATACCACACTGAAATGATAAGAGAAAGCTTACTGAAGTTCTTAATAATTTTTTTTTCTATTATTATTATTTTGCATGTGTTAATTAGCTTGTTTGAAATGCAAAGCATGACGTGAGAACCTACGAATAAGTAACTGAGGAAATAAAACTCAACATCGAAGCTGAAGCCAATTCTGCAAATTTGGTAGATTGTAGTTAGTATTTTCATCGTTATATGCGAGAGCAGGTACGGTATCAACATCGCTAAAATTCAATTTTTGTTAATTTAAAGTGTCAATTTTAAATTATAATTGAATTACATTCGTTGCTCCAACATTAGTTAAGATATTAGACAATGCTTTGTGTACTTCACGCAGCACTTCAACCAGTAATATAAAACATGGCATTGAGCAATTATACACTACGTTCCTTGTGGATCAAATTTTGATTGCACTTTAAAAACTTAATAGTTCTAATATTCCACTAAAATTCATCACGATTGTTGACTATAATAAAAATTTCGTAAACAATTTTTACAATCAAAACCGTATTGTAAATAACTCGCTCACAATGGAAAGACACGATTGCGAGGTAGGGGTCAAATTTCATTTCACTCACATGTGAATTATAGCGTTTTTTATAGTTACTTGTTTATTGTTACTTTGAATTAATAACAACAGGAAGAGAAAACCGGTTGAAAAATTGAAGTAAAGTTTAAGGAGAGTATTACCTTGTTCAGACGTTGCGTCGACGAATTGGTTCGAATCTCTCGTTCGAGAATGAATAAAATTTTTTACTGGCAGTACGTGGACTAATCGATTGAGAAACAACCTTAATTCGCCTGAGATTGTGTGTGTAATTGACGTTTGGACCAAAAACAAAATCATCAATTTTGGCTGATGTGAAAGTTTGACAGGAAAATGGACAGACTCGAGAATAGTTTTCGATATCTATACAGTTCATCTCTAGAACAAAGAATACAAATCAAAGTGTACTTAAATAAGGTTTGGGAATGAAAATCATATTTAACAGTCAATTCTTTTTCTAGTGGAACCCTTGAAGGGGAGAAACCTAAACCAGCATACGAAAAATTGCTTGATGAACCTCTTCTTAGATTTTCTGGTTTATATTCTGAAGAGAGTCCACCCCTTTTAGTCCAGCTTCAAGTATTTAACAATGGTCAACCGTATGGACTACCTGTTACAACATCATATAAACACTTCACAAAGCGATGGAGTTGGAACGAATGGCTTACATTGCCACTTCAATTTTCTGATTTACCAAGGACAGCTATTCTTGTTTTGACAATATTAGATTGTGCTGGAGCAGGAAAAACTACAGTAATTGGAGGTACATCAATATCACTATTTGGAAAAAATGGAATGTTTCGTCAAGGAATGTTTGACCTTCGCGTTTGGCAAGATGTTCCTGGAGACGGCTGCATACCAACTTCAACGCCAGGTAAAGGCAAAGACTCCAGCAAATGTCAGATGCAACGTCTAGGTAAATTGGCCAAAAAACATAGAAACGGTCAAATACAAAAAGTGGACTGGTTAGACAGATTAACATTCAGAGAAATAGAAATGATCAACGAGAAAGAAAAAAGAATGTCTGACTTCCTGTACCTGATGATAGAGTTTCCAACAATTCTTGTAGACGAAAAAACAGTAATTATAACAAATACAGGTCAAATAAGTAGTAATATTTTTGTCTCTTCAGTATTCAGTTATTTACTATGAACCCGATGGTGACAAGAAATATACTTTCATTTCAAAGCCAAAACTGGTTACAGTACCTGACTCAGAAATATCGCAGGCAAGTTTTTTGAACGTACATAAATAAAAACGAAATTCACTCAAGCATTCACGAGTACTGCAAACCCAGTTTCAAGTAAAAATTTAAGTTTGAAAGAAACCATAAAAAGAAACGTTGATCGCAAAATAAACGCGGTTCGAGTTGTGGTTTTTGTGTATAAGTTTGTGGTTACTAATTGAATACTCTTGTACTTCAAAATTTGTTGTTTTAAATTTTTTGGCCGATGTTCGAAAATATGCCAAGTACCTAGTTTTATTAAAAAAGTTTTAAATATTTTTCCTAAAAAGAAATTGTTGTTCAGGAAAATTTGGTTGAACGTAAACACCATCGTCTCGCTCGTTCAGCAAGATCAGGATTATCTGACAGAGATGCGAAACCAACTGCCAGGTTTTAAAATTACTATTTTTCACATGAATAATACTTAAAAGTAGTGTTTTAGTATCCGTGATACACTTCACACTATTGTGTATCGATATCCTCCAACGTATCCATTGAGTAGCGAAGAGCAAGATTTAGTTTGGAAGTTTCGTTTTTATCTGAGCAGTCACAAAAAAGCTCTGACAAAATTTTTAAAGTGCATAAACTGGGAGACTACGTCCGAAGTACGTCAAGCACTAAATCTTTTAGCACAATGGACCCCAATGGACGTGGAAGATGCACTCGAGCTACTCAGTCCAACTTTCACACATCCCGCTGTAAGAAGATATGCCATAACACGTCTAAAACAAGCTCCTGACGAAGATTTGCTTTTGTATTTACTTCAACTTGTCCAAGCTCTAAAGTATGAAAATTTTGACGATATAATGGATATGTACAAAAAGGTTTTGCCAGAAAAAGAAATTTTGAAATCTTTAGATGATAATGGGTTAGAACAGAGTTCAACATCAGAATCAAATGGAGCTGGAGGTTTTTTAAAAAAAATTGCAATTGCAAATGAAATTAATCTATAATCTTACAGATTTCTCCCGCTTAGCAAACAAAAAGCATATCAGTCTGGAACCGTCTCTACAAACATCTCCGGCATCTATTCCTCCTTCTAATGCAAACTCATCTTCAGAAATTTCAGATACATCACATACTTTAATGAGCGATAATTCCTCATTTCCATGTGATTTGACAACATTTCTCATTCGTAGAGCGTGTAAAAATCCAACCCTAGCCAACTATTTATATTGGTATCTTTCAATTGAAATTGAGGAACAAGAATCTGTTCGAAAACAAGATGAACGCGTTCGAAATATGTATGCAATGGTGTTAAAAACATTCCTTAGAGTACTGGAAAGTGGTAATTTCAAATTTAATATCGCACAAAAAAAATCAAACAGTTTTATTCTATTTAAGGTAACAATGACCTAAAGATCATACGACAAAACTTGGATAAACAACAACGTTTAATCGATGAGCTAGTTAAATTAGTAAAGATCGTTGCTAAAGAGCCGGGAAATAGGAACAAAAAGACTGAAAAGTTTAAACAGCTGCTAGCAGATGATGACTATTTTAAAATTAATTTTGCCAGTTTTGATTCTAGACCCTTCCCATTGAATCCGGAAGTTTTTATTAAAGGAATCGTACCAAATAAGACTTCTCTATTCAAAAGCGCACTAATGCCATCAAAGTAATTATACTTTTCCTTTGCCTTTAAGAATGGAGTAACGGAAAATTTTACTGTAGGTTAACTTTTTTAACTAATGAAGGAAACAAGGAATATGTTGCCATTTTCAAACATGGTGATGATCTACGTCAAGATCAGCTCATTCTTCAAATGATTACATTAATGGATAAATTGCTGAGAAGGGAAAACTTAGATTTAAAACTTACACCATACAGAGTGCTCGCAACGAGTTCTAAGCACGGATTTCTAGAATACGTGGACTCTATCACTGTGGCTGAAGTACTAGCAAAAGAAGGTAGCATACATAACTTCTTCCGTAAGCACAATCCCTGTGAAACAGGACCATTTGGAATCGCTCCAGAAATAATGGATACATATATAAGAAGCTGTGCTGGGTATTGTGTTATTACATATCTCTTGGGCAAGTTATTACCTTATTAATCGATCTTAAAAACGTATAATATGTTTCCTTAGGAGTTGGTGATCGACATTTGGACAATTTACTCTTAACAACAAGTGGCAAACTATTTCATATAGACTTTGGTTACATATTGGGTCGTGATCCCAAACCTATGCCACCGCCAATGAAACTTAGCAAAGAAATGGTCGAAGCAATGGGTGGTGTCAGTTCAGACCATCATCATGAATTTAGAAAACAATGTTATACAGCATTTTTACATCTTCGCCGTCATGCAAATGTTATGCTAAATTTGTTCTCACTAATGGTGGATGCGTCAGTACCAGATATTGCTTTGGAACCGGATAAAGCTGTGAAAAAAGTAGAAGAAAATCTTCGTTTGGGTCTAACAGATGAAGAAGCTGTACAACATTTGCAATGTTTGCTGGACGTATCCATAACTGCCGTAATGCCAGCACTTGTAGAGCAAATTCATAAGTTAGCCCAATATTGGAGAAAATAATTAAATTAATCAATGACTAAAATAGTAACTTATCAATTCCTGTTAATAAAATTAGAAGCCCAAAATACATCATTCTTGATTCTTGAGAACTATTTGAGATTGTTACTAGTTTTTATTGAGAATAGATATCATTTTAGTAAAAGGTTAAAATTCTAAAGTTGATGGTGAACTACAAAGAAAGCAAAAGGCTCTTATATATCTTTTCATGGCAAGCTCTCCAATGAATTAAATTTTTAATCTTTTAACTCATAACTGTTGATTGCGTTATAAATTATTGAATAATCGGCTGAGTTCACATATTCACGGAGCCCACATGTTAACTTTAAACGGAACTATATAATATATATATTTTTTATATTATAACGCTTGATGTATGAGTAGCAGTCAGAAATCTGTGTTTCCTCTATTGTATTCTCTTCTGTTGCTGCTATAGGCATGAAGTGTTCCGTTACGCGAAGTGATCTCTAAAAACTTTAGGATTCAAGATAAAAGGATACACATGCCACTGATCTTCAAGCAACGTTCACCTAGTGATACACTTGTGCTCACTGCTAGTATGAAATTTTCTTAAAACATTTGAAAATTTGTATGTTTTTCGTTTCTTTTTAAGCAAATCAAAATACCGTTGTTGAATTTTTGTTATTGCGATCAATTCATTTCCATTTGAAAATGAAAATTACATTTCTCGGTAGGAAATCGTGCGTTATTTTGTGTGCATAGTAAATGTTTGAATTATTTTAAACAGTCTAATTTTAATAACGCGTAGAAAATATTAAAATGTGTTTATTTTCTTTTTTAAAACGTAAACGTACCTTTAAAAACTGGAAACTATTTGCGAATGTTGATGGTGCATGCAGAATATTCGGTGCTAAGATCATTACAGGACTGGTTCGTACTGTTATAGTTTAAGACAAATTCAATTGAACAAAAATGTTAATTATTTAGCTCTGTTACCTTATATCATTATGCTCGTGCATCTGAAAATCGAAAGTCAATCATCTATAGATCATGTCTCAGTGCTTGACATTATTCTATAAATTAGCTATGTATTACAAATTAACGTACATATAATATAAGTATATTATAAGTGTATATTATAATTATATTATTATACTTATATATTTATAAGTTTTAATAAATTCAATGATAGAAAGTTGATTTTTACTGCAAAAGTAAGGCCGCCATGAAGAATTAGAAAACCTACGCCATTATTTTAGGATATTGGCTTTACTGGTTTGTCATGTGCAGCAACTTTGTAGAAATCAAATTGAAACAAAACCCCTCAGATCAAAACCCGAAATGTTGAAAGATGAATGAAATGTCATTCTTATTTTCAGTGGTCGGGTGTAGTGTATGTGAATTTGGCTATAGGGGTTTGTTTTTTTTAATAATTGCAAATTTTGTCCCAAAACAAAATAAAATTTCTTTGAAAACTAAGAGAAAATATGATTATTTTGGAATGATATGAACAAAATAATCTGAAACGCACTAACTCTTTTGAACATGTTGTAAAAACTTTGAAAATGATGAGAACTTTCATCTACAGTGCGTGAAAGTTTTTCGCCGCCTTTTTAGTTTTTAGAATTCAAATTTTCACTTAATTACAAAAGCCACAATGAACATTACAAGTACGAAAACAAAAAACCGATTTACAAGCTATTTAAATGAGCCTAAGGTATTTAGCGTTTTCATAATTACTTGTGTTTATTTCTACTATATTAAACTTATTTTGTGAAAATTTCATCTCTTTTAGCCCATCAACGGTAGTGAAGATGCTTGTCGAATTAGTTTAGTTCCAAAACTTTTACAAGGTATTTCAATGATAACTGATTTTTATATTTATTATGAATAATTTATATTTTGTACTTGAATTTAAAAAAATTGTGTTGTAGGAGAACTCCAGGTTGAGGCTGCACCTGCACATATGTATGCACCTGCAACGAAAACTACCGAAGAGAATGGAATACTAGGCCTCTTGGCAATTACTAATTTTAAGTTAACATTCATACCAAATGAACCAGTCGAGGTATAAAGTTATTTGGTTTTAGATAAATTCTCACAAAATAATTTCAGGAGCGTGCTGCTTACCAAGACAATAATTTTCTGGGGAAATATGATGTCACACTCAATAACATTGATGCTGTGTATTATGTAAAGGATCGTAAGAAAAAGAAACTTGTACCCCAACAAGACGTAGAACAAGATAAAACTTCCAGAATAGAAGCTTTACATATTGTTTGTAAAGTGAGTTTGATTGAACTATAATATAATCATAAGATAATTATGAGATTTGTTCTTAGAATTTTCGAATACTTCTGTTTAGTTTTAAACAAACGGCTAGCAATCTAGGATTGAAAATTATTTTGGCATTAGCGCGATTTGCATTTCCCACTAAGCATGATCTGTCGTTCGCGTATGAATTCAGGTATTAGTTAAATTTTCATATTAGATTTTGATTCATTCATTTGTTTCAGAGAAAATTATTATCAAACCGTAAAATCTACAGTAACAATGTTCAATTCCAAAAACGATTGGAGTCGTGAACTAATTCGATGTGGAGCCACAGAATGGCAAGTGATGGCTTCGGCTCCTGAAAATGACAATTCCTTGCCACTTCCGTTTTTTTTCGTGATACCTAAATGTAGTAATGTTACAAAGTATGTTGAAAATGCTAAATCTTTTTATGACAATAGGACCGCTTTTTGGGTATGTTAAAATAACACAAATTAACATAGTTTCCTAAAATACATATTCTTCTAGGTATACAGTTTTGGAAATGCATCTCTTGTGAGAATGGCAGAGCTTAAATCTTCCATCACAGATACTAGTGTTGAGAACATAACCTTAGAGTTAATAAGAAAATGTGATCCACAGAAGAAATCATTGAAAATTATGAATTTAGCGGATATTTTACCTAATATTCAAGATGTACAGCGTGGATACCTGAAATTTAGAGAACTGTGCGTTCCTGACAATCCGCACAAATTTCTTATTCAAGATGCCAAATACTACAGCCTTTTAGAAAAATCTTGTTGGCTGTTTTACGTATCGCTATGTCTCAAATGTTCAAGTGAAGTAGCTGAAAGCATGAAGGAAGGAACTACAGTGGTACTTCGTGAAAATAATGCCAGAGATATGTGCTGTGTGATTTCTAGTCTTAGTCAAATTCTCTTGGATCCACATTTTAGAACAATTGATGGATTCCAATCTCTTGTTCAAAAAGAATGGGTTGCGCTTGAACATCCCTTCGTTGACCGACTTGGTCACGTTTCCAATCATGATTCAGATGAACAAAGTCCATTGTTTCTTTTATTCCTTGATTGTGTTTGGCAGCTTTTACAACAATTCCCATCAGAGTTTGAATTTAGTCAAACTTACCTTACTACTGTATGGGACTCGGTTTTTGTACCAATATTCGACACATTCCAGTTCAATACAGAATACGAACGATACCAAGCAGCTAAGGTAATTTTGAATTAATTTTTAATTTCAACGAGAAAATTTCTTACTTACAATTTTCATGGTTGCAGTTTTTGTCTAATTGTCTTTAATTAGATGGCTTTGAGAATCGAGATTGAATACTTAAATTTTATTGTTGTAGGAATTTCAGCTTGTATTGAGACCAGTATGGGATTGGAACGAGCAATTTTCAGAAAAAGATAAGGTGTTTTTTACAAACCCTTTCTATGTGAAAAAAAATGAAAATTACAGAAAATCTAAAGCTTTACCACCAAACGCTATACTTCTACCGGGGTTCGAAAAGAAAGTACAACGATTTTCTATAGATGCAGTCCATTTAAACCAATTATCCGTTCAAAAAGTAAGAACAATATTCTTTTTTATAAATGTTACATTCATTCTTATTAAACATTTTTAAGGAAAACTCTTTACAACCTAGTTGTAGCATGGCTAACTTAGAAATTTGGGAGCAGTGTTATTACAGATGGATACCTCTGTTAGAAATAAAAAATGGAGGATTTCCTCAAATTGAATTGTTTCACCGCCTGATATTAAGCAATATCTCTAAACTACAAAGATGTTTGGAGACTGGTGATTACGATGAATTATCTCTTGATCAAAGAAATGTGTTGGAAACCGACAATCCTTTGAAGCCTTACAACATGCCAGCAATAAATTCATTTTTTCCGTTTAGCACTAATGCTTGCGATTCGTCTAATCTTACTGACATTTTAACATGTAGTAACGAGTTATTAATGGAGGGTTCAATTATGGATCGTCTTTCACTAGCGCAGCTTCCTGAATAAATTTATTCTATATAAAATATCATAAAGAGTAAATGACAGTATAATCCATCTTAAGCTAACAATGAACGCTGTGCGTAAATATTTTTTTTCAAATTGAATTTTATATGTATATAATATATATAGTGTAATTTTGCATACGCACTACCGAACTGTTTAATTTCTTATTTTGAGCTGAAAATTGCGACACATAAAGTGTAGAAACAATGTAATCACAACCATAATATCTTCGATACGCAAAAGATTTATACGAAAGTTTACAGAAAATGAAAATAAGATTGTTATATCAATACGCGTTATGTTTACTTGTTTTAAAATATGTTAATACAAATGTTTAAGCAAAAAATAAATCTTAAGTTAAATTAATTTTAACTCTTAAAGTATGTATTTCAATAGCTTTCAATTACAAAACAATATAAATCATTTTTCGTCAAAACTGAATACACTAACTACATATACATTTAATGAATTTGTTACTGTTGCATCAAAATAATTTATAATCTAAATTACGATAAATTTTCAAAAAAATGCAGCCTAATCAGCTTTGGTCATTTAGGGATGAAAATAATATACACAGACTTTGCAATACCTGCTACCCGGAATTATTTGAAATATATTTAAAGAACGAAAATATTGAAATAATAACTTTAAAAATAATTTCAATATGTATCTCCATTCATACTCAGTCCAAATACCCATGACGATCTAGATAGCTTAATAGCGGCAGCATTGTGTTCTTGTATTTGGGGTTGTTAAACAACTGTTTCCGAAACTCTTCTGCTTCTCTAGTTGCACTAATAAAGTTTTCTATAGTTGCTTTCTCAACATCGTCTACAACTTGAAGTGCTCGCAAAAAAATAGAAACAGTAATTCCGTAATATGCTTTTGAAAAAACAGAATTTATAATTTCACTTAAATCGGGTACTCTTCTTGAATATTTGTATTTGAGCAAATATTTCGTCAGCCATTCATAATAGAACATAATAAGGGCGTCCAATTGTTCGAAAACAGAATTCTCAGATGATGTAAAAAATAAGTATGCCAAATCGATTCCTGGGCCACCCCAAAAGGCAGTTGCATAGTCAACCTCAAATGGAAAGCATAAAAACTAGTATTTTACTGTCTAAATAATATTTACAAATACAACTTCTTGCAATTCCCTGTTAGAGCCCCACTTGAACATAATATTATTCGTCCATAAATCTCCATGATTCAAAACATTAAATTCTGATGGATTAGATGTATATACCTTTGACAATTTGTCAATAATTTTAGTGCTCAATTTTTGTAACTTATCGGCAATTGATTCACATCCATCCCATTTCCTAACGGCCATAGAACAATAAGAAAGACTTTTAATAAACACGTCATGGAAGTCGGTAATTTCATGACAAACGTTTGGGAATTGTAGGACACCGTTAATTAAGTTTTCGTACTTAAAATCAAAACATTGCACTCATTTCAAATTAGTGATTTGTTAAAAAGACAAGCGTACTTCCTCTCCTTTTACTGCAGTCACTGCGTGCCATAATGATAGTTTCTTCAAAATTAGTATCATATGGTCAAAAGAGAGTGTTAGTCCCCTTGCCATATTTTGATAACTTTTTTCGCATAGATCTTCAAACATCAAACTTTTATGCATCATATCAAAACCAAAGAGGCTAAAAAATTGGATGGTGTTATTATTCTACAACACATTAAAACATTACCTTGCTGCCAGTCCGCATTTTAATCCAATCGTTTCGTATGCTAATGGCAAAACCCTATCGAAGATAATCAATTCTTTCTCAAAGAGTTTATATTTTTCCAAAGTGTTTCCACCTTTTTCCTCGGGTAGTTGAACTTTAAGCACAAAAGTTATTTGGTTGAATGGCTTTGAATGAGCTGAATATTCAATTTTCATGCGGTAGATTTTTGAGCAATAATTCGTCCCCTTTTCACAAGCATCTTCGGTGTGTATTCGAAGAACCTTCAGCTCCTCATCATCGTATTTTAGACGAAGTAATTTTTGAAAGTACTCTATGTTGATCCATTGATACATCACTCCATAATTTGAATCCATTTTTACGACACACTTATCTTAGAAAAATGTTTATTACAACAAAAGCAAGAATGTTATTTTCCGTCGAAATTAGTAACGTTTATAACATAAAAATTTCATTAAAAATTATAATTACATATTAATTATTAAAAATATTAATCAAACAACCTGAAACCTCTTTAAGTAACAGTATATTGAAATTGATAATTTATAAGATACTAGGTATACTTTCGTCTCCAAAGTCGAATGAATTTAGAGCTTCAATTTATCGGATGGATTTTCTGATAAAACAAATGTTTTCATTAATTTCTCGTTACAAGAAAATGATATCTCTTATTTTCAAAAATAGAAACAAACAAAAATTCCGTATATTCACATGCAACGTATTTAAGTTAAAAACAGATTATAATATATGTTTGGACAACCTGTTATCATATGGCCACGTAACTGTGTGCTATCTCTTTACACTAAGATAATAAAGTTTAAAATTTTTGGCGCAACAATTTGAGATTTTTTTTTATTAAAATGATAACAAATACAATACATTACATGAGAATTATTTTGCTAATTAAATTTTATGAATTTATGTGATATTGTTTCTGCGCCACATTTCTTTTATGAGAAAAGTTGAAGTTTCATATCTTTATACAAAAATATAATTGCTCCTGTATGTACATTAGCAGAATTTGGGTTTCATAATTTAAAAATGAGAGAATCCCGTATCGACAAAGCAACTACAATGTTTATCATAACAATTTTCTTAACAATTCCAAATTAATTAAATTTGCACAAAATTTCTAAATTTATCGAAACATAACGAAAAGTCCGTAACTATAAAAAAACAATTTTATTAAACTATATACTGTGAAAATATACTGGAAAAGTGTGAATATATAATGATTTACATATTCTGATCTGCAAAATATTTTTATCACATTTATGGAAAAACATTCTTATATTTCGCAATAATTATAGAGCTTGAGTGATTAGATAAAATTAATTATTATATCGAGAGCAAATGGCAGCTAATTTAACCTTCGATTATGGGCAAGGGCTCGGTTGAAACTTTGATTCTGAAACTGGGAAACGCAAAACCACTTGATTCCAAAAATTTCAAACTAGTACATATTAATAACAATTGAACTCGAAAAGGCGTTTGAATCTTGTTTCAGCATATGTGCCTCACAAATTTTGTTGGGATATGATGTTAATGAATGATAATGAAGAATTTAGCTCACTTCGAAGAGATTACTTTACATAGGCCGTTCAATATGAAAATTGTTTGTCGCTGTAGGAATCTACACAATGAAATTTCTTGATGTTCACGTTGAAATATGATAATGACTATAACTCAAATGCTGAAATTTATCTGTCTGTTGTATTTGCAACATTTCCACAATATAATGTACTTTTAAAAATTATTTAGTGATAAATCAAGTTAATTTGGATTAAAATTCTATGGACAAAACAATTGAAACCACCAAGTATAGCGCAGCATGTATAATAGTAAATATAATTTCTGCACATTTTGATTAGTTTTCATTTATGACCAATAATTTTTATGAACTTTTGTGATGTTTATAGTATAAATTACACCTATTTCAAAATAATAAAAAAAATTGTAGTATGTATGCGTGTGCATTATCTGCATGGGATAGCACATTATTTAATTTCATTTAAAATAAGATACATTTCACGCATAGAACAAAAAAAATGTTTTATATAAGTTCGTACATAATTCTTATATGTACATGGTGTGTGTACCCACGCTCTATATAAATATGTATATACATATACGTCCTGTTACGAAAATTTATATAAAAATTATTTCAACTTGTGAGGAAAATTAGGAGTTTTTTATTAGGACAAACATCAAGCAGAAGTAGAATTTGCAAGCTCTCGGTAAGCTTCTTCCAATCGATGTTTTTGCTCAGGTGTCAATACATTCACACAAGCTTGAAAAAGTTCTGGATTCGATTCAATTTGCTTAACTATTCCTATCATTCTTGTACCTTCGGCGCTAGTTGGTTTTATCATATCTGAAGCAAAGGCTTGAGCAATGATAGAAACAATCAGCGGAAGATTTACGTTATTGTTTCCTAAAATTATGGGATGATTTGCCTGAATAAGATCGCATAAATATCCATAAACATGTGGTGCTTCGTCATCGTCTTCCACTATTGGCAACCAATAGAACCTACCAATTGAAAAAATAAACGGCCATTTTAGAGCAAAGTAGAATTTCAGAATTAGTTACCATAAGTGCAAAATGTCATCTATATTTGCCAAAGCAGAGTTATTATATTTAAGTATTTTCGTAACGGCTGAAATTGCATTTTCTGTTGGTCCAGCATTCTCTGTCTCTCTACTTTTTGGATCTTGGATAACTTGAATTAAGAGAGGCACCGCTTGTGCACACGTTAAAGCAAATTGTTCGCCTCCAAACTAATTATAGAGGTATTCATGAAAAACATTACAATCAAAAATCTTATTATAAAACTATTATACCTGACCCAATACCCCACATCCGTAGCAAGCAGCTTGTCTCACTTCAGGTGACTTATCAGTGACATACTGGAGCATTGGTTGAATGAAAAATTGTTGATATTGTACTGACACTGGGCCGCATTGTTCTAAAGTCAAATAAAAATTAAAAGTTACACAAAGTGTTGAAAATTTGTATGATCAACATTAATTTTCGAAGAAATAACGTCAGATTTATCAACAGAAAACATAATAACAATTATCTTACCAATCAGATCATCGAATATACACAATGCCCATTGGCGATCAGCCCAAGGCCTAGGTGCATCAAGTAATTTGACAAAATGTGGTAAAAGTTGTTCAAAGTATGGGAGGAATCCTGTCTTGTTAACTAAGAATAAAGCATGAATAATGTCTACAACTTTTGAAAGTAAGTATGTGTCCGATTCATCTTCTTCCGCAAGAGCCTCTTCTACACCATCATCATAATCTTCCTCATTTCTAGCTTGTGCCCTTTTATCAGCTTTTTCAAAATGATCAACTATAAACTTTGTAATAATTTTTAAGACATCCTTCATTGATTCATCTGATAAACAATTAGCTCCCAAAGTTTCTATACTCTTTGCTAGTGATCTCAAAAGTTCGCCATGAACATCAGCCTCTGGCTCAGAGTTGATTGCCTTCAACAACTCAGGACATATGTAATTCCACATGCCTTCCAAATATTGTGGTCCTTTGATCTTAGCACAATTTAACAAATGAGGTAAAGATTCAGCAGCGGCTAATCGCACACCATCATGAAAATAGAATTTAAGAAGAGGAACCATAAGTCTTACAACTTCTTCCGCATAATCAGCAAAACCTTCCTTCAATTCCCTTGCATAACACACTAACATATCGCAAGCTGCTGCTTTATCTTCCATACCAGCTGTACGAATTGCGAAATTTTGTTGTTCACCCAAACTAATAAATGACCAATCAAAATCTCCTTGAATATCTTCAACCTGTTCATTGTCTAAGAGTGCAACTTCCGGTTTCATAGCTGCAGTTTGCATTACAGGACGCATTACTAAAGGTAGATACTGTTCGAAATCTTTACCCAATACCCTACATATTCTTGACCAAGCAGATATTAGATAAGATGTTTGAGGGTCATCATCAGCTAAATCGCTTTCAGATTGTGTTTTCAACAATTGATCCATAACTTCATTAGCATCTGCTAAGAATTTTTCTTTACCAACTGCAAGAGCAATTAAGCTTACACATTCGATTGCTTTCCCACGAAGCACACGTAACTCAGCAACATTTGTATTAGCAATTATATATTTTAAGCAAGGCATTAATCTATCATAATAAACACCAAACTCATTTTCACATGCATCAGCAACAGATGCGATAGTAGTTACAACCTGCAGTGAAAATATTTTATTTAAAATTTCAAATATAAAATGATATTTATTTTTATATTACCTGTTCTAAAACAAGTGAATTTCCCTTTTCAAGTAATTCCTTAAATTTCGCATTTAAAATCGTTTCCAGTTTTGTCATGATTCCATCTAAATATCTCAACATTATGTGTTTTGGACAATCTTCGCTAAAATTTATTATAGCAGCTCCTGCGTGCGCTTGAACTCGTGGATTCTCTACATCATCCAAAAGTGATAATAATCCAGGAATTACTTGTTCGTGAAACTTTCTTTCAAATACAGGTGCGAAATCTGTTGACATTTGACCGATTGCATTACATGCCGCATATCTAAAAATTCAAATTATCTTTTTATTGAACGTTCCTTTCTTCAACAGTAAAATTACATACCTAACTCTCGGATGCGGATCTCTGAGAAAATTCAAAACTCCATTCATAATATCATCAAGCATCCCAATCATTTGTTTATGACATCCTTCTCCAATAGCCGATATCGCAATAAGTGCTGCATGACGTTGTTTCCAGTCACTGCTTTGCAACATGTTAGGAATAGTATTTATAATATGTGGCAAAACTGTTTTGCCGCCTAAACCACAGGCTAACCGATCCAGTGAAGATTCAGCAATAATATTATTATCGCTACTGTCTTCTTCATTTACCACATCTAGTACAGCCCATTCTTCATCATCTTCCAGGTCAGTCATCATTTGCAGAACAAGGGGAATCAAAGCTGCGATATATTTGGCAGCTCTTTTACGAACCATGGCAGCTGCATTTTCAGATAAAGACACCATTACTTCCAATACCAAATGCCGCCAAGAATCTTCTACTTCTGTACTAGCGAAAACTTTCAGACAAATTTCGAAAATTGCCTCTAGTTGTGGCCTCAAAAATTTTGAACAAGTTTCTGTGAGATCTATGAGCAACTTTAATAAAGTTTGATCATATTGTGCTTCTATGCTTTCTGCTATGATTACTATCATTCGTGCTAGCAGGTCGCTGAAATGTTTGAGAACAGTATGGTCATCGGCGTGTAATAAAACGAATGCTCCTATAGCTCGTACAGCTTGAAATTTCACATCGACTGTAGGATGAACTAAGCACTGTTGCAGCATTTGTTTAATACGTTGCAAATATTGTGACTCTTGATTCCCAAATACAGAGGGAACTGATGCAAAAATGCGAAGAGCGGATTCTTTAAGTTCAGCATTAGGTGAATCTGCACATTGAAACAAAAATTGCAAAAATTCTGGCCATTGATTATTTCCATCGTCATCAACCAGACTTCGTGCCGCTTCAGCTATAACTTCACATATTTTACGCCGCAAATTTGGTGTGACATCTAACTGAACTGCCAACAGTATCTGTTGAAGTAGCTGACGTTTCGCTTCTTGTGGAAGCTACAAACCACTAATTATAGTTATGAACATAATAAACGAATGATTTTCTCTTACCTCTTTGTAAAAGTCAGAAAAATCCGATGTGAATAGTCGGCGCAACACAACAGCAGCCATTAGGCGCGCTTCTTCAGATATTTGCGCATTATGAATTGCGGCCAAGAGATGTGTTACTTTGACATCACGTGCAAGGTTGTTGTAGGTATCCTAATTAGAATTATTAAATTAGGATACAATAAAATTTATATTTATTGTAGAATTTGTATTTATTTATGTTGTAGAATATGAAGAAGGTAAATGTGACGCCTTAATTTTAAGAGGGAAATCGTTATGCTCTTATTGTTACACTTCACTACTTCAAATAAAACTCAGAATACTTTTTGCCAAAATTCACACCAAAATTAAAACTTCTGTAAAGCTTATTCGTTTTCTTTTCAATCAAACAATTATCTACTTTCATAAACATCATGATATATTCAATTAGCAAAGCACGTTGCTTGACGTCTAACAACATAGCAGCAACAATGCAAAACTAACACATTTTTCACAATTTCTGCTGGTCATTTATCACAATTTAAATGTGAGGATTCATTTTATTTACCTCTGCTTGCTGTCGGACATCATTATCAGTTGATAAAAGCGAATTAAGTAGCTGTTGAAACTGAACCTGATCGGCAGCCATTGCTTCGTTAATCAAAGAGGCCAGAAAAACAAATTTTCAATATGAATAATTCGCCCACAAAAGGCACGGTGGTTGTGCGAAATTAACCGAACACTTAACTTTGTACCAACACTAAAAAACCAAAAATTACCCAATCGTGATTGATTTAATGCGAAAAAAGACAAATTTAGTATATATTCTGGTTCAATGGTTTTTATTTTGTGATGGCTATTTTTCAACCATGCACAACAAGCTTATGCCCGGTTTTACGAACGATTCCAACCATCATCCTAATTAAATTTAATCCCGAAAATCTGGATATATTTTTTTGCGTTTCATGCTTAGATAAAAGAGAACAGGATATGACACCTTATCTAAAATGCGTATACATACACGGGCACAGCAGCGACATCAGCGTACCAACGAGTTAATGGTGATTAAAAATCTTTCGTTTAGCCGCAAACCACCAGCTCAGGCGCACATTTTGTTTGATGACGCCACAAAATTCAAATTCTTTTTTACAGGTTTTTCAAATAGAGTTTTATTTACAACAGGTATAACAAATTCTAAAATAGTCCCGTATACATATCTTTTCTAATTTCTCTTCATATTAATTCAGAAAATTGAAAATAAATTTCCTTCTTCAAGCAAAACCAACCACCTTTTTCATCTTCGGTCACAACCATTTGTCATTCTCAGCTAACATGAGCGCCAACTGGCGTACAAAACTTGCATCTATATTTCTCTTATCGCAAGTGAAAATTTGTGGTGGGGTTGGTGCTTGTAAATAAAGTGACCATCAAATGTCAAAACAAAAAGAAATTTAATGAATTTTATAGTACTTCATTGAAGAAAATTAGTAATTTATTGAAATTAAAATAAAGTGAGGTACACTGGAGTATTAGTAAAAGTTTTGTGAAGTGACATTCTCATTTTAATAAAATATATCAGTAATAAAGGAAAAACACGAAGTGAATTGTCGGAAAAATAGTTCAAATTATATCCTTGAGAGGAAGAAAGTATTTTATATGTTACCTATGTGAAATTGAATATTTTCTTTAATTATTTTAATTGTTTTCAAAATGAAAAACATTGTTTTTCTAATTAAATTTCAAGTTTGGAAAAATGGATCATAGTAAATGACGCATCGGTTGTGAAATTCGTGTCAAATCCGAGCAGTGGAGTAGTAGTATGAATCTTTTATAAAATTGAATACTGAAATTTTTTAATAGTTAATTATATAACAGAGAACGTGTAACATAAGTAAAAATTACTAATAAATATTTTTGAAAAAAAAAGATTGGTGTTTTTCAATTGTTTGTGCCAGAATCTACTTCTTTCATTGTCGTGCTCAAAGATTTTCCGACGTCAATGTTTTTCGTGCAAGTGTGTTAGTAAATTTTGTTAGGTTGCGTTAAAATGATACGCTCATCTGTCATCTTGCCATATCCTGTTCTCTATGATCTAAGGTTTCATGATAGTGTAGATAGATAAACTGTGATATAAACTAAGGAATAATTTATCCACGCGATTACATGCATTTGACAATTTTCAAATTTTTACTGAACCAAATTTGTTCCGTAATTTTCGAGTTCTGCGGGAACAGAACTATTTGCAAAACAAGGAAATTAGTTGCACAATTAACAAAAGATTTAATGTTGGCAGCGCTGTTAACGTATGTCATTAAACAAATCATAACATCTTTGACAACTAAAATTTGCTGGAATCAGTCATTTTGGCGGGCAACTTGTTTTCAATGCCTTTTACACACTTTCAAAAGTGAGAAATAACTTGTAACTATACACTTATTAACAATAAAATGAACTTATCTTCACAGATCTTATTAATGACTTCCAAAAAGGTTTGTTCTTATAAAAATTGTGGTTTGATTCAAACTTCCGACCGAATATGTACGGAGACATTTTTTCAATTTCCAAAAGATGAGAGGAGATATCAATTATGGATGGCACTTGGGCGGGTTGAAGACGAACCTCATTTTAAAGGAATCAGATATTTTTGCTCAAAACATTTTGATGCAAAAAAGTATATTGCATCCAATCCACGACGAAAGATGTTATTATCAAGTGCTATACCGTACGAGTATAAATCTGATGGAGAAGAAGATATCGACGAGGAAGTTGTTTCCGAACAGGATGTAGAGCGGTTCTTTGTTGAAGTGGATGAGAGTAATTGCAAAAACATAAACTGTACGGATGTAGATAATCAAAAATTTTATTTTCCTATAGATTCGCAAGAAGAAAATTGCCATTTAGTTGAGTCTACAATCAACGATGAAATACTTGACAAGGATTCACCTATTGACAAACTTATAATTGACTCCCGTGGAGACACCAGTAAAAAGCGACGATTGTCTACTGATGCACCGTGTACACCAAACAAAGCAGATAAAATTGAAACCGAACAAGAAATTAAAACTATGGAATACTATGAAAGTTTTAATGAAACCGACAGTGAAATAACGGACGAAGAAATTGCTTTAGAGCCTTCGATTACGGAATTCATCTGGCAAGGAGTCGCTTATGTAAAAATGCCGAAAAAAAGTTATATAGAAGAGAAAACTGAATTGTTAAAAGAAATCAAATACTATAAAGATATAGTTTCATCTTTTAAAAAACAACTTCAAAATGTTAGAATATAAAAATAAAAAACCACATACTTCAAGAGATAAAACTAAAAATTACGCTTTATCCTAATATAGGTATATCGCTTTTTTGTCTTGTACCAAATAGTGGAAAAAAGGTTTCTAGACATTAACATTACCTGAAGACATAATATAGCAGATATGGGTAAGCCATGGCCCAAAATATTTTATTAATACATGCCAATACTATCACTTTCTCTCCAAAAAATTTATTTGACTTAATGTATATTTTGCATTTTAATATTATTTTTTTCATATTTCTTCAATTTTTCCTCTAATTGATCAATTTTTGCTTCATACGATATCAATTTGTAGATTAATTCGTCTCTTGTTAAAAGATCGTATGCGGTACAGAGATTATTCTTCTGTTCTTCTGGAACATGACATACAATATTTTCCTCTATTTCATAAGCTTCATTGTCACTAAGATTCTCTATGTAGTTTTCGGAACTTGAAAGAGATTCTTCAGCTTCAGTATGTAACACATCAACATCAACAAATTCGTTCTCTTCGGATTTCTGGGAATTTGTGAGTTCCAAATATTCATACTCATACTCGTTGGGTGTAATTACTGTATTTTCATTTAAGATTGTTTCTGGCGTTAAGAAAGTAAGACTCATATCATCTTCAATGTGTTCCTTACTCAAATTTTGACTTTCAATCCGCGGTGTGATGTCTGAAAGCTTTGGAACTGCTGTAGAGTTTAAATGATGCGATATAGGATTTCTGTAATCTTTTAAATCAAAATGCATTGTACACACGACAAATTTTTCCAATTCTTCTATTTTGTATTGTTGAAGATTCAGGCTTTGCAACCATTTCAAAGCCAAGTGCGACTTTAATGGAAAACGATGGCTAAGAATTTTGATGTCATTATTTTGGCAGTCAGGGACAATACACCACCGCACCATTTCCTGTGAAGTAAAGTTATAATTGGTAAACAGATAATACAATCAATATTATAAAGTTACGTTTATTTTTTGCACTAGACAAAATTTATGAAATCACTTGCTTTTCAAATATAGAAGACAAAAACACAACAAAATTTATATTCACCTCTGTCAATTGTTTGTTGTTTTTGTGGGCTCGTTCAGAGTGCGTTTATTTATAACAATTAAGTTTTATACCAGAATAGGTTTGTTCTGTTTTGGAAATAAAATAAACAACAATTTCAAATATAATATAATTGTCACAAAACGAAAGCTGTTGTCGTGTTTATTATTCAATTTTAATTTGTGGTCAATTTTATTTGATATTTTGAATTCGTCGAAATGATTTGCTTGATGATTGTATCTATTTTCAACTTCAATTTAAAAAACTCGCCGTTTCCTTTTCATTTTGTTTCAAAATGTGATAAGGAAGGAATATGAGTGCAGCTCGAAACAAAATTTGACGATAGCAAATTTTGTATGTATTCTCAGCAACGAGTGAGGACAGGGCCATTGACTAGAAGTGTTTAGAACATTTCGCAGTGATGTTAAAAATATTAAAGTTTGAACATCACTGTTAAAAAATTGACAACTTTGCTAAGGCCGAACTAACCTAAACCTATTAACACACTCGTTTCGTTGTAATATCTGGCTGGGTTTGTTTCTCATAAAATAGAAAAATATATTAATTTAAAATGGCTGCAACGACCAAATTCAGTCTGATTGTGAGTAAATTTGCCAATTAAATTCAAAGAATGTTGGTTTTACAAGATTAAATGCCATTTGTTCATTCTCAAAATGTTATGTAATGTTTTCAATTGAAAAGATGTGTATCCCTTAGCTATAGACACAAACTTTAATCAAATAGATAAATCTATTAACGAGTTTCTTGTAGGTCCGGTCCTTATCTACATCCGCTTCTGCTTGCCAAATGGTTAAGCCACCTGTGCAGGTTTTTGGAGTCGAAGGACGATACGCAACTGCCTTATATTCTGCAGCCAGCAAACTCAAGCAATTAGATGCGGCTGAAAAAGAACTTATCGAACTCCAGCAAACAATGAAACAAGATGCGAAATTACGCGAATATATAGTGAGTCCAATTATCAACCGTAAAGTAATGGCTCAGGCCTTGAAAGAAACAGCTGAGAAAGTGAAGATGTGTGCAGCTACATCAAACCTTTTGCAAACGCTTGCTGACAATGGACGCCTCAAGAAATTAGATCAAATTATTAACTCTTTCAAGCATATAATGGCAGCCCATCGTGGAGAAATTGTTTGTGAAGTTGTCACTGCTAAACCACTTGAAGATGGGCAGCGTAGACAATTGGAAAGTGCTTTGAAGGTGAATACTTATGTTTAAAGATGTATAAATGTGATGTTGTATAACTCTGATTCTAGGCATTCGTTCAAAAAGATCAATCTATTCATCTCACCTCACGGGTAGATCCGAACATTATTGGTGGAATGATTGTATCCATTGGCGATAAATACGTTGATATGAGTATTGCAAGCAAAGTCAAAATGTACACAGACATAATTTCTGCATCAGCTTAAAGCCATTATATAGTGAAAATTATGCTTTGTTGCAGTAAAAATAAATGAGTAAAACGAAATATATTGTCCGAAAATTTAAATCTTTATCATACTGAGTCGATTTTGATTTTTTGTTTTTCGAAGTGGGAACAATTGTTAAAAATTTCAATAAACTTTGAATTTTGGCAAAAGGTAACCACTATTTAAAGAAAATCTTTGTACCTAAAAGGAGAGCCTTTCTCCATCTCCTCAAACTTTGAATTTTAATCAATCCACTATTTCAAGAGCTGAACGTTCAAGACATAATGACCACATATAAACAGTGTCGCAAGGAATAATAGCTCTACTTTGAGCAATATCACATTGATTGTTTCTCGAATGAATCTTTCACTATTGATACTTAGAAACGAATTACATATTTCTAAAAAGTAGAAACACAAAAAAATGAAATATATTTTTAGTTCGATTATTAAAATATCAAAATCGATTGTGTTAATAACTGAAATCATTGCATCAGCCATATATGATCTAATTAGCAGATTTAATGCTTTTGTCGTCTACTGTAGGTTGAATAATGGTACCGCCACGAATTTGACCCCAACCAATCAAACTGTAATACAAAAAAAGAAATATTAAAATCACAGTTTTTACTATAATTGTAACAATTAATTCATACCGCCAATGTTTTTCAACTCGTCGGCTAAGAGCAATTTTTTCACCAACTTCAGTACAAACAGGAGTTGTTAATGCAATCTTAGCTAAATCGACTTTCGTTGCAATAACACGTCCACCAGTACTGAGAGAACCAATGTTCACTAAAAGAATTTCATTTTTAGCCAGCTTTGGCACACGTGCAGCTTTTTTGTCGCCCTCTGTGCGTACACCCAGCAATCTTTTAAGCAAATAATACGAAATTTCCAATTCAACATAAATGTCCGGCAATTCACCAACAGCTCCTAAAACTTGACCAACCAAACGATCAGCACGACAAAGTGTAGGGTCAATTTTAGTTCCAACACCAATAAGACCACCCGGTACAGCATATTTCAGCTCATTTTGATCAGCATGCAAAGAAACTATTTTTGAGAAAATTGGACGACACGTCACCTTGCCCTCAGAATCCTTTGTTACTACTCCCGGTCGAACTTCTATTTCCTGGCCAACCTTCAAAACCCCGCATAAAATGGAGCCGCCTGCAACTCCACCCTTTAAATCATCAACCTCGCACCCAGGCTTATTAACGTCGAATGATCGTATGACAATCAGTCTTGGTGGAGAAGTGAAATTTCTTTGCGGAATTGGAATTTTATTAGCTATATACTCACAAAGAACCTAAAAAATATTTAAAGAGTATTAGTTTGTAGTTTACTTATAAAATAAATTGTATCATATACTTCAATGTTATATTTCAACTGCGCAGACATTGGTATGATAGGTGCGCCTTCTGCAACAGTACCTTGAACAAATTTTGCAATTTGCTCATACTGTTCTTTAGCTTGACTCTCTTTTACCAAATCAATTTTATTTTGTAGAATGATAATATGTTTTAGTTTCATAATTTCTATAGCAGCTAAATGTTCCGATGTTTGAGGTTGAGGGCAAGATTCATTCCCTGGACATGGAAAGTTCGTTAGTTAATTGGTATATAAATAATTTAAGACATTTTACCTGCAATTAACAGTAGAGCTGCATCCATAACAGCAGCGCCGTTCAACATTGTTGCCATAAGAATGTCGTGACCTGGACAGTCTACAAAGCTTACATGGCGGAAAATTTGAAATCTACCCGAACACGAGGGACGATAGCAAGGGAAACTATCGTCCTTTCCAGAACCACCTGACGTGAAACAAACTGGTCGTGGGCATTTTGGATTGTCGCACTTATATATTTTGGCATTAGCATACCCTAAATAAAGAATTTTTGAAAAGTCATTTATAAATCATTTCTCTCGTTCTGGGTAAACATTTTTACTATATTGGGATAATGGGTATTAAAAATGTACAAAAGTTATATTCAAGTTTCTTTATTTAACTTCAAATCGATTCTGCTTAGATTCAACTAAAGCATGTTAATGAATTTTAGCATTTTTTTTTAAATGAAATTTATGTTTTAACTTTATATTTATCTTAAATAACTTATTTTACTTCAACTGAAAATAATGTCCGCATAAGTTTTTACTGTCCTGTTCATCATTCGATGGTTTTTTTCTTTATAATGATTGTGCGTACATCAAGTCTTTTAAAATTGTTCAAAATAAAAATGTTGTATGGGATGTTCTGATATCAGAACAAATATTTTCTACATTTTTGTGCTCCACATAAGCATTGAATTTTCGATGGGTTAACTTCTTTGTTCTCCTCATTCTCCATAAGATTATTTTCAAACTGACGCATACAATTATCTTGATTTGTATAATCAAACGTAAGTTCTTCGCCAGCCTCAATACGTTTCAGAGAAAAGATAGCTAGACGTGGCAAATTTGGATCCAAACAATCAACCCATACAGGCCAAACTGAACAATTCGGTTCACAAGAATGGTTAACAAAGTGTGAAATATTTCCATAATTTGCTGCGTCAATGGAATATATTGAGTCTGAGTCTTCATTAAAATCCAAGTCAAACAAGTAGGTTAGTCCTTGAGCATCACAAATTTTACCACGTCTTTCTGCCTCAACATTTGTTATAACTTCTCCAACATATTCGCAAACAAAATCCCCAGGATATATGATTCTCTTTGCTTTAACTCCCCACCCACGATTAGTAGTTTTGAATATACTCAAACTATCTTTTAGTCCATTTTGCACTATACGATTTCTACAATCAGTTCCACAAGAACACCGCTTATTGCATTCAAAAATTGGTGTTCGTGGTGGTACACGCAATTTTCCTTTTGAGCTATACGCAAATTCCATTCCAGACATGCTAGCACAACAGCCTGAACGGTGGGAACATCCGTCTATGCAATTACATCCAATCGGTGGATCTTCCGGTATTACTACATTTTTTCCAGCAATGTTTTTCTTGATATAATAAAAGTTTTTCGGTAGATGATCAAAATCTACCACGTTTTCTATTTCTATTTTTAAAGAAGGTTCAATACTGTTGATTAAATTTTTCCACAACATTATATCTAATAATTGTTCTCGTCTTTTGTGAAAGTATGGAATTATGTGAATTTGCTGCTTTATGCGATCAATTATTATCTTTTCTTTGTTTTTATTTTTATATCCAGATAGCTTGAAAACTGCAAGTAACATTATATCCAAAATATGTGCTGTACAATTATAAGACTCGGCTTCAGCAACAGAAATATCATCCGTTTGTATAATCCAGGATTCCTGTTTGAGCTCGTCCAAAATCTTTTTAAAAATTATATTCATTTCATTCTGATATTTACGCACATTTTGTTCAACATAGCCCTTAAATTTTGAACAGCTTTGAATATTTTCAAGCGGTTCCCATGTGTTTTCTTTAGAGCTGTAACCTCGCCATTTAACGTTGAAAATTGGTTTATTTAGTTGTTCATTTATATCTTCAATATATTCGACAACATACTCCTCAGGATTTCTATGATTTTTCTTTCTATCTTTTGATGGCAATTCGACAAATCGCATTTCCCAAATATCTTGCCAACAAATATTGTCATAGTTATGATTTACTGCGAACTCACTCCAATCAACATCAGATTTCCTGCTAGAGGTAGCTGATATTACACTTTCAGCATCCGAATAATTTAAATCCCTTGTAATTAAATTCTCTTCGTAATTATAACTTCTTTTTCTCATAGCCAAGGGTGGTGGTAATAAAACGAAATCATTTTTCACGAATTGACATATTTTTTCCTTTTTCCTTATTTCGTCTAATGCCCTTTCACCATTCAATAATTTATAAGAGCTTTCGTCTTTAGTGTTATACCTTCGTTTCCCAGTTTGCATAAATTCGCGCAGCTTCTTCGGTGATCTTGTTAATTCGATCAATAAACTGTACGGTACGCGCTCTGCAAAAACAAATAAATTGCTGGATAATTATGTTCATTTTTATTAGGGTTCTAGCTTGTGAAAACACAAACTCAATTTTAATTAAGTGCATGCCCTTTGCAATTAACAATTTTTTTCACTTTCAAATTTATAACTACAAATCTTTTACTATGCCAGCAATATTTATTTGTTTCTAGAAGAGCCGCACTGCTAGAACATTTTTTTAGAATATATCTTAAGCTACTAACATTTGTTGCCTTCAGATTTACAGAAAATGACATTTTAAATTCATGTTAAACGAAATTCAATAAACTTTAATATAATCAAGCCACGTCTCTTTTTCGAAATTTTACTTAGTTTCTGACGAATTTGTTTATCATTCACAATTCCAATGAATTAACTTTCAATATGGGTTCTGAGCTGCTTCAGATTATTACAGCGAAAAAAATTATATTTTAAAACAATCAATCTTTAAATTATATTTGCCAATTTAAACCAATAATGCAATTGTGTTGATAACGTATATTTGTCTCAACTCAAATGGAATTGCATTTGAAAAGTATTTGACACATACTTTTTATTAGCTTTTATGATCCCAAACCAAAACGTGGTCCGTGAAAATGTTTTGAACGTTCAAGTTAAACAACTACACATGCCATACCATACTTCTGCATCGTAAAAACTTTGGATAAAGATAAGTTACGTAAAGTTCGATCAACGTTTTGATCCTAGAATGACAGCATTTGAGATCCAGTTTTGCTTTAGTTCATTATTTTTATATTATTATAAACTAAAAGCTGAGAAAAAAACCACGGTATGAATCATTATGATGTAAACGAACCCTATTGTTTGGTGTCAAAACAATTTGTCGACATTTTGTTGAAAACATACACTCAAAAAAAATACTCAAAACAGTATCACAATATTGTTTTCTATAATTATTTTTAATGTATAAAATGTAGTTAAGTTTTCAATTTTACTAGAAATTATTACAATTAAAAAGAAATAGTAGAGTAGCTAGTATCAAACAAGTATGACGAAATATTATGCTATAATTATTATTACCAGGCAATATTTACATTAGAGAAAACAGATCCAACGAATTATATTTACCTAATTTGATCGTAATGTTTCTTTCAAGCTCATTTTTAAAACGGACAGTTTGAACTCCCGATATAGCCTTCACTACTGTTGACTTTCCGTGAGCTACATGCCCAATTGTGCCTATATTAATTGTAGCTTGTCGAGAAATTACTTCTGGAGACAGAGGTGTTAGCTTAGATACATCCTAAAAAAAAATAAACCAAAATGAATTCATGATTTAAACTCACATAATAAAAGATGCGCTTTGAATTTTGGTTAGAATAGCCACGTGAATACCAATGATCGATTGGAAATAAATTTTGTTGACCGGTTAATGATTCAAATTCATTTTACTTACAAGCTGTGAAATATCCTGCTTTTGTAAATTTGAATTCACATTATTTTCAACCTCTGTTGTTGACATATTTTCAATAGTTTTTCACAAGTACAAATTAATACAAATTGAGCTAATCAAAAATTTCTATCGTTCTTCGATTGCGTCGCCATGCCACCAATAGCCAAAGAAAAAGCGGGCGAATTATGTTTGAGCATTTACATTTGGAGTGCCTCATTGGAATTTGCAAACTGACCACACCATAATGGTGAATTTCAAATGTTCTTAAATCCATTTTATGATTCTACAAATGGCGGCGTTTTATACAATTTTCGGCGATTGTACGGTTAGTTCGGCTGCAATCCACATGAAACCTGCAAAAATATAATAAATAATTTAAATCAAAAATTTAATATTAGAAAGAAAGATATTTTGATTTGATTTTGCTTCATTTTCGATATTTTTAAGATTTTATATGAACGTGTTTTATACGGATTTCCATATATTAACGTATCCTACTGCAGTAAGGTATTGAAATTACAAATGAATACTCGAAAACAAACAACTAATATTATATGCAAAAAGCATTGTATAGTTTTTGATATTTCTGGGCCTTTCTAATGTTAGTTTATTGTTAGGCTAATATTAAGGTTATTAATTAAGCTTACTATTTTTGAAATAAATAAATAAATATTCTGAGCTACTCGTTTTACTCGAAATAATTTAAAAACAAAGTAGAAATGGTTGGAATTTAATGATTCAAGTGAAATTTTGGAGGACGTAAACAGACCTAGAGTTTCGAGTAAGGAAACAGGCCTAAATATCGTGTACCTAACGAACGTATCTAAAGTAGCGTCCCGTCGTAAACAACCGCAACCAACTTTGGCCCCTTTCTTTTCCTTTCCTGTTTTGTTAAAAAAGGTACTTACTTGTAAATTTATCTAGAAATATTTGGATCATCCTCTATTTAATAATTGTTTTTGTCATAAATTTCATAAGTAAATATCATTAAACTAAGATGCTTGTGCTAATTTTTGCATATTTAATTTCTAAAGTCGACATTCTAATGAATACTTCTCTATCTTAGATTGCAAAGATGACAATTAGACCAGCATATCGGCCGAAAATTGTTAAAAAGCGTACAAAACGCTTTATTCGGCATCAATCTGATAGATACGCGAAATTAGCCGTAAGTAATGCTGGATAAACAATGTATGTAATTTTCTGTTTACATTCGATATTACCAATTTTAGCCAAACTGGAGAAAACCTAAGGGTATTGACAATCGAGTACGTCGGCGATTTAAGGGACAATATTTGATGCCAAATATTGGTTATGGATCGAACAGGAAGACAAAACATATGTTACCTACAGGATTCAAGAAGTTCTTGGTTCACAATGTCAGAGAATTGGAAGTTTTGATGATGCAAAATCGTGTTTATTGTGGTGAAATCGCTCATGGTGTTTCATCTAAGAAACGGAAGCTTATTGTCGAAAGAGCAAAGCAATTGTCGATTAGACTTACAAATCCAAATGGACGTTTACGTTCTCAAGAAAACGAATAAATTTTAAACAGTACAGTTTGTTCATACGAAATGAGTTTTAATTTTGAAATAGTTTGGCTTTTAAATTGAGTATTTCTGGTCGTTTTCAGCTTTAGCGATTTGAGTAATTTGTCAAAACTTTATCAAACAACAACTACTTGGGTCGGACAACTATTATTGCTGGTCCTTATCGTTCCTAATCGAAAACGATGGGTTGGTCATGTTCAACAAGTTTAAACTGTCAAATCTATGGAGCTATAGTGGCTATTTACACTTCAAATTCATTAAATACTTTAGTTCATCCTGTATCCTCAATTACTCTTCTCTTCCATCATTGTTTCCACCCAACGGCACTTCAATTTCTCTTAACATTCTCTTTTATGCTTGCTTGACGCGTCACAGAAAGTGATTAATAAAATATGAAGACCTAGTTCGGCAGAGACTTCTTAAGATGGACTGGCGAAGAAGGCTCATAACTATGTAAATCTATTTATGTGGCGTTTATGTTTTTGACTAGCGATGGACAATTCTGTTCTTTTAGAGTCTTCAACAGTCTTCCAGTTTTTGGAACATGTGAAGAGATATTTGCATTTTTAAGAATGCAGACAATTAAAAGACAAAATTGCTTATTTTCATATCTCTCGTTTCTCTTTATAAAATACTATCTTTTATCATATAGTCAATTATATTTTTTTATTTTCTTTCGTAATTGAAAAAATCACTATTATAATTGAAAAAGTATCAAATAAAAATGTACAACAATATCTCTATTTTATACTTGTTATAATAATAATAAATAATGATTGTGGATTCATAAAAATAAAAATAAATTTCATGAATATATGTTCGTTTTTTCGAAAATTCATATCAATATCAATAAATATGAATATGATATAATTTTAATGAAAATAAAAATATGAGCTAAACATTTAAAGTATATCAAGACAATTATTGACTTTAGTGAATAAAATAATGTTGTTACGGTGTGAATAATGGCTACGATGACAACTACGGGTATGATTATGTTCGTTTTCACGTTTCTTAAAACTTAATTCATTGCATTCACATTTTCTTTATATTTTGTATGATTAGTTGTATTTTTGTATTAAATGTTTATTTCCTACAATTTGTTTTTATTTTTAAGTATTTTTTACCAAGGATAAGTATTAGTTATAAGTGAAAAGATGCCATTTTATTTCTTTGATATTGACTCAAATAAACGTTCAAGAACGTTTTTTCAGTTTCGCATGATTTTGTACAACTTAAAAATTTTACAATTTATATGAAAATTTCATATATGTAATTACTCAAACCAATAAGAACCAAAACTTTAGAAAATATTGCAATGAAGAGTTCAATATCCAAATGATAAATATACTTATTCAAATCAGAAATCTGGAAGATTATTGCCGATTTTTCATCATTATCCCTAAATATGTTAAGGAAAACCATAAGGTAATATTAAGCCATATTTTCTCTAAAAGACTTATATCCATTAATTAAAAACTAATAACGGTAGCACCACTCAACCACTTAATACTCGTTAAAAATTTTAATATATCATACTTGAAATGATAAGTTTCTCAATCCATCAATAGTTGGTAAAACTATACATGCTAAGAAAATGTTAAGAACAGAAAGGATTAAATTATAACCCATGCATATTTTTCAAGAAATGGTTCCCTTGAATTTGGAAAATCAGTTTGTAATTAATTATTTTTCGTTCGTTTTTCTTTTATTTCATCGGGTTTGCTTAAACTTAAAAATGTTTTGCCTTCACAACTTTGTTGAAAAAAGTAGAAAATTATTTACATTTTTCGTAAATAGGCAATGTAATACTGAAATGAAATGAAGTTTTTTTTCGTTATCTAAAGTATAAAAATAATATATAACTAAATAAAAGAAACCACAAACCTTCTTCTAAACTTCAGCATAGAGCTTTTTTAATTTTACTTCGTTTTCATTCATAAGACATTTGCAAATAATGTGAAAAAATTATTTGAAAGTTCATTAGAATTTTTCTAAAATTTAAAGCTAAAATTTTGATAATTTCGCATTTTCAAGTTTTCATTATTTTTTTACCTTTATTCGACATTTCTTTTACAAATAATTGATTTTTGTTTTAATAAGTTTGCTTTGAAGGCACTTTTTGCACCTGGTAAATTATTTTTTTTCTTTAATACTATTCTTTCTATATAAATATAATTTTTTATTTTGTGAAAACCTTATATTTTAATAGCATTGATTCTACTATTATTAACATTTAATTTAATTCTGTATTTACAAAATCATCCAAAAAGCTTTCTAATTAATAAATTTTCGATGGAAAAATGATCGGCAAGCATTATTTTCTATTTTAAATCCATAAATTTCCAATTGTTATTATAAAATGGAACTTATGGAATTAATATTATTTATTTGACCGGAATAAGTCAGCAAATAACAAAATAATTAAATGGTTTTCTCATAAAAATTTAAGTCGACTGCTAATTTAGGAGGGCTATAAAGACGTATTTAACAAAAATAATTTAAAATGTGGCACTTTGTTTCTACATACAATTTTATCAATAAACAAATTTTGTTTATGGAAGAAATTTACCCACTGAAATTAAAACAAAAAATAGTTTTATAAAAAAAGGAAAACGACTTGTGTTTAAGAGATTCAATGAAATAAGAAAAAATAAATCAAAGAAACTTTTGCTTTTGTGTGTAGTAGAGATAAAATAAAGTATAAAGAATTGTTATATAAAACCATATAGAATCAGATGTAACGCTACAAAGGCATTACATTTTCAGTTTGATTTCCATTTCAACTGTACTGTATTGTTGTTACCTACGAAATTGATAATTATATATTTTCAATAGATAATCTTTAGTTCTATATTATACTGATTACTTTATTAGCGCAGTTAACAAACTTAAATTTTTGTTATTCATACCATAAATTAACATAAAATTTACAATAGACGTTTTAATTTAATTTGTTGTTTTCATAAGAAAAAAAATCATTCAATTCTATCTTATATTAAAATCTTTATTATCTATACGTCTTATCTATTGCAGGCAGTCCTTTTTTAATATTTATTTAATATTATTAGTATATTTACTTGTATACTTTTTACAAATTCGACTTTGAAATTTGATTTTTATTTAACATCTTTTCATTTCACTCAACGTGGTTTTTTACTTGTAGTTAAATTTTTTTTATTAAAAAATATAACTAAAATTCTTTTTACAATTCAAAAATGTTCGTTATAAATCTAATCGGATGGCTTAACGAGACCCATAACTTTGCCATCAAATAATGGCAAAATATCTGAATCATTAACTATTTCCTCTTGGATAACTGGATTGTCTGGATCTTCACAGTGTGTTTTGAAGAAAAATCTACACAATCAATAATATCATAAGTAAATAGTAACAAATAATAAGTAAATTTTTTAAAAACCTGAAGTTCCCCTTTTTCGGCAGATAATCTTTAAATTGTCTAAGAGTAGGTTGTGTTCCGGGTATTTTTGTCCTATAAGGAAATTCTTCATCACAGAATGAGAACACAACGGTGGTTGTTTCTTGTGGCCTTGCTGGTAAGGGAGGTGGCTGTTGTATACTACTACCGCTACTGCTACTGCTCATTGAAGATTGACCAGGCAATACCTGTGGATGTTGCGAATAACGGCGTGATCGTCTTGATTCATCTTCTAATCTTCGTTTTGCTTCTTCTAATTGAAAAACTGTATTTGATGCAGAACGAGAGCTACAAAAAATTTTTAATTTTAAAGTTATATTAAATAACGTAAATAAATAAAATAAACATTTACCTCGTATCTTTGTACTTCATAAGTGTATCGGATGAAAATATACTAATACCACTATCTGTGTTCATGGAAGGCCATTTATTTATCAATTTCTTGGACGAGGAACTATGTTCGGGCATCGACTTAGAATGTCGCATAGATTGCCCACCTAAGAAAGTAAAAATATGATTAATATTATACACAAATTGTATTTACTAATATTATACCTATACTAATGGCACCATCGCTTATCATGCCCGAATCATGAGTTGACGTTCGCCTTCTCGAAGGTAGAGGCGGACAAGGAGACATTGTTCCAGGCGACCGATGTGGTGTTTGATCTTTCCATACCCTAGATACGTGTTGATCTAAAATATCCTGATCATTATCATCATCAACAGCAAACTTTTCTCGTATTGCTTCTGCTAATGCCCGATCATTTATTCTCTCCGCAGGAATAATTGGTTCATCCTAAAGAGAAAGACTTATTGAATTGTTCACCTTCGCAATAAATTACTTCAATTACTTCCAAACGTTTTCTTTCTAATTTCTCACGTATATCCTGTTCTAATTTAATTTCTTCTAATTTGGGTATAAGTAGTGTCATTAATTCTTCCTCGGTCAGAGGACGATGTTCGTTTGAATGTAGTCGTTGCGTTCGTGGAATTACCTAGGCGAAAATCAACTTAATATTACTAAGATTTTTCTTTTTTAAATTAATAATTTTAAACTTTACTTGAAATGTATTCGTTTCTTTATTGGCCAGTGCATTTTGTTTCATTGCTTTACATTCCATGGAGCTATGTCTTCGCTGGACGTATGGTCGGCCATCCCTAATACGGTCGAATTTAGTTAAAAACAATGAACTTATACGAAATATTACTTCACATATAACACATGACATTAAAGGATATTACGCTTAACAATAATGCATATAAGGGATACAAAAATAAGCAGGAAAAAATGAAAATAAATTAATAAAATAAAATTCTATTGCATACTTACACAGAACAACTACTAATTGACACTGTATCCGAATCAGTTCGTCCACCAGAACTACAACTCTGTCTTTCAGAGTCAACCCGAGAGTTTGGATTGTACGAAGTGTTGGCGGTGTACACATACCCATGGGCTCTACATGCAGGAAATATATTTTGTGTGGATATGGATGCAGTTTTTATCGAAAGGTTTTTTAGTGTGGCGAGAGGAGCAAGGCAGTATCAACATGCAGTTTCACGTAAACGTTCATATATATTGCAAAATTAGCACACAAAAATGTTTGAAAGTGCAAAATGATGATTTGGCGTTGATTCGATTTTGCGTGTGGAGAAGGGTGTAATAAAAACGAAAAAAAATAAATTATTGTTTAAATTAGAATTATAAAACATTATTAAACATAAAATAAAAACAAATTTTGAAATAAGAAAAACTTAAAAAAACAAGCAAGCTCGCATTGTCAATTCAAGTAATTGTAATCTTCTTCTTACCCAGGCGGTCTTATTTCAAGTCTTCTCTTCTGCGTTGCTAGTAGTAAATCTCTAGTTAACCTAAGTGGCATTTCTGATGGTGTACGATTTTCATTTAATCTTAAATTTTCAAAATCATCGCTCATTGAAAATTCAGTATCTTCATGTAATGTCGGTAAAGTTGAACTACGTGGGAGAGTATCAGTTGCACTACCAGAACCACTTGAACTAGCCGAAGTTGATGGACCATACAATCCACCAGCACTTGTGCTTGTTTGCAGTCCAACTGCTCCTATCCCAAAAGATCCAGTACATCGTTCTTGAGCTGCCGTCACTTGTTGTATGTAATTTATATAAATTTCTGATGATAAGAAATTTGGATAAATCTTTTCACGTATTGTTTTTTCGACACTTTGTTGCATTGCATCGTAAACATGTGGACTGAGAACGATTTCATTTTTGAGGCCCGCTTTAATTGTCCGACGTAGATCTTCACTAATTGACAATTGACTTTTTCGTAAAAATCTGCATAAAATAAGATTTTGTTTTTATATTAACAATAAATTTACATTATGTGATTTGATTAAAATTGTTAACCTATACATGGCTCCAATAATTTGTTTTATTTTCTCTGGATCAGTCTGTTGTTTCAACCCCTCACAAGCAAAATAAAAATTTAGATGATCCGCATAAACTCCACCTTCTTGTTCCACATATTTCTTGAAAAGTTCCACACCGTCTCGATCTTCTAGAAGATTTGCAAGGGTTCTCGCCCATTTTAAATATGGCGGCGGTGAGATCTTTGAACTTTCCGAGAACCCCTCGGTCATCTATTATCGTTTTGAATGTAAATAAAATCAATTTAACAAATTTTTATTTTTTACCTTCTTGGAGCGACTTTCTTGTCCTGGAACTGGTGGCCTCGGCCCACTAAAATCATTCTCATCTGGAAACTTGTGGCTCGGAGTGTGGCTCATGCCAATTTTATTATTAAAATAACCTATTTATCGACGGAGTATTTTGTCCTTAACAGATAAGGCCTGAAAACAAAGCAATATTACAACAATTACATTATTATAATCAATTGAATTGAATAAATAATTGAATTTAGTGCAATTAAATGAGCATAATTAAATTGTGTTCTCCCACCAGAGATCACCAAAGGAGTCCAAATCACATACTACTGCAGTTGGAGTGTACGAAAGGAAGTAATTTCGTTTAATTATCTCTCTACTCATTTAAAAAACTGTAACTAAGTCACAGATTAAGACTAGACTGTTTTAAAGTAACTTAGTACGAAACGATTTATGTTTTTTCCCCTTTCATAACTCTGCAAAGTAAAAGTAAATGTGTCTGTGCAATTGACATAATGTGGAAAATGTAAAGTAAGGTTTAGGTTAAGGTCGGTTTTAAATGAATAAAAAAAAGTAAAATAAACTATGAGAAAAGGGTCTACCACTAATAAGGATGAATACGCATCCAACAGGAGTTGTAAATCAACTAAATCTGTTGCTACGTTATATATTTTTTTCACTTAATAAATTCTATTTATTAATGAACTTAATTCTATGGAAAATGCAGTGGAGAAGCTTTTAAATTTGCTCAAGAAATTTTCCAAGAAATGAATTCATTTTATATCCTTCCTAAGGATTGGCATAGATACCATTTTGTCGTGTGATTAAAAACGTCCCCTAAAAATGTTGACTCTTTTACACAATTGTTACCCCATCCCTAAATACAACCCTCAAGGGGATATCAAATTTGTTAGGGTGAGTTGAATTGTCCCTTCCTAAAAGTCTCCTTTTAGTGGTCGCTATTACGGCTTAACATTGGTCGATTTCATCGACCAATCACAACCATTTCCAAAATGGCGGCTTTGATTATTGTTTGTTTGTTTGCTTGTTTGAATGAACGAAGGAACGACAACGTGTTCGTACATGTGCACATTTTGTGTTAGCGTCTTGTATTCGCTATTGTTCCGTAGACGATGAATTTTGTCTGGAAACATCCTTCAAAGGGAAGGAAAAGGAGCAAAGGAGATTTCAATGTAATTTCGTTATTTCTAAGAGGATTCTCTTTATATGAACGTTAATGGCGTCATTTTTTTCGTCAAGCATTTTTTAATGCTTCTGTAGTTTTATACATATCCATATGTACATACTTCCCTTTTTGTTCAGATTGCGCTGAGGGTTTCACATTAAAAAGATTTGTCGCTTGTAGAAGATGAGTTTCTACTTGATTTCACTGATGAGATGTTTCTAAAGTACTACCCGAGCTCTTACATTTATTCGTATGTATATACGCATATAGAGTTTCTATCTTGAAGATTTTGTTAAGTACACTCTATTTATAGCGTATAGATTTGTGTCTTTATAGTTCCTATAAACAAATTATGTAATAAATTTAATAATTAAAGAAAATCAATCCCAAATAAATGTGTTGAATTTAAGGTAACGATTTGAATCAGATTTTTGTTTTCAAAACTGGACACATCCTCAATAAAACATATCAGACTGGCCACCTTCTTCAGGTGGCTTATTCACCTTATTCCATCAGGAATCTGAATCAACACATAAGTTGCACATATTTTTTTATACGTCAGGACAAAACTAAAACGGACAAGTCTATGGTAAATGTTTCATTCAAATTCTATTGATGGAAGAGTTGAAACTCTATGTTAGAAAATACCATTGGGAGGATAATGATAATAGATAATAATATGATAACTATTAACAATCATTTTTTAATTTGGAAAATATCGGTAAAATGCTTCTGTTCCGAAGCATATTAAATAAAATAAAAACCCAAATAGTATCCTCTTTATCGTCTGGCACAGACGTTTTATGTGACATAACCACAAGATAATAACAAATTGTATAACACAAAATGTAAGCGGATTTTTTCTTTGATGTTTTTGCAATTCTTTCTTAATGCAATGCGAAGAATGTCCATACAGTTTGAATTATAACAGTTCGTAGAAGACAATTTGAAAAAAATAATAGTATGCAACAATTAAAAAAATAGCAAAAAATTCACATTACAGTACATTACCAAGAATGGCATCAAAAGCATATATGATTGCCAAACTTTTACATGCTTTGCGACTGAGTTAGAACTAAAAGGAATATATCCTGTCATTGTAAGGAGTTTTAATGCATTTCTGTTTTCTATATATATCAACTTTACTTTAATTACAATCAACAGTTTCTAGAGTAACATGAAAAAGATTAACACTCTATGCTGTTGATGTGAAAAAGGAAACAAACAGAGGAAACTAGGAGCAACTAGTGTGCCTCAACATACATGAGTGACTGCAAGAGGAAAAAATATAAACAAAATATGACTGAGTCATGTGCTTCTACGTATGTATTATACATATGTACCTATATCGCACTTTTAGTTGATTACTTTAATCGCAGATTACAGAGTATACCACCTTTATGTAGAATGTGAGATTCACCTTCTACGAGATTTCAGTCTATAGCATGTGGTGAATGAAAGATGATGAGAACAAAAAATGTCTGCCAGTTGATTTTCGTTTATTTAAGAAGAAAAAAATTATAATAATTACCTTTACCTCCGTGAATTTTTCTGCCGACAAAAGATATTCAGTTGAGTTGATTTAATTTTTTTCCTTTTAAAAATATTTCATAGTTCACAGTTCAATGGAATTCGATAGTTTCTCTTTGTTAAGACGTTATCCTTAAAAATGAAAACAACACGAGAATACACAATGAACCAAATTCACTGATGGTTTCGAACTGACAACAGGTAAACCGATTTGTTTGAAACTAGAGTGTACTCATTCACTTAATCACTAAGCAGTCGAAGAGATTCGTCGATGGGAATCTCCTGTAACCAGTAGCAGTTGATCCTTCTTAGTGATGACTGATGAATCGTATGACAATTATTTTTGCACAATGAATTGTCATAGCACACGACAAACAGTGAGCATTTTGTCAACGTCTTGTCACGATGTGAATGAATAGGAATTGTCCTTTTTGTTTGTTTGAGATGAATTTTTATCCTCTCCTTTTGTGGTGCACCACTGTCAAGTCAAAACTTTAATGACGACAAAATCACTGACTTTTTTGACTTTAAAAGGTTCAGATTTTATTGTTAAGAGAATCTTGACATCCCCTTGACAGTTTCCTCCATTTCGCTGTTCATTGGGTCTTTCTTTTTTTCACGATTCGGTTGATTTTATTTTTCTCATTTGTGGAGCATACTAGCACATTTGCTCCTTTGGGAAGGATGTTCACGATAGCATTTTTTCTTTTGCATACAAGTGAACTTATATACATTTAAGCTATACTCAACTCAACGAGTAGGAAAAGGATAGCCTTATGGGTGGTTTTACAATCAGCATATTGGAGAGAAATATCATAATCAGATGATATGCGCATGTCCTTATGAAAACCAAGAGGAGGTGAATGAAATTTTCATTTGGCGAATGATGAGGACGCCATTTTACGTGTGGAAGGACTCCAACTTGTGTCTGTGTGTTTGCATTTGCATTTTCCGATATTCGAATTGCATTGATACCAATCAACGAAAATTTCAAGTACATATCTTGAGATTCTGTTTGAGATCCTTGCCCATTATTCTTGAGATTTCCAATTCACTTCATGTTGGGATGGTGCTGTTCGCAAAAAAACTACAGTTTCCAGTTCCAATAATAGATTTCCTTCAGCAGCGAAAGAGGTTTTAAATTAATTGGAGTAAAGAGGACAATACAACAAAATATCTGATTTTTGCACAAGTTGAATTGCAGAATTTTGGAAGAACGCTTCTGAAAAAGTGATTTTCCAAGCTAATTTTTTGATTTTTTAAGTTTAAGGAGAACTATAATTTTCCATAATTATTTTATAGTGGAGATTTTGTTGATAATAATATATCAGAAATTGGTTTACTTAATCAAATTGTGTACCAATTCCAAATTTTTTGTTAAATTAAATATTACAATTTAGTCACAAGAAGTAGGTACTTTATAATCGGAGCACCTTGCAGCTATATTTATGTTGACGTATCATCATTTACTACTAAAAATCAGTACGTCGTAATCAGTTCTGTGGCAGTAAAATACAATTTGCGGTAGACGCTGCTTCTTTGGTTTATGTTGACGAAAAGTGCCAAGGGTCATCGATTGCTGTTTGTAGCATATGGAAACCATCGCTGAATGCATTACCAACAACACTTCATGCAACTGACGTGATCATTCAAGCCAAAAGACATGACAAAGTAATTTTTCAGCACGATGACTCTTTGGCAAGTTTGTCCAGGACACTTTGGAGGCGCTTCAACGGGATGTTCTATTCCCACCACTGTATTCACCAAATATTGCTTCTTCCGACTGCTACTTGTTCCGGTCAATGTCTCGTGGCCTGGCCGAGCAGCACTTCCCTACTTACGAAGAAGCCGAAAATTGGGTCGATTCCTTGATCGCCTCAAAATACGAAAACATTTTCCAACGCGGAATCCGTAGCTATCTGAGATATGGGTAAAAGTTGTAGCTAACAATGAACAGTACTTTGAGTAAACTAAATTTCACAATTTTCTCTTAATAAAGCTTCAAATAAAGCTTCAAGCTTCAATAAGATACACTAATCGCCCACCGCATTATCTGTCGCGATATTTTCCAAGAAATACCATCAAGTTCAAGCTTTGGGTAAATAGATTGAAAGATTAAGATCTGTTGGTACTTTAGATAGCTCATTTAAACTTTCTTTATTTATAAAGGCAACAGTGCTACTTATGCGTCCTTTAAAACGGAAAGTATACCTTCTCAGAGGGAAAATTAGTATTTTCGACTTGATATCATTGTGACCAATATGAAATTTGATAAATCAAAAAATTCTTAGGACCTCTTTTTTCAATTTGGCAAAAGGTGACACTTTCAAACGGGAAACATTTTATCCATAAAAATTGATTTTTAAACATGACAAATTATATTTCATTAACATTTTATCCATTTTTAGAATCTAAGTTTCGAACTTATAAAAGGTTCACTTTCAAATACTCGTGCCTTTTATCTTATAAGAATTAGTTGAACATCATGGATATCTAAACCATGTTTTCACAAATAAGCAGTTAATTTGTCAACTTCAACATGACTTTTTAGCATTTCAATTATTTATAACAGTCGCTAACATAGATTAAAATATTTAGAATGCATTACCGTCCAATTAGTGGGAAATTCAAACTATAGACAAGTAGAACGTGGTCAATATTCCCATAGAATCATTAACAGTCGAACGAGTATACCCTCGTTGTAGAGCATTTTTCATAGCAACCTTTGTGTTTCGGTCCTCCTTAGAATTATTCGTCCCTTCCCAGTGTTCGATATTATTCAAAATGGTTGAAATATTCAGTTGGGAAAAAGGAGGGATTTTATTCCAATCAAAAGGATTTTTTATATCAAGAGAAGAGGGATTTTCTCAAGTAAGGGTGAGTTTGTGTGTAGATAACAAATAAAAAATTGTGAAACTGAAGTCGATAAATCTTCGGATCAGATTTTTGCTACACAAAATATAATTTTCCTATGTAAAATTTTCTTATGTTCATTTCTTAGGAAATTCGGGTTTTTTATCTGCAATTTATTGGACTGTAAGTGTATACAGCCGCTTCCATGTTTTTCAAAATGATTATTGAATTTATTGTATATAACCTAGATATCTTTATTATTTTTATCGTTATTGCATTTTTGCTTAGCTAAAGGCAGGTTATAACAAGATCAGAGTACTAAGATACAGAAATTGTGAACAAAAGTGAAATAAGGATCCGTTA
The DNA here is from genome assembly GCA_963971475.1 of Chrysops caecutiens. Classification (NCBI taxonomy): domain Eukaryota; kingdom Metazoa; phylum Arthropoda; class Insecta; order Diptera; family Tabanidae; genus Chrysops; species Chrysops caecutiens. The sequence goes on along the minus strand of OZ020570.1, from coordinate 37,185,961 downwards.
GAATTACAAAAATTATGAAAACAATTTGATTAGAACTTTTTTGGAGAGAATATCTTCAGAAACTGTTTTGCTTCATCATTCACATTCCAATTGAAACTAAACATCAAAATCACTTCCCGGCAAACCAAGAGACATTTAATCGCTTGTATGATTTAACATTACTGTGATGGGATAAATTACCGAAAAGAATTGTAAGAATGTACTCCCCAAAGCATATGTCTAGGAAGTTTCAATAATTTCCACACGACCGAGTTCAAAATCGAATGGAATTCATTCTTTTTAAGATCCAATCAGACGTTAACAACTGACAAAGTGATTTCTCCAACGTTCTTATATAACCACAAATTTGCGACACTCTATAGACCACATTTCAAACAATTTCCATATCAAATTGTGGTGTATGAAAAATTTTATAAGGCACAGAAGGAACATTGACAGATCAATAGGATTCGAATTGTTCTCCATATTTTCAAGGAATTTAATACGTTTCGCTTTGAAAAGACAGACACTTCAATAAAAAGTGTATAAATTCGTGGATGCACATCACATTCTGCACTAATTTAAAAACGACAGACGAGATAAGGGTATGATTTCAACTATGTCTGTTTGATCACCCATGACGAAATATCTCAATAGTTTTAACGGTAATAATTAGGTAAAGATCTATATTGATCCTGAACAAAAGATCGTAGTTTTCCATAGCAGTAATCATAAAACCATCTCTAAAATCCTAAAGAAAGTAGTTATAAGGCTGAAATATTTGCAAAATGCGTTGGAATAGTGCAACAATTTGAACCCCAAAATCAAAACACTGATACGTCCAATCATGGCCTACGCTTACCCCGTCTGGAATAACATCTCTCCAGCACAGATGGAGAAACTCCGACTTCAAGAAAGAAAAATCCTTCGACGCTGTATATATGTAAAGGAACATTTTTGTAATATGTTCCTTTACTATTTTTTGAGGTTCGAAAATAAAATAAAAAGACAAATGAGCACATGAAGTGGAGATTAGTAATCATAAAACTTATACTAACGGATGCTAAACATATTTCTGTGATCTCAACGAGAATAGGGTTAAATACATTCGCCCAGCACAATAGTTTTCTATTTCTACGAAATTAAGGGTTAACTATGAATCAATTGTACTAAATGTAACATGATATTTAATAAATAAGTGAAAAATATAAATGACTTACCATAATTTCGAATAAAAAAATTCCCGAAGAATTTGAATTGAACTTTTCGTTGTTACTCTGTTACAATTTTTGTTTTGTTCCTTTGATTTTATGTTCAACAAGATTTCAGTTAGTTTGTATTATTTCAAATATTATTTCAAACAACGAAATAAACAATTAAGAATGGACTCAATTTACTTATTATTATAACTTATTAATTTTTAAACAAATTTTACAAAATAAAACAAGAAATATTCTTCTATAACAGGGAGGGCTTAACTTGGAAAAAAACCTTTTAAACAGCTCGTAGAAAACTGTTTTGGTTTATTACGCTACGTTTTCTTGTAATTAACTTTTTTTGATTTAATTTAATTAATTTTATTTACTTTTGATTTATGTTTAACAATTATTATTAATTATTTTTTAAAATTTTGATTTTGCTGGAAGTTTGATTGAGTTCGTTGTCACGACGTAGTTTTAATCTCACACGAATTCGCATACTTATTGGACAATCTGAAAGACAAAATAAAATATTTCATTTAAAAATATTTCAAAATCATTTAATAATTTAATCATTTAATCATAACCAACGCAGTGATTTAGCAGTTTGAATTGAAACATAAGCTTTCAAGTTTCATACACAATTAATAATAAGAAAAATATGTAAATATTGCAGAAATGTCCTAATTTCTAAAATTTTTGGAACTCGGAAATCTTCAATTTTAAGAAAGAATAAATATTTTACAAATTCCTTCATAAAAAATTACTAGAATTCTTTACAAACGAACTACTCAAATCCTAAATTGAAGATTAGGTGAAACCTAAATTCAATTCAATTCAATCATTAGTAGGTTTTCCCTCGTAAGTTCATTGCAGTCAGTAAGATGATTAGTTAAATTGAGAAAGAAATCAATTTTGATCTGCTCAAAAGTGTTTATTTTAATTTGACATCCTTGAATGGGGGGTTAGCTAAAATAGATTAGAATACATATTATTATGAATCGTGATTTGTTGATGTTAAGATAAAATGAATATACCTTGATTGGGAGTTTCTCCAATTGTAATTCCAGGGAACAAATATTTTTGATAGTTTCAAAGGATTGTTTTAAATAATATTTATCCGTTTTTAAGAAATTTCAAAGCAGACGTACCGTGAAACTTTAAAAACCATAAATTCTTTCATAAATCCAAAGTTCAAAAGAAAATCCACTCAGCAGAAATTTCTCAATGGATGAAAGAACCATCAATGTCCACATCAACAAATATAAATATGTATTTTGTCTTAATCATATTGAGATGTTTACATGTAACAATTCGTTAGAAAAATTTATGTCACAGTAATTTAATTACTTAATCCAAAAAAACTATCTAAATTTAGCAGGAACACTATCGACAAGGGTGTTCATCTCATCTCATCACTTTTGGCTACTGCCCGCTTTTTGACACTGTCAAAACTTTGAAGTCAAACAAAAATTAAATTTATGTTAAATTATAGAATTAATTAATAATCAAAGTAAAGATGAAGAAAAATTAAAAGTAAAAGATTAGGTATATTGGAACATTTAAACTTTTTTGAATGATTTTTTCCTTACGAAAATTTTCATAAATTTGCTAGATCTAAGCGACACAATTTTTATATTTTTTCGTTGTCATTTTTTTTTATAAAAAGAAATGCCGAAATATTATTTGAGAAAACAGAATGAATATTTTTGACTTATTAACATAAATTAAAAGTATATTTTTTTAAATTTATTTATGTTGATAAACGAATATATATATATATATATGTGTATATAAAAATTGTTTTGTTTTTCACAAAGTATAAAATGAAGTAATGAGAAAGTTGAAATTTAAATTTAAAATATTGTTTTTTTTTCTTATTTTTGTACATAATTTCATTAAAGGCGACAAATTTATCGGTTCAGTTCAAATGAACATGTTTGTGTTTATAAAGGAACAGAAGAAAATGGTCGAGTCATTGAAATTTTGTATAGAAGCAGCATTCATCGTAAGTGTCGGCATTTATTATGTTTTGCAGGAATTTTTTGTGTTTATTTCATTGAATGCTTGTATTTTGGGGAAATAATTGAAATAATTCTCGAAAACTTTTCATTGTCAATTTATGTTTATTCGTACAAACGCAAGAACTTTGACAACCAACTCCCTGTCAGAATATTCACAACATTTTACACTTCAGTACTCACTTCAGGCATTTCTTTTTGTGTTACCTGCAGAGTTAATTGAAAACCCACCTTTGAAACTTTTTCTTGATCATATCCGTGCCTTTGAATTTTTATTTATTTCTTAATTGTGTACATTTTAATTATTCGAACACGTTCAAAATAGGACGGCAGTAAACAAAATTTACATTTCGCTTCGAATCTTTTTTTCTCTTCTTTTTTCCAAAAAAAAGAAACTCACTTAGAACTTAGAACACACAAACGTAAATTTATTTTTTGATTTTATGAACGGCATCATTACAACAAGGGGCACAAATAAATAAATTATTATTTAGGTGCAGCCATTGTGCAGGATTTTTAATCTCCACATTGTTAATTATTATCCACAATTTAATAAATTAGAATAATCTTTTTTCGTGTAAAAATATTCACAAAGCACAAACGCGACACCAAAAAATTCCTTGTTGAGGTTATGGTTTTGATTTTTTCAAGGGAGACAAACCGGTGTGAAGTTTGATAAGTGATTGATAGAAGCTTTTTAGAACACATATTCAGATAGATTTCAGATTGTTCTTTACATAAATGGGAATATTTTATTTTGGATAGTAAAATCAAGTTCTCATTTATCTTTTACTAAGTTTACTTCAAAAACCGTGTTTATTTCCATTTAAAACATATTTTGTTCAATTATAGTCATACTGAGAAAGAGATGGCGCTTCATTCAACATGAAAGTCTAAAATTGGTTTTTGTTTACGAAACAACGAAATTATTAAATTTTTTTGTTGAACTGAAATTATTAAATTAAAACAATTGTTTGTTTTATTAAAGTCTTCGCACAGTCTGCATTCAAATCAGTCAATTCATTTTTAAAATTTGGAAATAGAAATCATGAAACAATTGTACCTAGGCTTTTTCAAAGTGAAATCCGCGCTATTTTCTGCGTATGAACAGTTTGAATCAGGCTTAGAAGAATCAGGAATTGCAACTTGGTTTGACTTTGGTAAGTCGAAGATTATATCTTAAATTGTTGTAAAGCAGTCTAAAAAGCACGCCAAATTTTGACACTATAGCGTGCTATAGCCGCCATAGTGAGGGGATGTTATGACTATGATTTAATTCGCGATGTAACACTCCAGACAACAAATAATACTCTAAAGGAATCTTCACGATATCAGGCATTAGGTACTATTTCAAGCATTACATTCTAAAGACTACACGCAATGCTTTTAGGTAGATAGTTTTGAAATGGTAAATTGAATTTATTAAATGCAAAAACTTACAAATTCTATATTAATAACTATTTTTTCATAGTAGCTATTGCCGGATCCAAGCCAAAATTCATTTTGACCACATCACAAAAGAGAGACAAGAAAACAAGACCAAGTGTGAAATGACTTAGATGTTCATTTAACTGCCTCTGTCTGCCTTCTTTTTGAAAACTCATCAGTGATAGTAGCACTAGACATATGCCAACCAGGACCTAGGATTTTCAAGAATATATCCTTGCGTTAGATGAGAAAAATATCAAATGAGGTCGAAAATGCAGTGGTGGAAGCTACTTTTTAAGGATTTCAATAGTTAAACAGCTAGTTGGACGTTAGCATATAGCACTAGTTTATTAAACAGCTTCATGAAATTGCAAAATGTGGAAAACTAAAAGTGAAATTAAATTTTGCCAGAAACATAATTATCATAAAATTTATGTTCTATTAAAACCATAATAATTTTTACGAGACACGATGGCTTTCCACCGTTGCATATTGTTACGGACTAGTTTAAAAAATATAAAAAAATATTACGTCATTTCAAAAAACATACATCACAAAAACTTCACTTAAAAATATATTTAAAATTAATAATATTGCAAATTTAAGCCATATAAAGTGTAAATCACATATGATTAAATAATTTTAAAATTAAAATGAACTTGGTAGGTAATTTTTCAAAAAGAAAGTTTTGTTATGATTATGTTTTTAAGGATTTTGTTCTATCATCACTTAAAAGAGCAAGAGGCTGAGATGAGTATTCAATTCCAAATCCTGATATGATAACATTAGTTAGGGATATTACAAATATAATGACTAATATAATATCGTTTAGAATAACAGCTGCTGATTGCTCCTTTTGTCGATTGATGTTCAAACTTCCAATAATTACGAATAGAATCCCAACAACCATCTGTGTGCATATAGAGAGTAAACATTTTTCACATCAAGAATTAAAAGTTGGTTTTTCATCAAAGAAAACTATTATACCTAATCTTGTTTAATTTCTAAAATTTAAAACAGAAAATTTAATAAATTAGCTTCAAATTCTAATATTTCGGTGTTTGAAAAAACGTTCCTTAATTAGCGCTGTTTTTATTTTTTATTTTAAACCTTGAATTTGAAATCCGCGCAGTTACTGATATTCCCCCAAAAAAACACCAACCAACTTAGAAATTAGCTTCCTTTACTGGCTAATCTTGAGTCAAATGCTGATATGAACAAATTAATTGTTGTTGTTAGAAAGGCAAAAACTGTTCGTAAATGGTTCAAATGATTGGCAGAAAGATGGTATTCAGGTAAATGTAGACGACAATCTCTTAGCATGCTCAATGATAGGCTTAATATTCCTGACAAAACCTAATTTGAATTGTGACTAATTTCCACGTAATTATAAGAAATAAACATGTTTAAAGAAATTACCTGTAATATGATTGATAAGCTTATGAGTATAAGCATCAGTTTGTAAAATTCATGTCTTTCCCCAACTTGTAGAATATATTTTAATTGAGAAGCATTTGCTGTAAGCAGTGCTATGTCAAGCATTCCTTGTGCTATCGTTTTTTTTGTAGCATATCTATTTGCATCCATTGATTTCATCTATAATAAATAAAATTCAATCACATCTGACCTTATTTCATAATTAATATTTATCCTAGGCTCAATTTCATCGATCGAATGACTACCATGTAAATTATTGATTTATTAATGACAAAAGAATGGCCTAGGCAACAAAGCATTCTCTACATCGATGTAATTTCTGGCCTGTTACAAAATTTTGATCAATTAATTTCCTAGTAAATGAAAAGCGAAAGTTAAGCATAATTTGTATAATCTCTAATTTCACTTAACTGCATATTATATTATCTCACATAACATTCATACAATCATCAGACCGTAAACTGGTTGTAAGTTTAATTGCAAAAATATATCCATACAAACTTCCTATTTTGCTATATTTTTGGCGTTTTAAACTACATCATTTCACATACCTCCGTTTTATCCACTCCATCGGCTACAGCAACTATCGAGGTCATGTTGAATGTTCTAATTTTAAGTTTTTTGCCAGTCGAAATTTATTTTACAAATTTTAATATCTCTTGGTCAAGAACTGTAGTTTACAGTGATTTCCAAACACAACATAACTTCTACCGCGGCGATTACCTACTGAATGTGAATATGTAATTCTGCTTTTGTTACTTCCCTCACGCGACTGCTTGTCTAGTCTAGGCGTTCATTCATTCAACAGTCATGGTATATGAAATAACCTCTTTTTGTTTCCCTCCCAACCGATTTTGAAAGCGAGAGTAAAAATACAATTGTATAAAGGAATAATGCTTAGTATGTTGTTTTGAATGCTCTTTGCTTGATTTCATACTACAAATTTGTTTTTTGTGTATGACTTCCGTTTGATTCAAGTAAACTAAATAAAATTATTTAAAGATAATTTATCTCAAAATTTTATTAATACCTGTAATGAATTGTTTGTTAGAACTTATCTGGCTACCTTATAGATTCAAAGTAAATAAGATAATTAATCACATTGATCAGCGTTCCCATTAGTACTTTCTTTGGATTACAACGGCATTATAAACGACTTTGCTGTACGAATAATATGAAAGGTTAAAATTCTATACTTACCGGATAGAAACGTAAAGAGTAAAGTTTCGTTTAAATACAAACACTCATTATTAACGCTTATATCATGGAAACGAAGAAGCAACTCTTATTTTATCAAATTTTATTGTTTAATGCTAATTAAAACAATTAAAATGCTTATGACAAAATGATAAATGTAGAAACAAACATCATAACCGATGAATTAATATTTAAGAAATCAGTGATGTGCATAACCTATCCTAGTAGCACAGATGTTTACAACAAATTATATAGGTATGTATACATATATATATTTATATTTTTATAGAAAAAGTGTTCAAATCGAATATGAAAACTATATATTAAAAAAAAATAATAGAAAATTATAGAAATTTAATGCAAAATACATTCAGAGCTTTTTCAAAAAAAACTATTTCCGCGCTTAGTTAATATAATTATTTTTAAACACTGATAAACTACTTTGATTTGAATACGTTCAACTTCTGTTATGTGCTATTTTTAACATAAATCCAGCATTTGATAAAGGATAAATATATATATATATATATATCATTTGAAAAATATTTCTTGTATTACAGTAGACAATATTCAATAGTGAATTATTACAAATTAGATGATGATACCACACTAGAAACGTATTTTCACTTGCTAGTGTATTTGATCTTTTGATTTTTTGTACACATTTACGTTACAGTTTCGTAAAAGCTGGAAAATATATTGTACATTTTTTCATACTAAAACATTCCTTTTTTTTTGTTTTTGCTGTCTTAACTCAGAAAACGTTAATAAGTGTTTAATATGCATGTACTTGCGTAAAATTATAGAGAAAAATAAAAACGAAATAATGTACTTCAAAATATGTGTACATTTTATATCAAATAAAAAAAAAATTCCGTTTTCTCTGGCTTCGTAATTAATTCATCAACATTACAAGTTATTGAGTAAAAGCAACACTATTTTTAGTTCTTACTTTTAAGAAATAACTATCGCTTAGTTCAACAACAAACAATTGGAATTAAATGATAATTTTCAATGGCTTACCATTGGTTTTTCTTTTAATCGTAAATCTACAAATTTTGTACTGGCCAGAGATGTTTTGAACTATTTACTCATTTTATCTAATATAATGAAATTATAAATTTTTATATGTTATATGATTTTTAACATAAAGAATAAAATTGAAAAAATAAAAGAGAAAAGTTTTTTTTTGTGTTTTTTTTTTTAGCAAAGAGAACACACCATTGATTCCTCTTGTGTTTCGTCTCTTTATTTATTAACGGATACTGCAAATTTGTTAGTAACATTCGGCTTATGTTGCTATCAGCTGGAAACAAAATGATTAGTTAAATTACGACTAGTAGCAAGAAAGAAAATCAATCCTACCGATTTGACCGTAGCTTTTATAAAGTCCTTTTTATCTGTCAAATCGAATTCTGGATATTTTGCATAGACTTGTTTACAAACAGTTTTCATAGTTATTTCTTCTAAATTCGCTTCGTCTAGTATTTCCTTAACATATGACTTAATTTCATCGTCCTGAAAGAAAAGTTAATAATATGTGAAATAAATCCAAAATCCAATATTATAAGGAAAGCCTTTACCGTTGGAAATGATGGTTTCGATTTTTTTGACAAAGGTTCATCTTCGGACTCACCACCTGCTTTATCATCATCGTCTTGTTCTTTATCATCGTCATCACCGTCGGCATCATCTTTTTTCGTTTTGTTTGTTGATACTTTTGAAACTTGTTTACCTTGAAATGTATTTATCTCATTAGTCTTCGAAAGAATACTATATTTTGTTATAAAAAAAATAACTAACCTTTTGCTGGTGGCGCAGCCTTAGGTTTACTATCGGGTTTGTTATTTTTTACAGGAGCTTTTAACTTCTTCTTTGAATCATCCTGCAACTTTTGTTTTAAATTTTTTTTGTTAATTTTAGATAAAAATTTACCCTAACCTCACTTTCTTCACTTTCTAGCTCAGATTCTTCTTCCGTTTCTGTCTCATTCTTCTTTTTAGCCTTTCTTCCTCGAGCAGGTGGTGCACGACCTCTTGGTTTAGCCGAAGATTTTTTCTTTTTGGGTTCCTATTATTAGAATAGAATTGAATTATTGCAACTTGGATCTCTTGCAGTGAAACTTACATCACTATCTTCTTCAGTTGTTGGAGGAGATTCTTCTTCCGATTCTGAATTCTTCCTCCAACTACGTCTTGCTGGCGCTCTACCTCGTCCACCACCACTACGTCCAGATCTTCTACGACCTGCATCTGAATCTGAACCTCCTCCCGATGGATTGTACTAAAACAGATTTTTTTTTTTTTCAAATAAAATGGAAGTAAAAATATTTTTCACAACTTTTACATCTGAACCACTGTCTGAATCATCACGTCTTCTCTTCCTTTTGCTCGTCTGATAAAACTTCTGACCACTTTCTTCAGAGCTTGAATAATCAACGTATGTTGTTACATCTGATAATTATTTTGTTTCAATACCAAATAATTGTCCATTAATGAAAATGATACCTCTGTTACTTCGACCAGCTGTTGCGCGTCTGGGTCTTCCAGTGGTATTTTTCGAAGCTCTTTCAACATGACCGCTTCGTTTCCTTTTACGTTTCGTCTCCTCCTCACTGACTGGTTCTTCAACAGCCTCTTCTGGTTCTTCTTCCTCCTCTTCCTCGACTTCTTCATCAGGCTCTGTATTGCCTTCTGGAGCTACTAAAAACTCCAACAATCTTTCACAAATTTCATCCTTTGTTCCTAAAAATATCCAAAACGTTACTCAATTCAATCTTATCTCATATTTAATCATATAACATACCATCATTATCCAATTCCAGAATTTCACATGTGGCTTTCAATTGTTTAACATCATTTTTTCCTATTTCAGCTAGCTTTTCTTTGTACTCTTCGGAATCATCGTCGAAATCAAAACCAGAAAATTTACGTAATGATTTTTTAACAACTGTTGGTTTTCCAGGTGCGTTGAAACAGATCTATAAGAGCAAATATAGAAAGTTTTCAAACTTCTAAACTATATCGATTATTTCTGCTTACAGTATGTAACGTTTGAAGTCCCTCGACTTTCGTATTGGTTAAATTTTCATTTATTTTATAAATTTCCCCAAAAGCCATGCCTTCTTTCTTTTCTTTTGATTTTTGAGTCTTTTTCTTGTCTGTTGTTGTTCCATTATTTGCTTTATTTTGACTTTTCTCCTGACTTTTCACTTCTTTTGTATCATTCTCTTCGGCAGCTTCTTCTTCATCCGATTTTTTACAATCAACGGGTGTACTTTCTTTTTTAACCTCGTTTTTAGAAGTATCTAAAATGAAAAAATTATATAGTTTTCCGCAATTAATCATTACTTTTGCGACAATTTTAAGAAGAAAACATTAGTTATTAGTTGCAAATTACAAATAAATATTATAAATACTTTCGTTATTTTATTATTCATGTCATCTGATTGGGAAATCGTCAATGAAACGTTATGCATTGATAAATGGAATACAGGTAATTTTTGCTACCTTAGTAATTGCTAACCAAAACCATATTTTTCAGGAATTTAAATGAACAATCTAAGGTATAGATTAAGGCTAGAAAAAATTTTTAGATCTCGCGATCTAAAAATCGATTTTTGGATCTCGCGCGCAGATAACGTTTTCAAAAAATCATGTAGTCAAAATACAAATCATACATGAATTAGTAGTAATTGCGTTTTTGGTATTAGTGCGAACAAAATGAGCTCGTGAACAAACTACTTGCCTTCTTCATCCGCTTTCTCTTCTGTTGACGAATTAACACCTTTTCCACTATCTTCTTGCGGCTCTTCGGTCTTATTTGGTGCTAGAGGATCCTCATCTTTTTCTGCCGCCTAAAAATTACACACACTTCATTAATTATTTGAAAATAACATAATTTTTCCATTTGGTTTCTTTGAAATTCTCGTGAGAACAATAAAAATTCGAAAAATTTAAATATTTCAAAATGACAAAATTTTCACGTTGACGAAAAAATTACCGCGAAATCAACATCAACAAGACGCCATGTTGCTTACGACGCGGACACAAAGATTCACTTGTATTTATTAAAATAAATTCACCACTATCATTATAACTAATTTTATTAAATTTATCACTTGTTATTTATCTCAATATATTAATAAACATTTTTAATTTCTTACACTTACCATATTTTCTGACGAATTATCTTTTTCGGCTTCAGCCGACATGTTTGCAAGAAATTACTTGAACCAAGTGCTGCCATACGTTCTCATGCCAAGTTGTTTATAATGCAGACCAGTTGTTCTCAAACATTTGCTGTATTTTGCCAAATTAATTACATACATATGGTCATGGACGGTATCTGCGACGTTTACATTATTGTGCTTTGTTTTAGATTTCCAATTCTTTTTATTTCATTACTTTTTTTGTAAAGTTTTTGTACAAGTTCAGACAATAGGTTAGCAATAAGTATCAACAGACAATATGTTAGCATACAACATGAGAAAAGTTAATCGGAAATTCTTCTCAATTTTAAATACATGTGAAAATCAATCGATTTTCATCAAGATGACAGTAAAATGAAAATGAAACGGCAAAAACTTCCGCAACTTCAATAAATATTCAACTTATTAACGCAACTTGTGTGTCCAAGTTTCGTATGTTCCAGAAGGCTCCACTAACATAACTAATAATCTTATCAAGAAGAAGAAGAAGCTGATATCAACATTTGACATTTAGTAAGGCAACATTTCCCAGAGAATTTTCACGTTTTATTCCGAAAATTACTATTTAAAACACCATGTCTCGAGATAATTTATCACCAATACGTAAAGATGAAGTTATGGATCAAGTAAAACAACAAATAGCTGTAGCAAATGCTCAAATATTGCTAACGGTAATAACATAACTCCTTGCCAAAGATGTAAAACGAATATTTTTTTGAATATTTTTAGAAAATGACGGAAAAGTGCTTTATGAAATGTGTCGGCCGGCCGGGTACAGTCCTAGATAATTCTGAGCAGGTAAAAATTTATAAAACCGATTGTTTATGAAAGATAAGATTGTATTACGTAAGACTATAGTCTCATATTTCAGAAATGTATTGCCATGTGCATGGATAGATTTATGGACTCATGGAATTTGGTATCTCGCACATATAGCAACAGGATACAGAGGGAAAGAAGTCAAATGTAGCCTCAATTAAAATTCTATTAAGAATATTTTCGCAACTATAAGTTGTGAGTAGGAAGATTCAATAAGCAAATCAAAAAGTTCCGAAGCTAGATCGTTTCTTAAATAGATTACATACATGTTCGTGTCACGATGGTCATTTTATTCGAAGACTGAAAAGCCAATAACAAAGATTATTTGTTTTCGGCTATTATTTTGCTAAAAAATATACAGAAATGTAAAAAAAATCCTCAATTTTATTGCAGTAAATATTGTTTCGCCAGAGCACGAATAAATCTTGTTTTTCTTATAGAAGCTGCTTCGCGTTTGATTTCATCATTATTATTTGAATTTAACTCAAGATTACTCATCACTGCTATCTAAAATTTGTAAATTTATTTATGAATTGGTGAAATTTACAATAATTAATAACTTACGGCTTCCAGTTTTCTACTATGCTCCCCTCTTTTAGTGTGTAGATTCACGATAAATTCAAGCAGTGTTGGATCAAAGATACAATTATAATAGGCATCCATTGCATCAGAGAAATTTGAAGATTTTTCAGAAATATTTTTAAAAGCGAGACCATAGTCGATTTCATCTAGAAACTGTAACATAATACTAATTAGTATTCGATCAAAATACATAATTATTAAAATTACCTGACATAAAACTGCGGCCTGCATATAACACCCTAAATTCGAGGAGCACTTTATCATTTTTCTTATAATATAATCATCAATGATTGGACGTTGTAAAGGCGCCGTACAGTAATCAGTTCCTGTTACGAGAGCATTTACGTAGCATCTCATCGCGGCTTCATTATTTCCTAAAGCTAAAAAAATTTTCGATAGTTTTTCATTTAATAAATCTTAAAACATACCTAGTTCCAAGTCTCCCTTTAATTTTAACCAAGATGTATTTTGGGGATAGTGTTTCAAGGCCCGTTTTAATAACCAATTGAGCATTTCTGATACTCCGTGTATGTTGTATGCAATCGGACTGTAAATAAGAACAAGGTTAATAATTTCATGTTTAGATTCTGGATAAACTGTACTTGCTAATACTCGAAGGCCATAAGTTCATGTACTCTGCGTTTAGATCGAAGTTAGGATCATCTCTCAAAATATTATAAATTTTGGCCAATAGTGACATAGCAAGGGAAAAAACTAATGGATCTCTAATATTCGTTAACAACATATGCAAGTTGGCTGTTGTTAGATTTTGGGGTTCTCTTGATTGGCCCATCCCCCGCTTTGAGCCAGAATTACAAAATATTGATAAAGTAATATCCCAAGCATCACGACAAATTTTTTTTGAGCCTTTGAGTTTCTCCATTTCTATAAATGTTGCAGCAAAAGCAATAGTTAATTCTGAAAGAGCAGTGACGCGCTTGTCAAGAAACATTATAGCATTCCAGTCATTTAAATTTAGTAGCATTATTGAACAGTAATCTATGATTTCGGGGCGAGGCATAATCTGTTCACCTCCTTGCAATGCTGCCAGACACTGTTTGCAGCGCGATCCTAAATCAAGTTTTTTTGTCCAATCTTCTAGACATTGGCATATTTGTATTAATAATATTTCCCATGTAACAAGTTTAGCCAATTTGAGACCAGCTTGATTATTTGCTAGATCTGGTCTCTGAGTTTCAGATTTTAATGCACTCAACATTAAAACAGATCCAACGAAGTCCTGATGAGGTTAAAATTTTAAGTATTTTTGGAATAAAGTACAAGCTTACAATGAGAGCTCACCTTTTTTGCTGCCATTTCTCTTCCTTTTCCAATTAGCACATAAGCAAAGTCTTGAAGGAAACCTCTGGGCATTGACATCAGATAACTTTTAATCGCTTGTGGGATTTGCCAACCAGGATTTACTGTATAAAGAGGTTTTGTTGGATTAGTACCAGCTAGTTTGACCAAAAGTTTTCGTACAGCTGTAGCAGTTGTACAATTTATTAATTGTCGTTCTAGGGAACCAATTTCTATTCTCGAAACTAAAAAATAAATCACATTTTCCACTGAATACTATACGAAATTGAAAGTCAAACTTTTTGAAGACCATTTCCAATCTAGTTGTGAAGCTAAAGGTGGAACAATCATTGTATCTTCTGTAATTTGACGTTTCAAATCTTCGATTTCCAGATTTGAAAATAAATCTATGGATTCTATAGCTTTTAATACACTTTTGCTCTCATTACTACGTAGAATACAATTTACAAGAAATTCTTTGAGTTTGTTACGATCACTTGCAGAGCATTTTGGCAGAACATCAACAACACCCTAGAAACAACAAATTATGAGTTTTCTTTCCATTCATCATACTCACATTAATGTTTTACATTTGCAATAGCAATGAATGCATCCGGTGTTTTGTATTTTTCAAAAAAACCAACATTGGCGTAAATATTTCCGTTTTCAAAGACAGCCCTTATGACATTTAAAGCAGCTACTTGCATATCAAGACCTTTAGACTTTACAATACCTTGCGAATAAGCTCCTTCTACGTCCAATTCTATAATGCGGCGATTAATTAATGGAATTTCTCTAGCTTTGTTGTCAAGTTTCAAGATGTCTACAATATCCTACGGATTATGAAATTGTTAGAACATTTTTCTATTGCAATATTTTATTTCTACCCTATATTGATTAAGCGTTGAAGCATGAAAACGTTCCATTAAACTAGGTGTTTCATTACAGACACCACAGGCTAACATATATCCGTGAAGATGTTCTTCTTGGATATGACAGTACAGAAATTTTTTTAACCCACGTTTATTGTAATCTTCTTTAACTTGTTTCATGCTGTCCATACATTCCATTATACTTAATTTTGCTAAAGAATATTGTTTAGCAAACATGTAATAACCACACAAATCAAACAATAGTTGCGCTTTCAACTCAGTATGAGTAACAGAAACCATATTATCGAAATTCTGAGAAAAATTATCAGAATTTGGGTATAATGGCACGAATGAATCGTATGAAAACACATGAAATGGCTCATTCGAGTTGCACATTTTTGTTAAATAGTCAACACTGACTTGTGTTGGCGCTTCCATGGGAAAAATATTGATTGGTTCTGGTGTTCCCATTCTGTGAGAAACGTAATATTAGAATATTTTTTACTTTACAAACAATTTGTAAACTTACACATGCATAATTGGTTTACTTGCTTTCATTGCATTCTCTTTCAAAAGTTGCATACGTAAAACCCAGCGATGATAAAGGACTAGCGCAAAGCAAATAGCCTTTGAATTATCATCATTACCTTAAAAAAGAGAAAAAGTTTGATTTCTGTTACATTTTCAATGCACTGAATATATAATTACTGATAGAAAAATCGAATTCAGTTGGAAATGGAATCGACACCGACTTGCCAAATGCTAAAGTACACAGATCTTTCAAAAGGAAGACTTGTTTTTGAACTGGAAGTCCTTTTTCGATGATATCTGTAAAATCCATGTCAATAACTTGTAAAAGCGTTATGAGACAATAAATTCTCGACCTAAGTTCCAATTGAGAAATGTGCACACTTTCATCATAAGAATTTTCAAAGCATATTGTTTCCGTGTAAGTCTCAAACAGTCAGTCATTATCGGCGCTGGTTGATTTGGTTCTCCCTCCTGTGCGGTCAAATCCACTTGTGGCACTACTTGAATTTGATTATCAGGTGACATCAAAATAAACTGAGAAATCAAATCGATTGGCGATGGATCTGTGGAAAAATATGAATTTTTAACAATGTTGGAATGAAGACTATATTGAATCAACCTGGATTCGATTTATTCAAGTGTACAGTCAATAGTCCTGGATCTAAGAGAAATTCAAACCACAACACAGTCTCTGCTGCAAGTGGAACAATTTTTGGCCTCAATGGATCATCCATAATCCTTAAAATTAAAGTATTTTATTAAAAAACTAACGAAAACAATTCGTTTTGTACACCGGTCACAACAACTGTCAATTTTGTTGCCAGTGTCAAACATTGATATATATCATTGAACGCGAGTATAGGAACCACAGGCATACACTTTATGTTGGCAATGCCTTTTATATAGTTTTAGTGCCACCGCCGTTAATTTTTTTTAGCGCTGCAATCTACAGCATCAATATGGCGCGCAAATTAAGCGCGCTTTAGCTGATCTCTTCTATACCTTGGCTTGAATAAGCAAGTTCTTCAAGTAAAATGGCCGTTGTTATTCATGTAAAAGTGTTTCTAATGGATAAATCAAGGTAATGGATCAAGGTATCATAAGGTCTTCGGTAAGTAGAATATCCTTTGCAACAAAATTGTACCATGAATTTATATATTATTGCTACGTATGTGTGAATGTGTGTATGTGAATTTTATACAAATTTCTTCCATTTAGAGAATTCATACTGGGTGATGACAAGGCAACAATAATATTATATTATATGGGGAATATCTTGTCATCACCGGGTATGAATTTTCTAAATGGCAGGAGCAACATGAGCAATCGGCGATGGATCAAGGGGCTTGTTCTGGAAAAAGTCGTTCAGACTTAAAAAAAAACAAACGGTGGATCGCCCCTTTCTTTGTCTGACAAAGGTAGTTTGTCCGAGTACCAATTTTCCAACGTAAAATAGACATGTCAAGTCAATAGTTGGATTACAATTGGATTCACAGATTCAACGGTTAGTTCATTTTCTCGGTTCATTCAACTGTGAATCCAATTCTAAAACTAATAAATAGAGAAGTTGATAGCGAACATGCCATTGTAGGAAGACTTGGCAAAACAGTCAAAAAGTTATAAGAATTGTGTGGTCGTGGTGCAAAAGATGTGGGTCATTGGAATCACAAAAAAAAGACTAGTGATAGTGATAGAAAAGCGACACAAACTGGAGCAAATCCTTCACCAATATATGGCCTCCCAGCTAGACTGGAATTCTTAAGCCAGTTCTTGAGCAATCCGTTTAATTTTATCAAAGTGATGAACTAGAAGTTTTTGTTAAAAATTTTGTTTGTTTGTTAAGTTTTTGATAAATTTAAAAATTTGCTATAGAATGTAAACCATTTTTATGAAAATAGATTTTCATTCAATCCATTTGTATTTAATGATCAAATGAAAATGGTGGGCTTCTATTGAAATGAATAATTTATTGTTTGTTCAAAATTATTATTTTGAGGTATCAATAAAAACTATATATCAACGTCTTTCAAAGTAGTATCACTAACATTATTTAAATTAATGCAAAGTTTGCAGAAGTTTGATCAATTGTGGCTTAACACAATCTAGATGGATTTCCCAACTGACGCCAGTGAAAAAACGAAATTTTATACGAAGCTATTGTAATTATTATTATTATTTCAACATTTTCCGAAAAATCATAAAAAAACAATATTTCGAAGCATCACTTTCAATTACATACACGTTTATTATCAAATCAAGTATAACTTAACTTACTTTCGTCTTTTAAATCTCCTTTTCTTTCTTTTTATTTTACAATCACACATTTAAATGTCTTTGGAAAAAGTATTTACAAAAATACTAAAAAACGTATTTTTGAAAATTTACACAAAAATTACTTGCTATGCTTAATGCCTTACGAATGAATATACAATGTATATTTACAAAATAAATAATTTGATAGTTTACTACATTATTCAAAGTTTATGATATAACACACAGAGTAATAATCAGAAATATTATTTCCGTTCCGAATCTTCGTCTTGTTGCAAGTGATGATGCGGTTTCTTCAATGAACAATTGAAATGGACAAGGACTGGGGTCCTTGATTAGAGTTGTAAAGTTTGGGTATCGAATTATTTCAGAAGGCTAAAATTGTAAGTTGTTTTTAGTCGTTTTTCAGATTATTTATTCATTTTAATTTTACTATTGTTATGGAAGTATTTGTAACCCTACAAAACGTCATATGTTTGCCTGTCAACATTCCTTGCTCTACTCGTCTCGTAAACAGAGGTTCTGACCATGGTAGTTGGTTTAAATGTGCTAGAAAAGTTCTGTCATGAAACTCAACGGGATCGGATATAATTAGTTGGTCTGAAAGATTAGTTTAATGAGTTGTTGATATTTAAAAATATTTTAGTTACTTACTCAACAGAGATTCCTTATTCACGATGTCTTCTTCGGTTTCTTTAATTTTATCTTCTGGTTTACCCTTGTTACTCAGCCCCCCGGAGAGAGAGTTTGTCGTACCAGTAGACGGTAACAAATCAAGAATATTTCTGGGAACGATTGTAATAAAGTTTACATTCTATTAACTACCCGTTTTGTGTTAAGTTTACCCATTATACAAAAATAAGTTTTCGACTTGTGTCATGTTGAAGTTATAAAATTGATAGACTCCAAATGTCTCGAAGAACTCTCGAACTGGCGTCATACTGTAGCAACCTGCTAAGTCTGTTCGAGGGTAATAAGTCAGAAAAGACAAACAAATTTCGTGTTTAGTTGAATAGCCTCCGAATGTGGGACGTTTCCGTCCAGTAGTCTGTAAGGAAAAATATTTCTCAATTACTTTGAAACAGAGTTTTAAAAATATTTATTACTTCATATGCACAATCAGTGATAACAAAATCCCCAGGAAGAACAACTCGCTCGTTAGTAAGTTGTCTTACTTGTTGATAGTTATGATTATAGTTTTCATCTTCTACAATACGCTCCAGTTCCTGTCCATCTCGCACATGGCGTAATTTCATTTTTCTTCCAGCTACATGCGAGTGCAGAGTAGCCGAAACAATTTTTATACCATCTTCAGGAAAGATCTAAGAGGAGATCATATTATTGACAAAAAGGGAGATCAAATTGTCTTTTATACCGATGATGTGCATGATGGACCACAAATACCAACATTTCTGTACAATTTTTGACCCGGTGGAATTAATTGTGTGTCTGAAACTGATACACCAGAAATCATTACACCAGCATCATTTTTACGCAACTCTGGAGTGTAGTGTATACGAAAACCCGAATGATCAAAAACTGCAAAGAATATGAGTGTTCACAACAACGAGAATATGTATACTTTTTGAACAGTACATACTTTTCTTTTCTTTAGGATTATCATAATGAATTTCCAACATATAATATTTTGAACCAGATTTTCCACCCATAGGAATACCAACGTGCTCGGGTAAAAATTGACCCGTTGAGCCTATCGTCCAAACAGCTACTGGTGTAATGCATGAATCCCAATCTCTTGGAGTCAATAAGTTGCTATTACAAACAGAACCAATACTTTTAACCCATATATCCCAAGATTTTGGATCTGTGCCTGGATATCCATTTGGAGAGCATTCGAATAGTGTCATGTGATGAACTAGAGGCTTCTCAGTGAAACTTTCTTTCGTTAAGAGTGCTTCATATCCAACTATGTGGTGTTTATCCAATAAAGCTGGTGCTTTAAATATTTTGCACCAATACAAAGTGTCCATGTCCTCTTCAACGAGTACCTAAAATCAATATTTAATCAATATTGAATCTTGATTAGCAATTCATTTACTTACATTGTCCACTGTTACATCCCACTGCTTAACGTTGCGATTCATTTTTTTTCTGAACTTTGGTTCCAACAAATTCATTAATTTCCATCCTCGATTTCTTGCATGTTCATGTAATTCTCCGTGGATTGGATCTTTTTCACCAAATGACCATTGAACTTTTATAGTGTCTACCTAAAAATAAAATTATGTTTAATTTTATCAGTTCAAATAGCGACGAAATAAATAAGTTCTATATCGACGGATTTGTTCGGTTTGAAATTTTTATTATTGAGCGCACCCCTTAAAATTGTTGATAACGTGACCGTTACATCTTAAAATAAAAACAGTTGTGATGCACTTTCAAAATAATTGATTTAATTTTTGCAATACTTGTATGTCTTTTCGTGTGTTTTGTGTGTTTCTCTTTTAATTTTTGAATTTCATTATTTTATAACGAAAAACTAAAATGGGAAGTTAGTATAAAAAATATTTTTCAAAAATTTTTTACTTCAATTTTTTGATAGTTTTTGATCTTATTGACAAATCGGATATTTCGGCTGTGATAGAAGCAATTGTACGTTCAAGGGATAACCTCCATTCGACAGACGAATTCGGAAATACTCCGCTGCTCAAATCATGCTACTTGGGATCCACTGAAGTTGTGAATTTTTTATTAGACAATGGAGCTAATATACGTGATATAAACTATTCTGGTGAGTAAAGAGAGTTACATAACCAAGTGTTAGTTTTTAAATATTCGATTTCTAGGACAAAACGCTCTGACATTAGCAACCTATTCTGGTAATATAGACACTATAAAGACACTTTTATCTCGTCGTACTTACGAAGACTTTACTCTATCATCTATGATTCCTCCGTTATGTGTAGCGATTCTTCAGCGTCACGAGTATATCATAGAGTTTTACTCAAAAATGTCTCCAACTCCAGAAAGCATTAAAACAGCTCATGGTAAGTAAACTAATTTTTAATTCAAGAATTCCACATTCTGTGTCACAGCTAGTCCTCTGAATTTATCACATATGAGTTGCATTATCTCGTTAGATATACGTTCAACTATTATTGTTGGATTGAAGATTAGAAGGAAACTAAATTTCTTCTTTGTTTAGTTTTAAGAGAAACCAAAATATTTATTGAAAAACGGCAACTGTATCTAATTTTAGCAAGTATCCAAAGTTTCCTTTACGATGAACTCTTAACATTGAAACAGAATCATATTCAGCTACATCCGTCTTAGATATATATTTTCATGTTGATACGCCGGAGGAAGTGAAAGAATGTGTTCCTGCTGTGTTCTCATTACCATCATCATCATCATGAATAACATGACGCATCTGGTCTTAATTTAATATAAACAAAAAAATATTTCTGGAAAAGATAAAAGAATTTATGCATTTTTATCGCTATTTAGTAAACGCTTCTCTTTATAATTTTGGATAAACTGGACTGACAGTGTTCTAGAATAACTCGAAACAGAAAGTACTATTGAAGATGGTGATAGTAATGAGAACGTTAAGTATATTTACTTTTGTAATTGTCGGAGTTCATCTGTCGGTCACGGATCAACCTGGACAAAATATAGTGCTCCGAAAGTGTACAATTATTAACTCTACACAAATTAATTGCGACTTTTTGGTTAATGTGACTCAACTAGTCCTTGAGACAGTAAATATTTCATCGTTAGTTGTGAGAGACTCCAATTTAGATACAATTCCGCCAAATATATTCGCGTGGAACGTTAGTGTTATTGACATTCGATTTATTAGTTGTGGACTTAAGATTTTGAAACCACTAAATTTTGATCCAATTGTAGACATAGTGTCTTTGACAATAAGTGATAATGAAATTAAAGTTTTACCGAGCAATACTTTTGAATCTCTCGAACAAATTCAAAACCTTTACCTGGAGAACAATCACTTCGAAGTATTGGATCCAAATGCTTTTGTTGGACTTTATCAACTGGAATATTTGACCCTCGTTGGAAATGAATTAGCAACACTTCCAGAAGGGGTATTCTACCCATTGACATCTCTCTATTCCATAAATTTGAGCAACAATAATTTAATGGAGTTGGACGACAACGCATTCCTTCGCAACGAACAGTTGGGAAATCTTTATTTGAATGACAACAAATTGAAAATTGTGGACATTGAAAGTCCACACTACCAAAGAGCTATTCGAAGAAAATTTGCCCGTAGATTTGAAACAACTTCTCTAGGTTTTCTTCGAAATTTGAACGAAACACATACTTTGGACTTATCTGGAAACTTCATCAAATATTTGGGAAACAACGTGTTTGAGAACATGCATAATCTAAACAATCTCAATTTAGGTCGCACTGAGATTGAATCAATTGAGAATGGCACATTCAGTGGAACTAGCATTACGTTGCTCAATCTTTCAGCGAATAAACTTAGATCCCTTGATGTTGAGGGTGTTTTTTGTGATATACCAAACTTAGAAAACTTATATCTCGAATACAATTCTCTCGAGACGATTGAATACAAATCTCTAAAATCTTGTGCTCCACAACTGAAGCAAATCGCTTTGAATGGAAATAAATGGCAATGTAGGTTTCTCCTAGAAATGGCTGGCTATTTTGTAGGAGCAAAAGTTCATCTTTTATCCCCAAACACCACAATATCAAACACTACTCGCAACATTCTCAATATTCAATGTTTCGTCAATCGAAGAGATGTTCAG
Source organism: Chrysops caecutiens (assembly GCA_963971475.1). Taxonomy (NCBI): domain Eukaryota; kingdom Metazoa; phylum Arthropoda; class Insecta; order Diptera; family Tabanidae; genus Chrysops; species Chrysops caecutiens. The sequence continues at coordinate 37,163,356 of OZ020570.1, read as the reverse complement.
TTACCTTGTCGCATGGAGGCCTATGCGATCATAGTTCTGAGTGTGGTTGTTGTATTCCTCCTACTGTACATAATATCAAAGGCATATTACGACGGAGTCGTCCCGTGCAAAGGAATTTGCTGTTGTAAGGACAAGGATAAGAACGAGAAGAATCTGGAGGAAGTGAACATGGATTGCGCGGAAAATAAAGAAAAATAATTTGTTGTTTATAATTTAAAGATGTGAATTGTTTATCAAATAAATTGATTGAAAAAAAATTAATCACAAAACTAACAGGATCTTCATCTAGTTTAACTCTCTTTTTAGGAATCTCTGCAAAACAATTATATACAATCTGTTTTCCGGGTGGTCAAAGTGTTTGTCTAGATGTAAAAAATTAAAAAAAAAGGTAATTTCACACTTTAAGCGTCGACTCCTGATCTCACGGAAAATTTTTATTTCAGATCGTAAATAATAGTGTAAAAGAAGGTGTCGCAAAATTTCACAATTAGAATGTCAGTTATGTTTTAAACTCGACTGGTTTCTATCGTTTACCTTTATTGTAGTGTCGTGTGGATCGCATGTCTCTAGGGCTCTGGAGAACTCCACCTGTGTATGTGTCATGTTCTGTGTCCCTCCAATTATATTGTAATTTTGAGTATCATCCTGTACTGGAGTGCCATCTCCGTTTTGTTTTTCATGACAATCCTAAGAGAAAAAAAAATCATTTTATATCATTGTATGTTTTTGATTTGATCAATAAGTGAAAATTAAAACTCCTATGCAAAACTGAATTTACGAACATGAAGGTCACCTGATACCCACAACAGAATGAATCAAGGAAGAAAGACGATCGTTGGCAAGGTACCTACAGAGAGTAAATTTCGAGAAATTTGGAATCTTCAAGATTCCTGGACACTTGAGGAATCCAGTAACAGAATATAGAATCACTATAGCACATGCACTTTAGGTTAAGAAATCTTAACCTAAACGTAACATACAAGCGGCAAATTAATTTCTTACGTTACAAATAAAAAATCTTCTTCCACTTCGTGTCTTCGAAAACCGGTTTATGTTGCACATTCTCAAAACAATTCATTTCAGTCAAAAGAAAGTTAAAAACCAAACGAAGAATAAAACAACTATGGGAATTAAACGAAAAATTCCCAGTTAAAGAGTTAAAAACCGGCAAAATAAGCGGCTCATTCCTGTGCCAACCGCACGATTACTTGCTTTGCTGTCGTACCCAAAAGAACGAAGGAGCTGTAGCTCAACGAAGTCTTCTCAAGAACATGCGCAAGAATTCACCATCGTTAAAATGTCTTCGATGATGATCTCTCCCTGGCGTTGCACTTCTTTCATCCTCGTAAATTGGAAGTCTCCTCCAGTCTATGGGTCACTTTCCGTTTTCGTTTTATTTGCACCTTTCGCTGAAAATACCTGGCCAGGCTGGCAAGCAAGCATTCAAACGATGTTTTTGCCTGGGAAGGTACATTTCATTCCAAGGTTTCTCTTCTCATTCGCCTAGTTATATTCTTTTTCTTTGTTTGTATGGGCGTCTGTTCTTGGAGATTTACGGCTGCATGTGAACTTGGAATGTTTTTTCAACGATTAAATTACGACAGCAGCGCATGTTCTTTTTTCACTGGTCGTGTTCTTGTATTCATTCTCACCAGGAGTCATGTCTATCTTTGCTTGCAAGGTGTGCTACTTCTTTGACGAGCTTTTTATCGCATTCAAGTATTAATTCCATTTCAGAGGAGCTACATTCTTATAAAATATACTTGAATACAAGACTGAAGTGTTTTTCTTACTTGGCGATGCTTTGACAAAGCTTGAGATGGAGTCATTCATTTGGCGCCATGATTCTTTGTAACTTTGCTCCTAGTTTGATTTAAACAATTATTTAATACTTGTACTGCTCCTGATGTAATGAACACATTCCAGGGGGTACAGTGCTTTTTGGAAAGGTTAAGCTCACAACCTCTTGTGCAGTTATTTTAACTATTGAACATTTGTACTAGAGAAATAGAGATGTATCATGATCTAGCATCATGTCAATCATGAATTCTAATCATAAATACAATTTTTGGAGGGAAATAAAATCATCTAAAATAAGACCTCAACTGAAATTTTTACTTTTCGTCTTTTCCACATCAACTAAATATTCCAGAAGTCAGCTCTAATTTATAAATCCAATTGATAAATAATTTTCTATGTTGATTGAATAATAATGAGTTTTTAAAATCACTTCAGGTGCAAATAGGTAGTTTGTTTGTGTAGAAAATGTGTTGTGACTGTTTTATTTAAAAACAATTTACTACAAAATTTCTCACGCTTTTTTGGAATTCATGAAAAATACAAATTTGAAGTTGTTTTTTGTTTTTCTTCATGTTTGAACAGTCGAAAACTATCATATTTCTAATAGAAAAAATTGTGGGAGTAAGTTCTGTAGAATTGGTAATAATCCGAAAACCACATAGTAGCGAAATAAAATCGATAATTGAGTACCTTCATTGATTGAATAATAACGTCCTGCCAAACCTGATTTCCATGCAAATAATTGGAGTGATAAAAAGTGTGGGTTTTTTTGATTCTACCTAAAAATTCTCACGGTTCTCGTTTCTCTAGAGAAACTTTCATTGAAAAAACAATAATTCGATTATTCTAATTAAATGGTCAAATTTAGTCACTGAAATCGAAAATGTCACATTTGTATGAGATCCACATCCGGTTGATCGAACAGACTTAAGAATTACTTATGCCCATTTTGATATTTTAATTAAGCAACTTACATACATATTTGGCACCGTGAGAATGTACAAGACAACTTAACAGACGAAATCGAAATAAATTTAAAGGAAAAAAAATTGTCATGTAAATTATGGTGTCGACCACCCGTTTACGTCGAGTAGTGCACGTACTGGGACAGACCCATTGTGTTTTGGGCTAATAGACGCGTCTTAAGATAATTTGCATACCAAAATGGAGAACTTCGGATTCTATGAGTAGAATTATAAAACAGTATTAGGTACGCGATTGATTGTAAATGCCTGAAAGCGCTGATGAACTTCAGTATTCTCTGATTGGTCTCGACTGCCATTCTGAAGATATTCTGAAGCATCATAGATAGGATAACAACGAAATAACAGGAAAATTAAAGTGCAAATAGATGAGAAATAGATGATTTTTGGCACAAGTTTTTGATGTGATATTGTACGCAAACAAACGCACACAACATTGTCGAAAGCTCAATGAAATAAACAATTGATACATGTTAAAGTTTTATAAACTTTATGGAACTTTTGAGTTTGAAAAAAAATGCATTTGACACGAAACACTAAATTTTGTTCACACACAAATTTTGAAAATAAAAGATATAAGACTGACCCCATTTCGGGCGGACAAAGACATCATATTGAGACGGGCATCTGAGTATGTTTGATAAAGTTTTAAATTTATTGAAAAATTACAAAACTTTTACAACGTTAATCATGGCATAAAAGAGAATAACAGTTTATCGCCCACAATATGCATTTGATTGCATTAACGAATGAAACTTTCCAAAACCAAATATTCAAAACTTTTCAACGTATTATCACGAAGGAAAACCCACAACTCGTAGTTTCAACATCCAAACATTTCTGAGTTTGCATATATACTGACAGTTAAGATGAGCATGCACCTGTACGAGTCATGTGCCCAGGAGGCCATTCTACTCGAGCCAATGCCAGCAAATGGATCTGGTTGAATATTCATGGTTTCAAGGTGCAGCTGAATTGAAGAAGAGTTCAGGACTTTGAAGAAAATGCAGCAGTCTCATAATAGATAATTTTTATATAACTAGATCTGGAAAAAAGTATTAGGGACTAGGTATGATGTATTGTAAAAACTTGTGTATTCGTGAACTTACCAAAATATTCGCCCTTTTGGTGCGATCATCAACCCAAGCTAAAACTATATCCGATCCTGGCATTGATGTCGATTTGTATGAGAAACCTAATCCAATAAATCCACGTGTATTGGCAGTTACCCGAAAGTGTATATTCTCAGCTTTAATCCACCATTCAAGGATATACAGACCATTTGAATCCATGATTTCGGAACGTTTCCAATTATCATGGAAAACAGGAGGTGATGGATTTGAAATTGTTGTTGTAAAATTTTCCCTTACAAATGAGGTTTTCGTTGTTGTTATAAGGGAAACGCAACAGAAAATAGCATTTATTAGAATTTTTGAATTTTTTTCACACATTTTGCAAAGGATACTAGCACCAACATAAATTCAAAACTTCCTTGTTATTTCACTTTCTTACAACTCAACACAAATTCTTCACGTTACTTTCTTGTTTTATTTTCAAACATGCACTATTTAACAAATTATTATAACCAATTTGAATTTAACTAGAATTCGTTCATTGATAATAATCACTTCGATTTCGCGCGACGCTCACTGATAACACTTTTCCTAAGAAACTCGATTCGAAGGCGCAATCACAACTGAATCGACTTGCTAAGAAAAAATGGCAGCACGCTCCCTCAAGCAGATGTTCACGAAAACCTGCCTGTGGCGAGTCCAATGTCGTTGTCGATGGTTTTGTATGTATAAGTTTTTGTTTGGGTTTTGTGTTTCATTCCATGTTGTATGGAAGAGAGCGGGACATATGCATAGTCTTATAGATGCGTTTGTGTGTGAAATAACATCTGGACGCTTTTGCAAGGTTGGCATTGATGTACCCCTACCCAAGGAAGACCCTCGATTACGCATTACCCTTATTCGTGAATGACAGTTAAAACGAGTTTATTTTTTCTCTCTTTCTGTTCTCTATACAGTTCAATCGATTTTCGGAAGTTCTTTCCTAAAACACAATTCACGAGAGAGAAAAATAGATAAAACTTCCTGTTTACAAAAAGTCGGGGTGTACGTAAAAATAGACTCTGATTTCGAGAGATCAATTGTCACCCCAATTTCTCCAAAGGGAATCCAAGAACGGGTAAAGTAGTAACGATCTTGCCCGTATTTTGTGCAACTTCACAGCAACACTGAAAACTAAACGTGTGCAGTGTGCACTCGGGCTTCTCTTCTCTTGTTTTGAGGTAATGAAAATAAACGACAGATACCTACCTACTTTCCTCGTTTCACTGCGTTGGTTTTGTTGTTGTTGTTTCTGAACTGTGTCGTTTCATTTCCGGTCCGTTTCATTCACAAGAAATTGGGAATTCCCAACAAACACTAGAAACTTATTTACAGCGGTCTCATCAGCATCCTTTTTCCGTATGCTTCCTTGACAATTTAACGCAGACGTAACCAAACTTAGGTACTCCAGCAAAAATTTACAAAATTTGCTTCAATTGTTCAGCTCATTTCCTGTTGCTCTTAGTTCCTAAAGTTTGTATTTGAGAATTCAGGACATTTGCGTTAAATATTTGACTAAATCTGCATAATCATCACCACCTCAACGCTTAATTCATTAACAGCTGATCGTGATCGCTTCACAAAAATAACAGCAACTGAAATCCTGTTTCAGGCAATATATGATGTTAGCCGTGTTTTTTATTCTGATCCGGATCAAGTTGTGAATAAAAAACGCTACGTATAATTTTTCAGACTTTCAAAAATTAAAACTTTAAATTAAAATTGTAAAGCTAAATTTTCAGTAGAATGTATAAATCTTATTTCATCCTGTCCATATTTATTAATATATAATGCATTTTTTCTGGTTTTGACAACACTAGAGAAAAATTTTACACGGAACGAAACGGAATGAAACGATTTTCGTTGATCCGAAAAATTGATCCAACTCTCAGTCTGGATCATCGTTGTTGTTGCAATTGCGTGCTATGCATTTGATCTGATCCGAACCAAATGTAATAAAAAACACGGCTGTTGTTTCGCTCTCTGTTTTCTTAAATTGAACAAATTTTTCATCAACTTCTTAAATACCTATAAATATTGTGGTTATTAGAAATTTGTAGTAATTGATTATGCAAATTAGGAACCTCATAGTACAAGATGTACAATTAATTTATTGCTGACAAAGTTAAGGGTAGTTCCTACCCTACCTAGGTAGTTGTGAAATTGATTCGGAGACATGTAATTTAGCTAAGTTAAGATGATATTATAAACGCCAATAAACAATATTAAAGTAAGTTAATTCTATGTTGTATTTTAGTAGTTTCTGTTTGCTTTTTCACTTTTTCAAATTTAATTTTAGGTTAAAACTTTTAATTAGATCTCATTATTTCGTTAACGATCATTAAATTTTTCTATCAACTCCAAAACTTCCTTTTCAATTTCTCAGTGTTTTTGTCTGTACACAAAGTTTTCATTGTGGAAATATAAAAGTTAGTAGATATAAAAATAACATTTAAATGAAAAAGTTAAAAAGAACTAATTATTCCCAAGAAGATAATCATAAAATAAACGTTTCGTTGACCACACACTTGTCAATTAACTTCATATCAAAAAATACATTCAATTTACATTGATTAAAAAAATATAGATATACAGAAAATAAATACAACACAGACTTGAGTCATCATCAAACGTACAGCATCTACCTTTTATTACCTTCTACGCTTCTCGTCTTCAATGGAATTTATATCTTTTTCATCCAAATCAAACAATAAAATAAACTGGTAATCGGCAAAAATTTTTCTCACACTTTAAATGGTCGTCTCTTTTTCTTAGTTTTATTTTTTTTATAACTTAACTTTATTTTTTCTGTGTTCTGCTTCCATAATTCATTCTACATTTCCAGCTCGTTAGCCATTTGCATCGCAAAAACCGCGAAGTCAGTATCTGCCTTTGTTGGATTCTCAATCTCGGACTTTGCAGGTACAGACACGTACGAGTACCTGTACGCAAATGAGGTAAAAAAGGTTGGCCTTTTTTATTCCACCATGACAAGATGATGCAATGATGTGATCGTAGTGGATATTTACCTTCAAAATGTTGTCTTACTTTAAAAATTTAAACCATTCATTGTTTCATACACTATGTCGTTCGGTTCTTTGATTTAAAGCCAATCCATCACCCTCTTTGGGGATTCTCAAGCATGAAAACGGAAACGAGACCTTTCAGGCACGACACAGAAACTAAACAAATGAAGGTAAGGATTCGAAAATTAAAATTCTAGAATGTGCTGCCTAGACCTAGATGACACAAACCAGTAACTAAGCGCACATGGTACTCTCAACTATGGGAAGAATCCATTATAGCTCTATGCTTTGTCTGGCAAATGCCGATCGCGTGGAATTTTTCAATCCATCTTATGTGTTTCGTCCTCTCTCTTCTTCGATACAAAAGTATGCTTGTTATAACGAGTACCTTTTACAGCCGTTTTCAAGAAACTTATCCAAGTGGATAATCAGTTAAATGGCTTTGATAATTTTATTGAAGATTAGTTATCACGATCGGTTTACCTCTCATGAAGATTTCCATAGTGAGTTTCGTTTCGAGTGTGAGTGATTGGTTTAAAAAACGCAAAAATTCATTTTATTGTATTTTTCACTTGAGGCGAATTTTTTCCAAACACTCCATTTGTCATATTTGTGTTAATGGATCGTTAGTTGAAATTCAAAAGTCATTAAACTTAATAGATTTTGAATATCTAAACATTTGCCACATTTTTGTCTTAAGTGAAAAACAATGAATTTTGAGTAATTACTTATTAAAGAATTTAAATGATTTTCTTAATCCTAAAATTTGGCAAAGTAACATTCCCAAATAAATCCGATAAATTTCGAACAGCGAATTTAAAATCTTATAAATAAATGAGAATCTCATTCGAATATTTAATAATTTCATTGATTGAGAATCCGGAATAGTGACAACGAGAACAAAGGAGTTGATAATTTCTAGCGAATACTTACATTCAAAATCCTCGAAAATACTCGAATTCATCAAAATTCTAAATAAAACTGATTAATACAATGCAAAATGAATTTTGACGATTTTCTTCGTTATAAAACTTTATCGGTTCTTTATTTTCATTTAATTTATAATTTTTATCATTAACAACATTTTTCTTATGAATTATTTCAGATTTACTTGAAATTACTCAAAAAACTCTCTTCACAATTATTTACCATAATTCTTAATAATTTAATTTTCACTTGAATTTCATTAAATTTAATTTTATTCGATTAATAGTCGACCATAGAATGTTTAATTTTGAATAATTTTTTTTTATTTCAAAATTTAACGTTACTACGTTGATTTCACCTTAAAACCATTGAATTTTCTTTTCTGTGAAAGGGATAAGAAGGTCATAAGAACCATTGAATATAATTTTATATAGAATATCTTTAAGAATTAATTTACATTCCTAATATTTACAAGATTTATAATTTCATTTATATTCTAATTTTATTTATTTTCTTTCATATTTTAACACTAAACATTCGTTCTTTGGATGTAATTTCTGTTGTAATTTTATATATCCTTAATTGAAGAACGACAACATTTCCTTTTTTTAAGTTTAACTTTTTCAAGTTCCGCAAAACAGGGTCCCCTAGAAATAAGTCCTTACAACTAACGAACTTTAGTACTTGCTACAGCCAATCTCATTTGCAGAGTGTTTTTAAATCATGTAATACAATTTATTTAATCTATTTTATTATATAAATTATTTTTGAACAATATTCACTTATTAACTCAATAAGTTTTGCTCATATTCGACTATAATTTACTGTTCTTATGTGACATACTAATATCAAGTGTATTTTTGTGTATTTTAAAGGATGAGCTTTATTTATTTTAATTTATTGTTATTTTTCCATCAACCATTTATTCATACATTAACGATAAACAATAATTTTTAACGAATTTATTTATGTAGGCTTTTATTTTTAAAAAAATTTCATAATACATAATTTTTATTTTTTGTACATTTATCGTTGTTTGTTCGACTTTAAGGTTAGGGAGTGTGGAATTTTAAATTGAATATTGAGTGTGAAAATTTCACTAAAATCGTATTATAAATTAAATATGAATTTAGTCAGTCACATGACATAAAATGACGAAGGTATTGAGGTATGTGTGCGGAACTTTCAAGCAGGATCAAGTGTGCGCGAATTTTGCATATATAGAAAAGTGGCAGCCACTTTAACTGGCAGCCTTAATGATACTGCTAAATTTTTTCAGATATGTATTTTGTGTAGAATGTGACCAAGTGAATAATGAAAACGAATTGTTTATAAGTGGAAAACCAAACAAACAAAATACATTCTTCGCTTCATTACCAAAACTAACATAAAATATATGTAACACGTTTGAAACAAACCCTTTTTAATTTTAATTATTGTTGAGCCGCTATACACCGAACCGGATCATACGCGTTTAACCACGTTTGCCACAATTCAAAAACCAAAAATTCCAACATAATGGAATTATGTCGAGTAAAATGTCGGCTATTGTAAACTGTCTGTCGGAATGGATTATGGCGACATCATACCATTTAATTAGCTTTATTTGTAATTGGAAGGGGAGTCAACTCCCCTTGGTGGTGGGTCTACATACTATAATGTGATTTCGATTGAAAGTGAAATTTCGTCCTCGAATTTAGTGGAACATCGTCCTGGAAAAGTGGTGTTTTTTTAACATAAAATGTTTTATGGGCAGCATAATGTCAACTTTAAGTGGCTTACACTTGAATCACTCTCTTTTTGTCGATGTGTGGTCAAGTGGTTTTTTATTATCTGAAGTCAAGTAGTGACAACTTGTTTTCCATTGAAAACACTCAAACACTTCAAATAGAATCGATTTTATTTCTTTCAATTATAAGTGAAAATTCATCTTAAGTTTATTTTGCAAGTGTTTTTTCAAGAACTTCACTTTTATTAATACGAAACTGGGTAAACCGTCAAATTTTTAAGCGTTTTTGCTTGAAAATGTCATAATTATTAAGAAAAACATTTAATTCAAAAAATGTTAAGCTTCAAATTAACTTTGAAAATATATTGACGAATGCAGAAATTGATATTTCTTGACCTAAGGGGACGAATTATGCTTAACAGGAAAATCAACGATTCAATTAGGGTTAATTAATCCTGTCCAAAGGCTATATTAACAAAGCAAAGTCTTTGTTGGATAAAGACCATCAGGAACAGAAAGGTGATGAGTATTGTGGTATAAGTAAGAGATAACAAAGTTCTCCAGAGAATATAATTTTATAAATCCTTATTAAAACGATGACAGCTCAAAGTAAATCCATTCAAAAGGATATTAAATTAAATATTACACGTAAATGAAATTTAAACATTCAATGCAAAATTTACATGTACCTATTGTATTGTATTTGCAGAAATATTAATATTACGATGCAAAAAAGTACAAAATTAAAAAGAAATAAAAAAATATTGAAAACGAGAAAATTAATTATTTTCTGAAATGACTTTTCTCCAGTTCCAGTTCATTTTCCACGAAATAAAACAAATTCAGGATTTTCAATAAAATATTTCAGGATTCTCAAAAAATATATACATATGTATATTTATATAAACAAAGATTATTTATTCAATGGACGTTATCGATTAATTAAGTTCGAATATTAATTAAATATTCATCAATTCGCATCGTTCCACCATTTCCGCAATATTACCTCACCTGGACCTGGAACTGCACGCCACTGGGTTTTGTCCTTTTGAATTTTATTAAAATTTCATCCATTTTTTCCGTTTCCGTTGTTGTCTGTTTATAGTCAACCATGTGCTGGAGGATCAATTGTACAAATTTATTCTGCAGGATAACAGCAATTGCAGGACGAATTATAGATATGTATAAAGACTACGAAGTTTCTCCTATCAAATTGTACGTGAATGGAAAAATATTTCGGTTTGTCACACGTCATGGATAAATGCATATTGTATTATAAAAAAAAAAAACAAAGTGAAACAAAATAAAATGAAAATATCCAAAAGCTCCATTTGGCGCAATATTGTACGTTCAAACTACTGTTTTCCTTCCTATTTGACTCATTCGTTATTTATACTGTTATCTTGTTTCGAAGCTAAAAGTTTTGTTTAATATTTAACAAGAAATTAATATTTAACTTTAACAATTAAATGAGGTTTTGATAAATTGACAATTTTACATGGTTTTGTAATATTTGTGTAAACACAAAATCAAAATTCACCTTTTTAGATTACTTTGTAAATAAAAATTTAATTTATAAAATAAAGTGCATGTATTTAAAGGTCGAAAGGAAATAAAAATTGAAAAGAAAAATTTATAATTGAATATTAAATTCACAGAAAATCACGAGAAAATATGATGTCTGTCATTTGCACGAAATATTTAATTCAAAGCTCTTCAACGATTGTCTGTGCTTCAACTGTTCGAGCACGTTGTGAAAAATATTAATGAACTAGTGAATTGCATGCTAGAAGGCGTTTGATCTATACAATGCACCAGTTGACCATTCAATATTGTCTGTGGTGAAGTAGACGGGTGAAAAGCATAGTATACTTGTCGGAGTTTGCATTCGAACGTTCTTTAGACGAGTTGGTTTTGCATACCCATAGAAGTAAAATTAAAACATCCTGCGGACAAGTCCTGTGGGATGAAAACTGATACGAAATGTTTGCATGTAACTCATTTACTTCATTCAATAGAAATTGTAGATTTTATTTATTTGGCACAAAAATAAAGACAAGAGGAAATAAATTATTTCCTAGAAATTCAATCACCCAAGGGAATCGGAATGAGTTCTGATCGAATTGACTAAAATTTCACAGTGTATCGAACAAAACTTTCAAAATGGCCAAGGGATATATGTACAAGTATTTAATTGTTTCATAGATGTTTCCAGTGAAATGAAAACTGAAAATAAAAAGTTCTTTAAGCAAAATTAATCAAACTTACTTAAACATGTCCAAACCCACGAGGTATGTTTGCATGATTGACAGGATAAGGGCGGTTTTTGTGCTTGACGAAGGAAGGATTTGGTTCCCTTTTTTTATTTTGGGTTTAATGTCAAGTAGATATTTTGTTACAAACATTTGTAAATTTGTACTTGTATAAAACATAAATTTGCTTGTCTGTCTTTTAGATTTATTGTTTGTGTGGGACTGACATGTTTTTACTTATTTTTGTGTTGAAAATGCCATTTTTCCTTTCTAGAAAATTACAACGATTCAGTTTTCAAATTAAATGTTTTGTTATAGATAATAAAAACCCTGCCATCCATTTGCGGTTGACAGAATCTTAGAATGCTTGAAGCCATGTGACTGATAGTTTCCTGAAAAAAATTATTTCTAGTTTTATTGTAAATTTATTGATATAATTTTTCTGCCAACAACCTTAACCTACCATTTTTTTAACAGGTTCAAATATAAACAGGGCGTTATTAAAATTTCGAATTCGGTACGGCAGTTTTGTTACATTTTTACGTTTAAAATTAAATTTGAATTCAATAAATAAATGCTTATTTTTTCAAATTAATAAATCCGAATTCATATTTCTCATTATTTAATTGGGCGTCGTCTGTAATTGCGGCAGATTAATAATAAAAATATTACTAGTACCACAATGATTCCAGTAGCAATAACAATTATTTTAATCAATGGTAATTCATTTAATTCAAGCTTACTAACGCATATTTCTGGTGATTCATCGGTTAATACAAGTTTTTGTGTTGTTGTTGATGTTGTAAAAACATTCAAATGTTGTAGACCTAAATTAAGTAGATTATCCTTAACGTAACGTGTTAATTGTTCATCAGTTGATAAATGTGTTACATTTGGGCAATTTGTGACACCATTACAAATTAAACGTTTTGGTATACATACTGTTGTATCGCCAGGACATTTGAAATCACATTCATCCTGTTCATCTTCATAAAAATCATGATTTTGTTGATGTCGTTTCTCTTGAATTAAGGATGAGGCTAATGTTCCATCAGGATTACGTGGTAAATGGAACAATTCGGTCCAAACGAGTTTGAAGGCATTTTTACCGGGTTGTCCATCACCGGTGTATTGTATAAGAACGGGTAAAGGTTCTTGGTCATTACCCAGAGCACCTAATTCGGCAGCAGATAGAATTGGTAGATCACGAGCTAGGGAAATATTATCGGGACAAACAATGAATTTTGGTTCTAGTCTTCCAGCGAGGTAGACTTCAATTTTGGCATTGAAGCATGTCCGGTCAGTGAAACGAGCCTTTTCTAAATGTAGCCACAAATCACGCTGAGCGGCAATTTTCAACTCCCAGATGCATTTCTCTCGACGCTGTTCTGTGTTGAATTGAGGCATTATGCTGAGCGCTTTCCGGTAGGGAAAAACTAGTTCGCCATCTGGTGATGGTCCAAAGATAATTGGTCCACACAATGGACCATGAGCAAATTCATAGTTGGCTTCAAAAAGTGGGTTGGGATTCTTGAAGTAACTCGTTATGGCGTGCTGTCCCTGTACTATCATCTCGAGGTTCATTTGGTCTGTTGATGAGATGACACGTACAGCTCGCGGGATGTTGTCACAGAAACATGCCAAATTTGTTGGTATTTTATTTTTCTCTTCCCAAATTACCAATTTGTCGACACGTTCGTCGTGACATCTTGTACAAGCGTTCATGTTGTAAGGAAGTTCTTTGAAGGATATTGATGTGACTTCCACTACAGCTCGTGCGTACAGCCTTTTATCTGTCACAAACTTGTACTGGCACCTTACATCACTGCCTCCAGTTCTCTTGAATATCAACGTGTTCATCGGAGAACGAATCTTGCCTCCGGGATACTTCCAGGCGTAGAAAACTTCGTCACATAGTGTGTTCGGGACAATATCCCCGAACTTGGTGTTATTGAAGAAGTCGTAGTGCGCCCAATAGTACAAGGAACTGCCACTATACGATCCAGTCTTACTTTCAAATCTCACAAATAATGACGGACTCGTACTGACAAAATCCACCTTTTCCATTGGCCTCGAGAACGTATCACAGAAGGTCTTTATTATCCTTGCTGGATCTGGTCCTGATGAGTCGTATATTGTCAAGGATTCACCACAGTCACCGTCATACTTCAAGATGGCTGACTCAATGCGATTTATTCGAAAACTGAAAGTTAAAAAGAAAAGTTATTTTTAAAACCAAGAAGATTCACAAAAATATGGGAAAATTTTCAGAAATTCCACACTCGTTCTGAAAACAGGAATGCGTGACTTATCGTGAATAAATACATTCCAACAACGAAATAGAAAATTGAAGTGATCCTTCAAATTCTGTTTTTGTTTGATTAACGTTAAATCAGTGTTTACGATAATTTTACTGTAAATGTAATTGAGAAAAAAGTTGCCAGACCGACGAAATAAATTTGGAAATTTTAACATTCTTACCGATTTTTGATATATGAAATTCATTGAAATGTGAAAAATTGTGTAATTTTTCCTCGCGGAGCGTAACAAAATACATCTGAAAGGTTGTAACTCAAGGTGTGATGAGAACATTCGAGGAAGGTTTTTTGTTATCCTACGATATGAAAATCAAAATACGTTTCAAAACAGGACTTCAGGAAGGGAACAAGAAAAATTAATAATTTCAGCGACCAAACCGTACCATTGCGGATGTGATTCTTTTCCGGAAGTGGAACTTTATTCTGTAGAGAACTGCATTTTAAATGTTTAAAATGTGAATAAAAAATCATTTCTAAACACACTATCCGGTTCGATTTGATGTTTTTTTTTAAACATTTATCCTACATCAACGATTTCTGATTGAAGTAACTAACACGAACAGAAAGATAATTTTATTGATTAAGTCATTTCATCGGTGAACATTTGAATTTATTTCCGTTTCCGTTTTATGATGTTCTCAACTCCTCTTCAGCTCCTGTTCAACTTCTTCGCAAGTGATAAAACACATTTTATGTGTCCTTAAAGAAAGAATCACCAGCAATTTATGAAAATGAAAAAACAAAGTATCATCATCGCCAACAAATTGAATATCGTTTTTATTGAGCAACTATTTGATTTACAAAATAAAACAACATAAGAATGAAAAGAAAATGGCGTTCTCAAGGAGGTAACACATAAAATTCAACGAATTCCGCCTGATATTGTCATGTTTCGGCTATTTCACCCGGTTTTATCATTTTGAATGCAAAATGAAGTGGTTAAATTGAACTTTTATCACATATCGATTGAAAATGCCATTTTACACTCTTTGTGGACACCATCTTGTTGTGATAAAAAAGTTAAATTTGTATTGAAGACAAGTGGGAAATCTAATTTTCATATACATAGTATCGGTACATAGAAAAAGTTGGTTTTCATTAAATGTCTGAAAAGTTATAGATATCACTTTAAATTTAAACACCGACAGATTTATGTAAATCTAGGGAAATTGCGGTTGTTGCGAAACAAGTTACAAGTATATTAAAAGATTTTATTTTAAAAATGAAGAATTTTATTTAAAATGATAAAGGAATAGTTAAAAAATATCTATTCAAACACACACTAATGGTTAAGGCTTTCTTCCAACAATGAAAAATGAAAAATTGAAATGTCAAAAATTAAAACAGTCATATTCCTGTGACGACTGAAAATAAATATTAAAATTTCGAATAATGTGAAGAAAGAGTATTTTGCCAAAATTTTACAATAATTTTCCTCTAACCACTCCATAAAGTCATTTACAACACCATTAACAATGTGTTACATGAATTTAATGCAACACAACAGGGCCGCAATTATTCACGTGATTAGCAGACTGTTTGGTTTTCCGTTAATTGGGGAATATTTCATGGGAAATTGTTTGTATGTACAATAACTTTTTAACTATTTGAATATGAAATTGTTGCGCCGGTGGCCTGAGACGTTTACAGCTCCATGAGGATCGTGAGTAATGGAGTGACGATCGCGTGTGATCTCAACCAATCCTCTAATCCAAACGATCCAATAGAAGGTTGAGTGGGAGCAGATCACACCCATACATTACCCATACAATTGATGGGCAAATCCGACCGCGAATTATATCGGGAGTAAAAATTTCGATGCCGGTGGCGATATGTAACAATATATAATAGAGCTATTGCTGTTATTGGATCTTAGTGGAAGTATAATCTATTTAAAGTTGACGATGTGCTTAAGGAGTCCTTTGGAAACCTCATTTTCCAAGAGATAAGGAAATTTAATCTCAAGGATATTTCTAGTACTGGGGCTATTAAAAAGTTTCTCCAAAAGTCAGCCATTATTTAATTTTTTATTATCTGGAAAAGGATTTAGAATCCAATCCAGTTGATCCAACGAATTGTAATCGGTTAGTTAAGTAAGTATAGCTAAAGGGTATCGAGTGCCGATAACACAAACGGCTATATTTACACTTACATTTAATCAGATCTAATTAGATTTTATTGGTTCACCCACACAATGAATTTATATCAATGATATATTGGTCGATACAAATGATAATGAATATTTGTAGTTGTAATTTGACCAAGTAAGAGATTTTCTGTTCGAAATCCAAATCTCCCCCGACCGGAGAAGGGTCAGCGACAAGCTAAATTCATCTAATATTTAAAGGGATATTGTAACGTTTGTTATACAGTTAACTACATGTATTCGAATAAATATTGATTGATATGATTTATAAATGGCTTAAATGACGTTGTGGCTATTGACCAAAATTACCCCAGTCGATTTAACGATTACGATTTGTTTCTATTTATTTAAATTATCGGATCGGAGCAGGGGAGGCGGTTAAGGGCAAGACGGAGGATGCCTTTCAGGAATCCATGCTGGTGGGGACCTATAAGTGAAGCGAGGAAAGGGTATAACTTGCTGACAAGGATTTTTTCGAAGATTTTAGGGATTGAGGATAGTTTGGCAAGCGGCCTATAGTCAGCTTTTCAGGAGTTAGGAAATATACCTGTAAGAGGAGGAACAAGCAGGGGCGGACATCTTTTAAGTGAAATAGGCGGGATTCCATCAGGCCCGGGAGAGAGACCTTGGAGAGTACTTCCTCCTCAGTGATGAGGAGGTTTTGGAAGTCTGATGGTAAACAGGAAGGGGGCAGGATTGAGATCGGTAAAGTACTCTACATCTGGTACAAAGTGTCCGTCCAGGAAGGTAGAAGAGAAAAAAACTCCAAAAAAATTAGCGATGGATTAGGGATTTTTATGATTTGGTCCAAGACAGGAGATAAATGTCTTCCAATTAAATTAAAATTTCTTTCAATTGAAAAGAATAATCTTTTACAAGCCAGAATATGGCAAGAACTACAAAGGCAAGAAAGATATCCTTCTCTTGAATGGATTCGAAGTGATACTTCCCAACGATTTACGAAGTGAATGAAACATCAATTAATATAAAATCTGAATCAATAACTAAATTGATGGAAATTTATTGGCATTCCAAGGAAACGGAAAGGTTTTATTCCTGGCTCCATAGAGTATGCAAGTAAGCAACAATTTTTTGTTTTCTACCCCATTGCAAACAGTCTCCAATATATAACCTTAAACTTTCACTCCGAGTTTAGAGGAATTGACAACAATCTTATATTTTGTTATAATAAATCTAATTTGTTCCTTTACTATTTTGGCAGGTTCTATAATTCTTGCCTATAATTCGATTTCAAAGGGACTTATTTATTTCTTAAAAATAGTAAACAAAACCGTCTGATGGAATTACTTATGGACTGTACCAAAAGCAATTAACAAGGATTAAGGATTTGGGTATCATGTATAGGTGTGTGTGTGCGGTTGTAATTTGTATAACGAATGGAAATTCAATTTACTTTAGCAAATTACAATTTATTCGATCCGTTTGAAATTAGTCAATAAAATCAAAGACACCAAGGATTTTGTCATTATAACCATTGAATGAAAGGACGAAGAATTCAGGATTTATGTCCTGAAAAAAAAAAACACGTACACGACGAGGAAGAAGTTATATCCGTGATCACACTGTATAATGAATGTTGTCGTCAAGTAAATGGATCAAAAAGTCTATTAAGGATGTAACGCATGTTTATTTTAAACGATATTATGCTTCAATGTATTCTTTAAGGATACAAGGCGATAACGTAGTTTTAATTGTATTTGTGTGTATTTGTATGGCAGTGTGTAGCCACAGGATATTTATCAAGGATTTAGAATTGAGATAAACTTAATTTTGGTTTAGGTTCGTATTTATTTTTATGGGCAGTTTTATTGAGACAAATTTTTCCCTTTTGCATCTTATCTCTATTAAATGTGAATATTAAGCAGGATTCAATGTACTTTCTTCGGTAATGGATTTCAATTTTGTTTATTGCATTCATTTAGATTGTAATTGAAATGGTTTTTATTACGTCAAATAATCGGAATTAGACTCTACAGTTTTTTGTTTGTATTCAACATCAACGTGGTGGATAAATTTGTCATTAGCCAGATTTCACAATTTCCTGCAAGTCATTTCGCGGAAGTGTCAGCTTCTACAAATCAAATTGAGTGATTTGAATTTCGAAAGGAATCAACTAAGATATGGAGATATGTATTTCGCTCAAATATCGACACTTTAATAATAAATCTCTAATCTCAAAGTATCAATCAAATAGGCTCGTATCGGCGTCTACATTGAGTGGTTTTGATATAATATTGTCGATAACTAAAGAATTGGAAAACGATATTATCAAGTATTGATTGGTATATTTTCGAAGACGAATTCTCATCAATTGAATTGCTAAGATGACTTTAACACACTTATTGTTGAATTGAACTAACGTATACAAACCAATCAAACGTTTTTCTAATATTATACTTTCAACAAGTATCGATACATATGTACATACGTATATTCGAATATGCATCGAATCATTAGATTGTTTGGTCGCTAACATGACTTTTGAAACGCTTAATAGTCAAATACTCCTTTTGGAGTAGGGAGGAGCCGATAGAATCGATTTATACATGATCTGATTCTTGTTATTTATTCGTTAGCCATTTAGTTTAGTTAGAGGATGTTCCAAAATCACAAGACCGAATGGACCAAGTATGGATGATACAAACAAGACTTGCCGATGGTATCGAAATGAATCTATTGATTATGTACAATAAGTATCACGAATTATTCCAGAATAACTAATGCCCAATACCTACGAACCGCAGGGGACAAACATGGAAAAATAGCATATGGAATCGGTTCTTGAATTTGGAACTTCTATCTTGAATTCTAAAGCTTCAATCTTCAATGGCGAAGCAATTAACCTCAAAACGAAGAAGGATTGGTTGAAGTATCGCCAATTGAAATCGCAATTCCCGAAAGGATCGATGGTGGTAGCCACAAAATGCTTGTAAAATTCTTTAAAAGTAAATTGGTTAATAATAGCATACCGTTTTGTTATTCTGCCGAAGCGTTTATTCAATTTAAAAATAATTTTAAGTAATTTCTCGTGCAATTAAACAGCAAAGCTGTAAAATATTTTCCAAAGGAACATTTTCAAGGGGATATTGAATGAGAAATATCGATAGATTGCGGAAAATTCAATGATTTCTGTTTAGAAATAGGCACATTCATTCGCCATTTTGTTTTGTTCCTTTTGATGGTGTCCTTCGAAACGAATTCAAAATCGATTCAAATGGTCGACAGAATTGCTAAAATAACAAAACCACAAATGAAAATGTAAAATTATTGAAATTATTTTGTGCAAATTATTGTAATTTTGTAAATTTTGTAAATTGAACGTGAAAAGATGGCGGCCACGTTGATGAATCCTTGTAAATGTTTGAAAGATTAAAAATAATTTCGAGAAAATTTACGGACGATTTACAGCATTTGTATGGTGAGAGTGGAAGCGGGGATGAAAACTGGGAGTTGGGATTAAATTTACTTAATTGCCAAACATCAAAACACTTCAACGGGACCTTCCATCATGACGGAAGGTTGTTTATTCAAATTTCCTGACTTTTCTCTGATGTTTTCTTGAATTCATGGAATAATTTTAACAAAATCAACAAAATGTCCTTGGACTGTACCAAGGACTTAAAGTTCACAATCACATCTGCATTGAAATGGATTGCAGAGAGACATCTGTATTAATGTTTCTAATAAAAAAGAATTGAAAAGAGGACATACCTGGGAAAATATAATCGTATAATTTCACCATCACGTCCTTGTATATGATAACTACACGAAGTATTTGGAGGATACCAATGTGCTATGCTCAAGAATATCCCCTCGGATGCACTTGTATCCTTAAGTGCATCAGAGCTTAGTAGCCAGTCACATATGCCATGTTTAATGCCAGCAGTTTCCACATGTCCTGGCCAGTTGCCAACGTTAAAATGGAATCCTGTATTGAGTAAGGGTCCAGCAGGTGATGATACAAATTCCACGTACATATACTGGGACGTACCTGGAAATTAAATTTTAATTAACTTTCCATTAAAAAGGGAACGAGGACATTTGTTCATATGAGTCTTTTGTGTCTTTTTTGTTTTAAAGTTTTGCAATCCAAAATGGTCTACAAACTTACCAATAATACTAAAAGGGAATTTTCCTAGACCACAAAATTTTCCAATAAGCGGTGAATGTTCGTCACGTCCGTCGTAGACAGCTAGCCAGTCGTAAGGGCAGTGTTCATTTCCGGACCCGATTGGCCTCATTGGACAGATCATGATATTTTCACACCTGGAAAGTAATTTCAATTTGAGTCTCGTCAACGCAATCTAACGGATGGTTTTAACAAAAGTTTGAGTTCAAAATCGCTTTCTCTGTGGGATAAATTAACGATTGACAGCAACTTGAATTCTGTTGATATTTCCGAAAATATTCAAAGCATGGACGAATTGCGGATATATCCTTTTTTGTTTCTGCGAAGCGATGAACGTTTTCATAAAACTCGTGGAGTGGTCACGTTGCTAATAACAATATCTCCAAACATATTCGAAGTATTGTAGTGACATTACAAAATTCTAATTTAGCGCACTTTTCCAAAATTGTATGACATTCGATGAAAATTTGTATAAAAATTTGTAGTTCATGGCCACGGTACCACGCTACCGGTACCCGTATTCTCCCGAATACTTCTCACTTCAGTAAAACAGAGCTGAAGCTAGTATCAATATCTCCTAAATATCTCATACTGGAATCAAGATCTCCGAAAATTTTCGAAAACTGACAAATTCGGACTCAACACATCTCCAAGTCCATCACATCACAAAATTTAATGGGCATCCCTGTTGAGTGAAGTGGTTTATAGGAAAGTGGTTCCTCCTACTTTAATGAAACCTTAAACATTATTCACTACAAATTTTTGAAAAACGAGTGATACAATGTCCTTAAAACGACCAAATATCATTGTATGTTGAAACATTCTGTGGTAAAGAGGACATGTTCTTGAAATAAGTGTTTTTTGTTTTATGATCATTTTAAATAAACTCAAAATGATGTAACAAAATGTACCTTTTCCGGATGTGTGTCCTTATGGGAAGAGTCATCATGTCAGACTTGTTGTGAAAGTTTGACGAGGAATTTGTTTTGTTAATTACTAGGACCCAAATGTGTCTTTCTTAAGCCGCAACTCATTTAGTGGACTTGTCCCTTTCATTATAATTCAGCCCCAATTTTAATGGGGTCGAAATAAAATAAATTTTTACGTGACTTTTACAACACAAGTTGTCGGAGTTGTTGACACGACACTTGATAGTTATATCCATTTTACATGTAGCGTTATTTCAATAATGTTGGCCACAGATTTCTAGTGTCTTTCAAGAAGACGTCACCATATTTGAGAGAATTTATTGAAATGTCGGAAAAAATCCAAACAAATTTAAATTTGTTTCTTCAAAAACAAAATAAAGAAAATTACAAAATAAATAAAATGGTGAATTTATAATAAATAAAAAATTATGCCACAAGAACACGTGCGAATGCAAAATGGCGTGTTAACTTGCATTACTGCATTGAAATTCATTTGTACCGTTATGTACTGACTGCATTATGACGTGCTATGAAATACTATAGTACCCCCTATACTCCCCATAGGAGTTTGAGGGTGAATAATATCAACTCCAGGGTTGGATTTGAATAAACTCCATTAAAGGACGCCATGACAGAACACTATAACAGGGAAGTGCATGTAAACTCAGCAGCGTGGTTAGGAAACGGAAACGAGTTAGTGGATGCAGAGGATGAGAATTTTTTTTAATCCTCAATTTTTTTTCATATTTTCCGTTGCATTTTGAAAACATGCAAATTGTGATGAATATATAAGACAACAATTGGGGGCATCAACATGAAAATTAGTGAAAAATTATTAAGTATTAACTACGTTGAATCATGATACCACGACAACTAGAACAAGAACAAGATGAAGAAGAAGACTATCTACTATCAACTGGATGAATACAAAAGGACCAAAGTTTATTGAGGGTTTCACTTAATAACTTCAGTTTCGACAAGACAGTGTTGAATTAAGTGCATCCTGAATGCAAGTGAAGTTGGGCACTTGACGCAAGGACGCACGAAGGACTTAAGTAATTCAAGACTTCAAAGTTTAAAGGATTCTCTACTTTTCCACGGTTTTCCTGACACGATTCGAGCAACTAAAACTTTCTGAGAAGATTCTAAAACAAAAGAAGAATAACAAACTTAACAACTTTGAAGAACTTATACTCACCCTGTCAAAACAAACTCACACATACGAGTGCAAAGTTTTAATTCAGTAGAATTTTTTTTTGATTTAGATTAAAGTTTGTTTTTCATTAGTCAAAAGCTTCTATGGTTTACTAAATTTCTGATCTAGACAACAAGACTTTAACTTGCCACGTGTGAACGTTGATATTTTTCGGTATGTTTACGCTAATGATTTAAACTTAATGATTAATTTGTTTTCTAGATTTTGAAGTATTTAGACAGGATGCTGTTTTGTCACTTCCGGGCAAACAATTTGTATTTTCATTCAAAGGAATTATTATTTTAAATTGTGACCGCGATTGTTTTATTTGAAAATGAAATTGTTTGTGAAAGTAAAACGAAAATTCAATTTCGAGTCAACTACGACGATCTTCGACTGACGAAAGTCAAATATTTTGTTATTTTGTGTACATTTTAATTAAAACGTTAGAGCACAAAGTGACAAATGACAATATCATATGTCCAACATTTTCAACATTTTGAAATTAAGTAACGTAATTTCTGAGTAAAACAGGAATCGTAGCAAGAATTGATAGTTCAAATGGGATTGGGTCACACCCACGCACGCAGATACCACGTAAAAATGTAAAATCCAAAGCTATGTAGACTTGAGACTGATTGACCTGAACTTTGTACCCGGTATTTGTAGTGCAAATCTCGAATTTATGGCTCCACGGTAATGGCGTCAAATTAAACATGATTATTTTTTATCAGATTGCCAAAGAAATCCAATAAAACACAATTATCCCTCTCGTCAGTTGAGTTATACACAACTCGCGAACATGTGGCATTATCCTTCATCATATTTCACGTAAAATGGTGATAAATGTGAGTATATCGAGTGGTATAGCAGAAAAAAGGACTATTTGTGTCCTTATCATTTAGCCCCTTCGTCTGAAGAAGTCATAAACAACATTGGAACTGAGTTTGCTATAAAACTTTCTAATCGAAGCACATATGGTCTATAATTCACGGCAATTTTTTTCTCTCGTTCCAGGATGTGGAAGGATTTCATCGGGACAACCAGTTGTATTGAGTAGAATGAAATGTTGTACAATTTTTATGGCTCCAGTTTGTTTTAAGTCCGTCACTGTCTGACCGCATTCGTTCACGTGTGTTGGAAATAAATTAGTCTGTTAATAATGTTTGCTTATTTTACTAACCCCCATACCAAGTAAATAGTCTAATAACTTATTACTCTCTTATGGTGCGCAAATCCTGATAAATGGCCATATTGTGTTAGAAGCAACAAAAAATCACGAAATTCACGAAATTCTGAAAATCAAAATGCCCAATGTGCTTTATTACAACGTTTACCCACACAATCAGTGGGGAATTCAATGTTTTCAGGATAATTTATTCTCCTTGGTGTTATGGGTATGTACAAATGTTTGTTTTAAGCATTTATTTAAATTTGTGCTTGATATGTGTTAAGTAATTTTTTGGAATTTATAACACATGTGGATTGAGAAATAAATATAACAAACGAATTTTTCTCAAGAATGATCACAAAATTGGCACATAGTCGGGAATTATTGCATGCCATTGTTGCATGCCATGGCATTCTAATTGTCATTGACACCTCTATTATGTAGCTAACCTTCAGATATAGTTTTAGGTGAACTATCAAACTCCTAACTTTCTTCGTTTTCGGGCAAAAGGAAACTAGGACAGGTCTTTGAATGAAATCAAAGCTATAGGTAATCTGCTGATAAGAGATAGATTATATATATTTTTGTATGATTTTCAAAGCAGGCAAACAATATCAAAAAGAAACTTTTAAGAATTGTGGGTATAACATTTGTTACATCAAATATACATATGTGTCAATAATTCAGCAAGCTTAACGATTTTTAAGGACTTAAAATTCTTTTGGCCAAATTCCTCATAACCGTCCGTCTAACTTCTGAACTGCCTATGAGTGAAAGCAGAAATATATATATAAAATGACACTATAAATGTAATTAGATATATCACTTTCTTTCACACTTCCTAACAATTGAAATGTGTTACTGGGTTACTGCAGCTACCTCAGTTATTTCAACAGTCAAAGTTTCCTTCAGCTGCGTTTATCAAGGTCGTACTGTAGGTCAAACGGTTGCAAACTTAAGATTGCCTCCAGCGTTGCTTGAGGTGTCCTCTTGATTGCTCCCGTTATGATTATCGCTGCTAGTCACTTTATATTTTCCAGTATCTGCTTATTAGTCTCCTTCCATTACATGGGCGCCATATGTACTATGGAAGTCTCAAACACGGCGAAAATGATTTTAGTATGTAATCCTGATTTACATATTATAAAAAATAAAAGATTGAGGCTTGTTCGAACGCGTCAATTAAATTCCAAAATAATGATACATGTGTCCATTGAATAAGGACTGCCCTCGAAAATGATTTGAGGGTGCGACATTTGAATTCCAAGTAGGTCTAGTCCACTACAAGTATCATAGCTTTGAATTTGCATTTGCAGTTTCAGGAAAGCAGATAATAATTTTCTATGAGACACTGATTTTCTTATATGAAATGATAATGACACGAAATTCTGTTTTATGACTTCCTGTTACAAAATACTTCAAGATGACATTCCATATTCATTAAATTTATGGAAGAAAATTTCTATTCAAGAAAATTCCATCAAGTTTGTACCTTATATATAAAGTAACCTTTTTCCAAGAATACATGATATTCACAATGAAAGTTTTCCTGTGAATAATCGCAGCAGAAATCTTTTTATATCAGGTACCCATTTTAACCTATACTAATAATATGAACTTTACTCAGTAATAGGTTTTTCCCAAATGGATTTCACCTTTTCCCACCAAGTTTCTGTAGTACATCAATTCAATGTGGAAGGCTTGTAAGGTTCACCTAGTGCCATTATTGTGCCTTAACTAAAACTTTTCCCACAACACTATACCCATACACTCTGTGAAATAGTGAAAGAAATAATGTTCGTAAATTTAGGGCTACTCCATTCTGTACACTTCTAATCCTCAGTACTTGGAAGAGTCCTTTTTCCCAACGTATCCTTATCGTATATAATGATGTGAATGTTCGAATTGCTGTAGATAACATTTACAAATTCTTAATATTACACTATGATCATGAAAAGACCTCAGTTTCCTTTCTTGTAAAATTGATGGAAGTATTTAAGGTTGATGTTATATTATATAAAAATTTCTGGCATTTCATCCTTTGGAACAGTGAATGCCTGTTCAGGTAAAAGGACGTGTGCCTGAGGATATGCTTGTATTGCGGTTTAACCCGAGACGGTTCTGGTATTTGAATAAATTATTTATTTTAATTACATTGAATTGGGTATTGAAAATTCAAAGGATTATTCTGGTTGGTTTACTTTAAGGAAAGTTTCATTGTGTGTTATGGTTAAATAGATAAGGAGAAAAATGACTTTGTTTCATTATTCAAAAATTATGGAACGAAACAGCATTAAAATACAGCAATGTCGAATCAGTGTACATGCATGACGAATCAGTTTGAAAAATTCCACTCGTTGGTTCATAGATGGCTTTGAAAACAGGAGCAAGCAAGGTGAATGAGAATGAGTTATCAGTCATCGATATTTTGACGTCACTATGATTGCTTTGAAACAAACATGAAATCGTCTAAAATATGAACGAAATTGAATCCTTGCATCGTATCCGTTCAGTGAACATTCTAGTCCACTTAAAATATTCTTTCTCCAGGACATGCTTGAAAGAATTTCATGGCCATTAGGCCACGGACATTTCACTTTAGAAATACCCAAATTTTGTGTCCTCGCACAATTCGGAATGTTTTTAAAATGGAGAAAAATTGATTTTTCTATTCCAGGATATAAAGAAAGTACTCATCGATATCCTGGAATTAAGGTCAACCGAACAATAAGGACATAATTTGATAAGTCTAATGGAAAAAAAATTCCTATAGATTTTTCGAAAGGATACAAGGAAGTGTACTTAATTTTTGAATTGTTTCACGTTATTTTTGATGTGATGTCGTTGGCGTTGAATGGACATTACTGAATGATACTTAAGGATCTTCTAACAATAGTGTCATCTACAATCATCCTGAAGGATGTCATGTAAACCAATTGAGGGTTGAAATGTCCTGATTGAAGTGCCAGCCTCTTTATGATATTTACACGAAACTTGTGCCACGTTTGTCGCCACTTATAGTGTCATAAGAAGGAAATGACGACTCAATCCTATGTCTTGAAAGGACATAAATAATTTCCGTGGAATACATAAGAAACATTGTATGAATTGTTTGAGTTATCCTGTTTGATGTCGTCCTTATTACAGTATTTCGGTAGTCAGAACTAATATGTCCTATTTTGTTTTTGTATAGTAATAAAACTTTTATAACTTCATACGATAAATGCTTTTTAAAAGTGAAGGCGGATATTTGCTGAACAAAGATTTATTCGCTCCATTTGAGTTTTATGTGCAACCCACAAAAGTTGTATTTATATTGCTGCCATTTTGAAGAAGCAGACACCATGGTCGAATGACGAGGGAGCCTCTAAAAGTTCTTTAAGTGGTCAGTTATGTTGGTCGTTCTAATGATGTACATTAGTTTGGATTTATTGCGTACATATCCATTTCAGGGGAAGGTTAAAGTAATTTTGTAGTTTCTTCAATCAATTTTCAATGAAATGGCATTTGCGAACACCATGTTGGATTGCAAAATGAGATTCAATTGAAATTTGACAGTTGATTGATTCAACTACAGTATCCTCGAAGAATTTCAATATGGTGGATATCTATTATAAAATGCTGGCTTTAAGGTTTAGGAAGAGGGAAACCAATATCGAAGCCTCGATTTAAAGAAGTTCTTGATATTCTACACATGACAGATTAAACGCGAACTTGAGTAAAATTCATTGAGAACCTCTTTCGAGCGCTTCAGGTTAAACTGAATCTCTAGAACCGTTTCAACAAACTCCAACAGGGATCAGATCGTTTTCCACTTTTCCAGACAAGACAAACGACAAGAATTGAAGGATTCTCGATGAGATGAATGTAGTAGCTTTTACTTTAAGAGGGGATAATCATTCAAGCATTCGTTATCATCTTAAAATCTTCAGGTTGAAACACCTCCAATTAATTTTCCCTGAGCAAGATTGACGGCAAGACCAGTAGACGTTGGTCACAGTTACTTCCACAACAGCAACTAGAAGGAACAAAACCGTACATTATGCTGGTGAGTACTTTCCGGACCTTTCTTCCAAGCTCAGCAGGGAAGAAATCTAGTGAATGTATGCCTAAGGTGACAGGCTCCAAACTAATTTTCCAGAAATTAGTGTGTCCAATGATCCCAGAAACTCACTATAACTCGCACACAATTTCAGAAGAATGAAAGCTTCAAAAAGATACTGAATGAGTTCTGATGGGTATGTTAAGAAAAATTCGGATAAATGTCCCTGCCAATGAGTCCTCGGAATAAGGAAATTTCACTGCAAATGGTTGAGTGAATCCTAGACTTGCGTTGCACGGCTCGTCAATTCTTAATGAAAATCCTCGAACATAATCTCTTGTACAAACGTGAAAAGACACAGAGCTCCAAGTTGCATAGTCCTGTTACAAAAAGGCATCGAAAAAAATTTTAAATTTGAAAACACTAAAGGGCACGAAAAAATTTTATTTGACAGTGCAATTTTCCAATTTTGATTTGAATTCACAAACATTTGAAGCATTTCAAGGATTGAGAGGATTAAATTTACCGTTGTAAGTTTTAGGTCAAAGTCCAGAAAAGAAACGAAAAAAAACAAAATGGAGCCAATGAACTTAAATCCTATTTGAAATGTGTTTTTGTGATCCACATGATGTCGTTAACAGAATCTTTGGTCAAGTAGAAAAAGAAAAAGGAAGAGCACAATATGGTATTCGTTAGTAAGTCATAAGTCAGCTTAATTTCGTCCTGAGATTGGATATCCTCGAGATTGAACTAAAAATATCCTTCGTATGAAATCGAATTATCAGCAGGACTCCATTTTGATACACTCAGGTTCTGCTAGTGTTTGTATGTCCTTCAGGAAAAAGGATTACCCACTTTTGATTTACAACATTCACAAAAGTTTGTTCATAAAAATTTCATCCACTTTTATTTTTGGTATTTATGACTTCTGGAACTCTTTTTTAACTTTTTTCAACTTAAATTATTATTTGAAGTTTTTCTACTTACCGTTGTCCATCTACTGCAAATTGTTCGTTCTGTAGATAAAGTTTGATGTAAGGCTGTCTGGTATGGAGTTTATACCGACAATTCAGTGCCCTCGGATAAAGTCCTGGATAGGCTGGCGATTGGACATAACATGTCTGCAATCGGCAATCCCGGAATTCACGTTCACAATATGACCTGCAGGATACCAAAATGAAACAAAATGAAACAGAAACAAACATTGCTGTATCCATAACTATAAATTATTTATCCATAACGACAAAATTACAAATGTCTCATGTCTAAGAGGATTCCAATAATCGTACATTATTCGATTCATATTTGTTTTCTTTTCTGGAACAGGATCGGACTATGGGTATTTATTCACTCGTATTTCTTATATCATAAATAAATAAATAAATATTTTTGTAATTCATAAAAATTTATACTTTAACGAAATGAAATGGAGGAATACTTGCTATGGCAATATATAGTGAATAATAAAAGAACTATTTATATTTATTACATTATCCCCGATAATCTCTGGAGTTTCTTGTTCTTAGTCCTTTCAAAATGTCGCCACTAAATAAATAAATGAGTATTTTTCTGGCTTTATTTCCATCAAATCAATTACTTAATTCAGCCATAATCGTGGAATTCTTATATTAAACACGTTTTAGTTAATAACTCAAATCAATTTGGATTTTCGCGGATAATACAAACTAGGAAACCGATGTGAAGATAAAATCTGATAGGTTAAAACCGAAAAATCAGGAAAACCAATTTATGTATTTGATATCCTCCATTTTCGTCAAATGTCAAATGTGTTCAAATAATATTGGAAAAGTCCAAATGAATTTTCATGTGTTATTTTAAGCAATTATTTCTAAAACTAAAACTATTAATTAATAAATGTTCTTATTTAGATATTACTTAATGAACGTCAATTTCCTGAAAATTTGATTTTTTCATTTTAGTTACGTCATCGCCATTATAAATTTTTATGAATTTAATGAAAGTTATTAAGTTCTCGGGTTCAGTGAAATCTACTCAAAATTCTGAAGAAGCTGGCATTTGTGGACTTTTATTCAAATAAATTCACAGAAAGAGAAAGTCCAATACGATATGATGAGACACAATTACATTATCTTATATATGATCTTTTTCCTGATGGAATCGTTATGTTTGCCTTTGTTGGCATTGGAATGTATCTTGTAGTGTATGTGTCCATTATTGAATTGAATTAGTGTAAGTGACAAAAGAGATTACTCACCCCTGAACGACTTCCCCCCGCCTGTTAGGATACAATTCAGGATGTTGGCCGTACCGCAAGTAGACCTCCATTTGTTGTTCTGCTCTCGAATCAAACGAGAAATATGTCTGCAATGAATAAAATGGAAAGTAAAAACAAGGATCAGTGAAATCAAATAAATTACACATAAGTAACGGAAAGGACATTCACACGTTTGACGGCGAGCTTTTATGTGAGAGTATTTCGATTCTTGCGAAAGTAAATGATGGAGAAATCCTTGTGTCGAATTTATTTTATGTAATTTGTCAGAAATTGTCTTGCATGTTGCTTATTTTTTCCTCATGTGAACGTTTTCACCGAAAAAATGGACACTTTTCCATGAGAAAGGACGAAGGAAATATCTAACAAAACAAACAAACAAAATGAATTCTACTCCATTTATTTCATGTAGGCCGGATGTGATTCCATAACGCAAATGTTTTATCCATATCCGGTTCACATATGCTACGGATATATAAAATAATACAGATTCAAATCATTTCATTTAAAATATGGTTGGACGCCTACATAATGCCGTAGAACGAAGGATTCCAATGAACAAAACGGAGGACTTCTTTTTTCGTTGTTTTGGAGTTAATTAATTTGAAACGAAATGGATGCAGAAAAGGATTGTTTTTGTTTCCTATTTACTTTTGTCTGGTTCATAATAAGAACGAGGTTGTTGCACATATTCTTTATTAAGAAAAACAGATCAGGATCCTTTAGGAGTTTATAAAAATAAATTTTGCATTATGATTCAAATTTGTCAGCGAAAAACATTCAATATTGGTTAATATTTTCTGTTGAATTTGGAACATTCTCACAGATGTTGGAAGTCAAGGAATCTCACAGAATCAACCATGACTACGTTGTATATTCCAGGCGGAAATAAAAACGATCGAGATAGCAACAACAGACACGCAGCTGGCGGGCGAAGAAATTCGGAAAGTCACAATCTACTGCAAAATTCGAGCTTCGGTAACTAAATAAATCAGATCAAGGATTTGATGCGAGTTGTCGTGGTTACAGGACACTGTTTGGTTGGGACTTGGGAGGAATCTATAAAGGTGGATTATCACATCTGACAGCCTCTGTAAGGTTTGAAAAGAGGATATAAGTGTAATTAACACTTCAAAATAAGTGTAATTATCCTCAAAACAAAAGACAGCAAAGAAAAAGACAAAGAAGGATATAAATTTTCACTCGTGAACAAGTGATGGCAATTTGCCCTACACCCGTCCGTTTTCCCTTTATTTTTCGGGGCACAAAATTTTTCACACTTGTCTTAATTTCAGCATCAAATTTATATGCGTTTCAGGTGTTTACAAGATGTATTACGAACATTCTAGTTAATTAACTCGCATATAACAGATGATGTCCTTAATATCCTTAATGCAGGAGAGAGTGGAGGAATTGGAGCCATGTAAGGCAAAGTGGACAAAAATACCAGTTAATTAAATAGCTACTGATGAAGACAACATATGGTTGTCGAACCAAATTTGTATAGCGGTAATAAATACAAATAAAAAATAGCGTAAAAAAGGAACAATTTTTATTGTATTTAAAACTAAATCCAAAAAATATTATATTTCGTGCTGTTACACGAATTCCGCGTCAGAACCAACCAAATGATACAACCGTTTACTTTTTCGGACACTAATGAGACCTTTAGTAACCTGTCTTCCAGTGGTTCCTAACAAACATTCAGAAGAACATTTACTCTTAGTAAAAATGACCTGTTTTATAAAATTTACATTCGCTCTCATTATCCCGTAAATCGGCTAATGATGATGACGTTATGTGTTTACGAGGCATTTTCTTCATAAATACTAAAAGTAATTTATATGTACGTGATGCATTTACTGGGGTATTTTGTAAAACAACCGGTGGGGCGTTTAGTCAATTTCGATTTCTAAAATGCGCCACGAAGATCAAAGCTGCAAACTCAAGGTTTTTAAACTTTAAAAAACGAGTAATGATAAGTGTTTCTACCTCTTTTATAAAAGTGCAATTGATTTTAACATAGAAAATATATACATATATCACTCAATAGAGAAAAACTTGAAACTAACCAGAAATTGTCGAAAATAAAGGATAATAACATGACCGCTTAACAGCAATGGTGTACGGGGAGTGCAGTTCACTCGCCCACGTCGCGTGGGCTGCGTAATCTTGTTAGCGCGAGTGCTAGGTGAGTGGGGCGTATTACCTAGTTTTACCCTATAACACACAGGAATTGCTTCTGATTTTGCATAGGGGTAGGGGTAAATACATTTTGCAGATAAAGGATATTGGTTACTTCCATCGTCTTAAAAAGCATTTACAATTAATTGGGCTCATGTGCAAAAGCAGTGTGATAACAATTATCCTTATGGCAAACACATGCATAAAACGCTAACAGGACATGAGACGGATATTGGAGAAAATAAGGACGAATAAGAACGTGAATTATTGATTCATCCAATTAAAGACAAAATACAGTGAAACTTTCTGAAGAGGATATACAACAAATACAGTAAACAATATAACACAAAGTTCAGTAATCAGGCATTTGCATTTTGGTTGTTTGCAAAATGGCGATAACCTAAAACTTTTATGTGTATATTTGTGTTCACTCAACTGGCCACTTTATACGTGCTGATAACACTTTAGTCCTGAACATTAAGGATGAAAAGTATATTAAATCCTGCGTTTGATGAAATTATCTGGTTACTTGAAAGGATATGCAAATTAGTGTCTAGTTCAGTTTATCATCGAATTATTATTTTTATCAACACTCTCAATTCATATAGTTTACTATCAATTTTTGTGTAAATATACTTCAATTAGCTTCAACACGAGTTGCCAATTTAGTGTTTATGTTATACACTTTCACAGGGCTTGTAGTTTTCGATAACCATCTGCTTATGGCCTTGTTTGCTTGCTTATTTGTAATTAGAGGTGTTGACCACATTTTGCAGGATACTGGAAGTGAAATTGCTTGATTACATTGTTAGCATTGTTATCCTTTCTATAAGAGACAACAGAACGCCATTAAAGGATCTGTTGAAGCGTAAATCACGTAGTTAATATTGAAAGGATTCCAGACCAAGTTAAATCATGATTCCTGAAAATCGCATTCATGAAGTCTTTATTTCACGGTAAAAGAGATTTTCATAGACGTCAAGGAGGAACTCTTAAGAAGAAAAGGTATATTCGAGTACCTCTTGGAATAAGTGTTAGCAGATTAATAAAATTTTTTTGACCAAATTTGTATATTCGCATTTAGTACATTTCCACATTATCCTTAATTTGAAATGGGTTTTTGATAGTAAGACATTGTAAAATCGATACCATCGATTATATAACATAAAATATGTGTCAATTGAAATAAATTAATCTAAATGTCTTGCGTTTAATACGACTTCAGTGGATCAAACATATCAATCGCTATAAATGCGAGCTTAACTCTAGAATTATCAGATCTCCAAGGATGAATAAGCAAGAAGTAAGTATGTTGGAATAGGGAGAATTTGCACCACGTTACATTTGGCTATATAAGGACAAGGACGACATTAACAAGGAAATTTTGTATTTATTTGTTGATGAAAACATGCTTTGTCAATTTATTTCTTATTTCCTTGATTATCAGTGATTTCCTTGCGCTAAGCACTTCCGGTTTCACGAAGAAAAGGAAGTGCTGTTAACATGACAGTCGTCATGTATCCTCAAGGGTGAATACATGACAATCATGTTGGAGCACGTAAGGTATTACATCATCTTTGTGGTGTCTTTTGAAATGTATTATCATTAATTTAAAAGGATAAAATTTATTACAATACATGAGAACGTACCTGATCTGTGAAATTTTCGGTGTGAAAAAGGATTTTCACGTAACTCGTTTCGCTAATGAATATTTGAGGCTGCTCAGCTTCGCCGCAAAACATTCCCGGCTCACGACGATTTGTGACATCTGTCTTTGCATTTCCATCTACTATCTGAAATAGTTTTTTACAAGATTTTATATAACTAAAGTTGAAGAAATTAAATTCCAATCAATGAAAATTTGAATTGCGGAAACGATAATGACAAAATTGATTCTTGATCTTGACTAACGCAAGAGCACACACAGTGCCATACGTATATTTTCTTACACACACACGGTTTCCATAAGAAACAAAAAATTTTTAGGACACATGATGAGCTGTATACTTTAGGTCACTCGAATTCGTAAACGAGTAAAGAGCTGGAGTGCTTGTCCATAAATTCCGCATTAGAATACGGACATAGTAAGTGCAATTAAGGACACTCTTCGTAATAAGTGGAGGAAGTAACTTTTAAGAATAATTTGGTACCGTCATGAAAAGTAAATGAGTAAACCTTAAAATCTTTTTTTCTCTTGAAAAGTTTTGACAACAACACGGAAACAAACTTAAGATGAATTTTATTTTCTCCCGTCATCAATTATGACTGCATAATGAAACTTCATCTCTCCCTGCCTCCCGGAAGTGTCCAAAATGGTGCGCAAATTATTGAGTTTTTGTGGTGAAATGTGCAAGATGGGACTGCAGCTTTAGTTTGTTACAAAAAAGTATAAGAAAAAGTGACAAGATAAATTGAACGTTAAACGTGAGCTTAAGTGAATCTGTCAAAAAAGTGTACGCTATCTTCAATAACGACACATTCAATTTGTTAAATTCAATGACAGATCAAAAAGTTTTGCAGTCGAACAAAGTCACTAATGGTAAAGGATGAAACCCAGGTGGGATTGGACTGCTGTAATGAAGAACGACCGACTTGGATGTCTCGTTTCAGAAATTTATGGGGACAATCTTCGGGCATGGACAGGTTCCATTAAAATCCTCAATGACTTAGGTATTGATTGGAAATTGTCCATACAAGCCCTTTGCTTTTTTGATTCGTGATGTTATGTTGACTAACATGGACGCCATCAAAGAGAGATATCGTGGGTGAGCAATTTAAAAAGTTTTTTTTTTGTTTGGAGGATATTCTTGTGTTATTTTATACATCCTTAAACACAAGGATCACTGTCAAAATTCAAGAGAAATCATCAAGATTTTTTGATCAATTTGTTCTTGTCAGTCATTTCAAAATGACTGATTCAAAGTTGCGACATCTCCTGTCCATGTCCGAATTTATGATTCGGAAAATCGAAGCTCACTGTTATTTGGCGTAGAACTACATAGACAATCTGTGGAAGTTGGAGGGACTTTCTTATCCACACAGGACAAAGACTATGGCGATGGCTAGCTATTGTATCCTTAAATTGTTTCTCAAGCAAAACTCAGTAACTTCAATAAATGTCCTCAAGAAAAACACATACGAAAAGAAGAGTAGAAAAAAACCATAGAACCATAGAGACATAGATCTACGACATTTTGGACATACGAAATCCATTACAAACCAAATGAATACAACACGAAGTGGATCTGAAGAAAATAGTCCTTGAACGACATTTTGAATAATTTATATTATGTAAATTACATCTATATCCGCTCTACTTATGTAATAATTCTATAGGCGCCATAGATACATTGTCTTTTTGTCCGCCTACTCGATTACACTGAGCAGACTAACTGGTCTTCTATAGAATGTGGCTATTCAAATATCCTCTACAGACAAATCTTCGTTGTGGATTTTGTAGAAGATAGATGGAATAAGAAAAAAATTTTGACGTAGAAAAACGTTGAACTGAATAGAAGATATTGAATAGATAATTCTGGTAATTTGTTGTGTTTTCATTTTCATGCAGCTCGAGCTAGACATTCTGTCAATGAGTAAGTCCTGGAGTGAATTCTGGAATGAGTACTGGCGAGCATCATGGAGTAAGTGGTCAATGGCTACCATTTTGTGGTTATCTAAACGGTTCTGTGTAGAAGTATCTTCTCTCTTGCACTTGTTATTGATATCAAGACATATAAAAGACATATAAGATGAGATCTTTTATATTAAAATCATTCGAAGTGATGAGGATATTGAAAACGTTTTCTTGAAAAATGCAATATAAAAGCCAAAGATTATTCAAAGAATTTAAGGACAAGAGATAAGAGCATCATTTATCCTTTTCACTGAAGGAAATGATGTTTTAATGGATTTTATTCGGTTTTCAGTAAAACAATTTCTGACGGAATTTTTCATTTGGAAATACTTTCAAAAGCTTTAACAATCACTTATTAATATTTCAGTAGCTTCAAACATTAGTTTAAGACATAAAATCAACCACAAATGTGCGCAAATTGAAGATAGTTTTCAGACAAAATATTTTCGATACTTATTAGGTATCGTGGAGTTTTCAACTATATATTATACGACATCTGAATTCATGTTGCAATGATTGTAGTCTTTAGTACTTCAACTTTACCGTCCCTTTATGGGTAAATCTTTCCTGCAATTCATTGATTTCAAAACTTTGGTTATCGTCAGCATCTCTATCGATATCTCTTGACATATTGCATACACTAATATGTGCATTGAGAATGAGGTGTAGGTATTTCCGTTTGAGATAAAAAATATGGGAATTAGTTAAATTAGTTTTCAAGTTATGGTATCACGAATTTCGGTAAATTGATTTCTAATTTCATAAAAAGTAATCAGGGATTCTTAAGGACATTGTTTAAAATCACTTCCTTAACCAAGACTGGGTTATCGACCTTTTACTGATCATCATAGTGAAATATATAAACAAAGCATTATATGTAGGTATATTACGAAAGAAAGTCGTCATTTAATGACCATGGGTTATAATGTGTTGATTCCAGGGAAATAATTTTATAGTAAAATCAATAAGAAAAGAAACAAGATCAATTTAAAAAAGTGGTCCTTATTTCTCCGTGGCAACCATCAAGGACCCCAGACTGCCAGCACCAGTATTTTTCATTGATTTCAATTGTCCTTCTGCTGGGAAGAATCGATGATGCCAGGGAGTGATAAGGAAATGGTGAATTCTTATCATAATAGCAAGGACTCACTGACAGGAATCTCTACGATGGAAGGAAATTTGAATTTAATTTCAAATGATGACTGGTAAAAAGATTCATGGCAACAATATTTCTTCGTTCTTATCCTGATAAGACTAGAAAATAATTTTCTTTCGTTTAAGACACCAGTCCCTTCCGCGTGTGTCCTTGTGAGAAAAGTTCTCCAAGATTACCACGACGACGACAGTCAATGCAAATAACAAAAGTTCTATGAACTGATGGGAGAAAAGGATCCTCCCGAATTGATTAATGGATTCCAGGGCATTCGAAACATTTCTTCAAGGTAGACATTTTTGAGATGAATTTCATGTCTATAACAACCACCACAATAACGAAAAATTATGGAATAAACTTTTAGAAGTTTGTAATCGTTTTCAAATTGTATCCAAAATGGCTAAGGATTTTAAGACTTTTCACCATAAGAACGTTTAGACTATGTAAGCAATTACATTGAAATAGTTTTTAATGAAAGCATCCTTTCGTCCTTGCGCAATATTTCGAAAACGAGAAACAACAACAAAAAAATTACTCAATCTTATCAACTGATAAGAATTTAAAAACCTAGAAATTTTTCACTGATTTTGAAGAGTGATTTGTTTCCTCAAATCTTTTATAGGATCTCAACTTCATTGTTTTCTTTTGCTCTTGTTATATTGTAAGAGTCATGTCCTGAAATTGAAATTATGAAGGCTCGAGATATTCGTCCTGATGGGCATCTTTGTATTGAAAAATCTTTAAAGGCAGTTTTCAAGACGTGTATCATTTGAAAAGGATTTTATTCGGGACGATGAGTGTTTAAATGTGATAAAGCTTTTGAATATATTCCACGATGTCCTGAAATTAATTGAGTACTCGCTAGTCTCATTCATAGATGGAACCACTGATTCAGCAATGATCTAAACTTCAAAATGTGACAAGTGAATTAGGTCATTCGAAGGATCAAATTTGTGGAAAATTCTGCTTTATTTCGTAAAATGTAAACGTAACAGAGATTTTAGTAAAATGTCACCCATAGATGGCGCCACCATATAACAGGCGGAAACTTAATGGTGTCGGGCTGACACTGTACTTGTACTTCATTTTTCTCACCCGCCATTTTGAAATTCGCTTTTTCGTGTTTTCTGACCCGATTTTGTTGTATGTTAGTGAACGTTTGTGAGTGATATACAATGTTTTTCGTTTGTGAGTAATATACAATATAGTAAATTTCAATGACTTTCTATTGTACACTTTTGGATTGAAAGCGGCACGCAAAATAGTGGTAGATTTCTAATAATTTCAAAAACAGCTTGCAGCTACTGGATGTAAAACTTTTTAACAATTCCACACAATATAAAATCACTTCCGAATTACACTCGTATATTTGTTAAGTTACGAACAAGGACTCGTAGTGCAAAATTCGAATACAAAAGTTATTGGCATTGAATTTACGAAATTTACAAAACAACTCTCAATCACGGCATTAGAGAATTAGTTGAAGCTATTAGTAAGTTAACCAACTTCGGCAACATGTTTTCTAGAAGCAGAAAGTTTGATAACACGTACGAATCGGTTAAGTACCTACCAAACAAAGTACATATTTACAAAGAATTATCAAAATGCAGGCGCCAGAATTTATCGACTTTCATCCATGAAACTCACAAATACGTGTTAATTTCATATAAAAATCAAATTCACCCTTGTACAAAGCAACCCTCAAACTCGGTTGTTGGCCCCAGAAATAAAATCTGAAGCATTTGAATTTCACGATTAAACTCAATCTATTGGAAATTGTTTTACATTAGCAACTGATATTGTTTTGTACTATGTTGGAGACAAAACAAAAAAATGTAAGCAACCGGCACAATCCAGTCAACCCCAACGAAATGCTGGCACCATGTGGGAAAACAAGAATCGAATTTGGAAGCATTTGTTTTGGACAGGTACCTAACCATTGAAAGGGATTGGAACTTTTTAAGGGTTAAAATCGTTTCCAAATTAAATCTCCATCATGCGAAAGAAGGGGGATAACCCGGTTGTACAGAAATTCCGGTTCAAATACCTCCACAATCCGAAGTATCGCGCATAAATCATCAATAGCACTTTAGTAGCAAGAATACCGTTATGGTGCACTAAAAACACATTGGAATGGTACTCACAAATGTTAAGCACTAAGTACCCATATATAATGCCCAGTGTATCATTTCGATTCGGGTCAGAAAAAGCATCAAAAAATCATTCGACATTTCGAAACGTTCTAAAAATGTTCGCAGCCATTTTGTTTTATTTTTTGGAAAGATGTTGTAAAAACGGATAACAACTTTTCAAATGTAAGCAATTAATACTATCGCCCTCACTAGAGTACGGTGATTGTTATCTTAGATCGGGTACCTAAATTCAATTCGGGCTACATTTTCGAAACCCCAAATTCAGCTTGTAGGTACTTCTACTATTAATCCTACTCCAGATTCATCCAGCTAATTCGGTGAAGTGAAAATTGAGCTTAAATCTGTGAAGAACAGAATGGCGTTTCAAGGATTTTCTACTTAACATGAATTTACGGTTGAAGTTGGCAATTTTATATTTTGAATTCCTTAAATTTAAATTTCAAATTGAAATGCACTGTAATGTATTTGTATTTTATATTTTCGAAATTGTTTCGTTGGTGACAACGACTAATGACAATGTGGGTCACCACAAGACCACAAGGACTGCATTGCGTAAAGTTTTCTAAAATAAATAGAAAACAATAATAACAATATTTTCTATAGATTTTCCCTACGTGCTCCATACAGTCCTGTCACCCACGCACACACAAACAACATGTGTGGGTTAAGCAGAGAGTAATGGCGCAAAGTTGGTTT
Source organism: Chrysops caecutiens (assembly GCA_963971475.1). NCBI lineage: Eukaryota > Metazoa > Arthropoda > Insecta > Diptera > Tabanidae > Chrysops > Chrysops caecutiens. Next base: position 37,123,502 of record OZ020570.1, on the reverse strand, counting down.
AAGCTCAGATTCACTATCCGTGCTCTAGAACACAAGGAGACTTATAATCCTGTTCTGCTATGTCCCGTCATGGCAAAATGTCGTCATTGCTACAGTGGTCCTTTCAGGATGACGTAGATTTACGAAGCCCTCATTGCTAATCCTCAAGAAAGACAAAAAACCCAATAAAGACAGTGGTAAAACAATAAATACACTCGCATACGTTTGTGATGAATAAATGTAGGAAGGGATGTCGCAAAATAGCGGTTCAATTTATTGAAAAATTTGTTAAAAGTCAGGACATTTTTCCGCATGTCCTTGTTGATAGATCAAGCGGATTTTTCTTCATAATTCCAACGATTCATTTCGTCCTTTTTTCTTTTTATCCCCACACGGGGTATGAGTTTGTTTATTTAATTTTACAACAAGGACATGGCCCTTTTTTATTTCCAGTGTCGTCCTGTGGCATGTGGCGACAACTATGACTTCAAAATAAAAAAATGACTATAGCACTTACAGAAATTTATTACTTCATTTATTCATTCTCGGATTTTTAATGCTTTTATTACATGATACTTTAAAGTAAACCCTGTGTTCTGAATCGTGAATCCTGAATCTTTATGCCAGAATGTTGAATTCAGAATTCACGTTGGAATTTTTAATATTTTTATGCGATTTATGCGATTTGGGTGACATGTTTTCCAACAATTTTCCATGAAGAACTGTAGAACAGCTTTTCTTCACTGATTTACTATTAGGAATCAAAAATTTGATGGTGTCGCCTCCATTTTGACTAATTGAAAATATGAGGAAAATAATGAACGAAGATTCTTACACAAAAGATTACTTCAAACGTAAAACAACAAAAGCTGGAATATATAATATTCATAAACCTCTCGCCTTGTTCTCATGGATAAAAGATGGCAGTCGTGCACTTCAAAATGTCTACACGAAAGTTTCTCTACAGTTATGAAATAATTAAAAGATTCACAATTTTGATTCAAAAAGGTATTTTTAATACTGACGTGAAAACGTCTCTCTCGTTGAGTATATACATTGGTAGCCAGTCTAACTTTCTTGTGCTACAAAGCACCGTTTCAATAACTAATAGCTACGAGACTAATAGTCCGATAACAACGGTTGTGGTCAGAATGGGTAAAGCATATGTGTACCTATTTATGCCGCAGCGTTTGTTTTGCCGTGACGTGATTGTTTAGCGTGAGAACGCGTTTAATTAGGACGTTCATTCGGATGTTTTTGTGAAGAGCTTGAGAAAAACTACGGCGCGGACCTTAACTTCGTCTTTCGGTTTTTTTCTTATTAAGAGCAAATCTATCTAAAATAAGTATTTTGAATAAATTTTGAAAGCTCCACCAACGAGCTAGCGATAGGAATAATTACGTAAATGAGAACACTCCAAGCTTAGAGAAGTCTCTGGAAAGTCTCCGTACTTGGAAAAATTTTTAATACATACTTCCAAATTCTTTTGTATAAGGCATTTTAAAGGGTCCTGTAAAGAACGACAGATGACTGTTAAAGTAAGATGAATGATTTTTTTTTACAATTGTAAAAAATTGATCATAATTTCTCATGGAAATGGAAAAAAAAATATAGAAAACACAAAAAATATTTTCTAATTACCTGCAAAAATCCACCATCACAGTGTGTTGCGTTTATTAATGTACCAACTTTGAATTTTTTGAATGTCAATCTCAAAACCCAATCACGTGGTGCACCACGAAAACTTCGAAAACGATACCAACAAGTTAATGGTCGTCCAAAATTTTGATTAGTTACTTCCGGTGATGAAATATCCTCAAATATGTCCACAGTTTTGTTGCAATGGTCCTTAAATGTATCTGATGATCCTGTACGATCAATTTTTGTGGTTATAGCATCGACCATCATGATGACGATAATGGTGTGTCCAATGTATGACGACACAAATATAAAATTTCCATGTTAAGTAATGATGTTCACCATTACGCACGAGTAAAGCAAGATTGCCAACATAAGCAGGAAATTGTGATACAATGTTGTACGAGCCGGGGTGTATTGCCAACGGCGGCATTTTGTTAGCGTAATGCCCCCAAAAATGTTAACGTATCCACATCGAGTAGAGTGAATTGTCCCACATTTTTCGTTACGTTGGTACACCGTTTTAATGTTGTCGAACAACGAATGCAGCATCGTGGGGAATCATCATTGTCATTTCATCATCATCGTTGTTGTTGTGTAGTTGTATAGTTGTTATTGGAGTCATCCGGAAGTAGGATGGAACCGGATAGAACAGGATGAAAACATGATGACAATGTTGGTAGCGATGACAATGTTGTATAACCGGAAACGAGAAAAAACAAGTTTTTGTTAATTTTTAGTTTTTACATTTTTATTTCATGGAGTTAAAAGCATAAATTCTCTTCTGTTTTCTTTTTTGGGAATGCCATTAAAACTGTAAATAAGGAATTTTGAAAACATTTTTTATTTTTTTCTGTTACGTAACTTAATGCACTTTATTGTTTTTTAAAATTAATTAAATTTTTCCCGAAAAACGTTTTGTCACAAATAATTTCAATTGGAATTGAAATATATTTTTCCAGGTTAGCAAAATTCACAACCAACTTAAGCTTCACTTGAGATATAAGCTACAAGAGAGTAATGGTGGCGCTGGTTCCCTTCCTTTGATTGTTTCCGGTTAAATAAATATGAAAAAGTTTGATCAAATTTTGTTTTTACGTGTGACTTAATCAAAATGGAGTCAGTCACATAAAGAATTCCAATAAAATGACGAGCCGTTTTGGAAAATTTAATGAATTTAATTATTTTCCATTTAATTAAATTTCCGTTGAAATTTTGTGCTGAAATTTCGTTGATTTTACATCGAGATGAATGAAAAACAGCCCCAATTTGAGAAGAAAGAGTTCACAGAGAAACTTTTTGACATGTTACTTTTTGATGTCGTTTTTTTGGGAGCTGTGTTATTAACATGCAATGAAATTAAAATTGAAAAACTTTTACGTATTTCTGAGGGGCCCAATGGTGGCCATCTTTCATTTGCAGAATGGGAAAAACGGGAAGGGTTATTTTGAATATTGTGAACTTATTAGTTTGTCAAATGTTTGGGTGTGAACTTCTAAGCACAATTACTTGTAGCAAGTTGTGCAGTTTATGGAGATAAAATGTAGAGTTCCTTGACTGAGGACTCTGGATGAACATATAAAATCCTCGGCTCCTTGTTACGTGAATCTTTAGTTTTGTAAAATATGTCAAAAGTTTCGTGTGTCGTCTTCCTTAATTGGGGAGCTTGAGAATTTCGCCACAAGGCTAGAATGTTCCTTGGAAAAGTTTCTGATACTTCCTCACACAAAATTCAGTTCAGTGTTTTAGTCTTGAATTAAGGATGTCTTCTTTGGATAAGCTTTGGATAAGTGTTGTGTACATGTGGTTGGTTTGATTGGGTTAAACGAAAACGTTTAATTAAATTTGAAACATCGTGTTCTAATAACAGCGTGAGTCTGCATCGTTGTGGGTTGGTTTTGTAGATGTTCGTTGAATATTTTCAATTTCAACTTTAATTCACTTCATAATTAATGATGGTTGTACATCAAAAACGTCATACGCAAGGGGTTTCCGGGTTCATAGGCAACTGGGTTTGCCCGAATTCAGTAAAATGTTAGGATGAACTTTCTTCCTTGCTACATTCAACCGAATCTTCAATACATATATGTTGCGATGTAAACTTACATTTACTGAATAATTTCGCGTGAATAAAGCGTCACTGAATTGCGTAATTTATCAAAAGGAAATAAATTTTCCACGCGGCAGGATCATGTCGTTCGTCAAGAAGGTCCTCACAAAATTCTCAACTAAGAAACTGGAAAATTTTTCATTGATTTTCCATTGATTTTCCTGCACAATTCACATAATTCCCGATCCATGTGAGATATAGCGGGGAAAAATTTGACGAAACAAAAATTTCACCTAATCAATCATTGCGGAAGAATTCACTGGGATGGAATTTTTCTTTTAAACGAATTTATAAAAGCGAAAGAAATGTGAATATTCGAAAATTCAAAAGTGGAACAGAAATAATAAATAAATTTATAATCGATATTCGTTACTTGATCACCGGAAACCGGAAGTTAAACCTGTCAAGAAGAGGGCAGGGAAAAGAATGAACGAAAGTTTTCGAATAAAAAATAGCCAAATTATGAAAGTTGCTCAGTGTTTCTGGAATTAGGATATGTCATGGAAAAAATATTCTTACAGATTTGCATCCTTTTTCCTTAACGGGATTAATTCAAAATATCCCATGATTAATTATTTGAATGAAATGGAGGCCATTTGAATGGAAATCACTTCGCGACTATTTTTTATCTCTGCCAACTCCACGAGGATTTCTTCTTCTCGTTTCCTTAAAACAATAGAAAAATTTAAGTTTTCTGTGATATTTAAGGTCGTGGGTTATTCTCCTTGAATACGTTAAAAACTATGAGACTTTTAAGGTAAAATGTCTATCGAAATTCACGGAATTTGAACTGAAAAATTTCAGAATTTAATTTAATTTATCAAGTTAAAATTTTGCACTTCTTTTATTCAAACAAAACATTTGATATGATCTTGAACGATTAGAAAATTCAGAGTTGTGGTACGTCGAATTGTGTAAGCATCGCGATACTGAGTCATTAGGACGAAGAAAACTATGAATCCATGACTCCAAGAGGATGAAACGTAGTCTAAGTCGTTATATCCTCAAACGGCTTCGACACAAAATTTTTAATGAGATCCTTACAAGAATCATTAGTAGCCACAAGAAGTTGCATGCATTTTTTTTTGGATGTGAAATGTCAGTCAACAGGACACGAAGGATGTTTTCAATTTAAAAAGATTCAAGGTTTAACATGCCAATTAGGGTCAATAAGTTTCCTTCATGCATGCGAAATTACGAAGTCCTTGCATGCCCGAGAGCTATGAAGCTCATCAGAGACAGGACACTTCATCAGGACGACGTGTTAGAGTTCTGGAAACTGGCGTTTTTTGGACACTGTTGAATTTTTCTTCCAGAACGTGCTCGTGAGTCGTGGTGGTGGTATATAGAACTGGAAGTACTCAAAATTGTTGTTGGAAAAAGACACACAAAAAATATACCCGGAAGTGGAAAACCAGCGATTCAACGCGAAAATTTTGTGTTAATGGAAGTTTGCAGAAAATTTTCCACATTTTTTTCATTTCCCCATTTTGTTTTTGTTTTATTTTTTATTTCCGTTAGTCCTTGCATTATCCTGATTCTCTCATCCTGTCTGGGTGCTAGTTTTTAATTAACGACGTAACAAGGATAATACGGAGAAACCAACTTTGACACGTACATAAACAGGGTACACAGTATTTTTGTTGCTTTCGTCGAAAGATCTGCTCCAGGATTCGAAGTATCCTCCTCTGCACTTCATAAATCAGCTCCAGATGTTTGGGGAAAAGTTTTTCTATTTTTTACCACTCTTCCTAGTTTCTTTTTCAATTTTTTTTTCAAACTACATGGAACAAAATGTTGGATCCACTGGTGATAAATTGACGAAAAACCGAGTCTTGGGTGGATAGGATGCCGACATTGGTGACTGCTTTGTGTCATTTAATTAACAGAAACACAGCCACATTCTGGAGATCCTGGTTAAACCACATCCTGAGAATGGCATTGAAAAATTTGAAAGCTTCACTATCTTTCTGGTAAAACTGTTAAAAGCTATGAAAGCTTTCAAAACAAAATTCAATTTTCAATTGGTGTGACGTTCAAGATGACTGACTTAAGATGGAAATGCTTCTCAGGCTTGATTTACCTTTTGCACTTTGACATGTTGTTGGGGAAAATGCTGTCAGGACGATTTATGTGCTTCTACAAGGAATAAAATAAACAAGGCAAACGTGAGAAGTTGTGATGAGAGTGAGGGAAAAGTCTAACAAAAGGAAAAATTAGAACAAACAGATAAACCTGTGACTGGCAATTTAGGCACGGTTCAGTTTTGTAAATCCAAGCTGCAGTGCCTGCATACTGTCAAAGGCACATTCAGGATATGACGCACTTAAAAAATGAGACGAAAGTGAGTTTAAAACAGATTTATTTAGTGGATCAAGGGATCCCAATTTTTTTTCCCAGCGACATTTTTATGCAGATGCATTAAGTCCTGTTTATCACCAATAAATTCACCATCAAGTGGACGTCCTGGTTGATGCAGAGCGATGTGCGGATGTCATCGTTGCAGTTCGAGGTCAGGACAATGGAATTATCTAGGCCAGTATTGATTTTTTCTTGTCACTGGGTCACGGTGTTTGAATTACGTGATAAAATTGAATGACTTCAAAACCAACTGGGGGCGAAAATGGTAAAATTTAATGGAGATTCGTTCAATAATTTTAAATTGTAAAATGCTTACTGGTATCACTATTAAATGGATAAGGACAAAATGGAGTCTGGACGACCTGAACTTTCCTGTCAAATTGTCAAGCAACTTCAGAAGATGTTATTCGATATCCATTAGAGAACTAAGTAAGGATATATATCGTTCGAAATGACTTTGAAGTTTTTGGACAAACAGAAGTTCAAAATAGCCGATAACACTTTCTGGTTAAGGACATTCATCAAATGTTACATTACTGTAAAACTGTCAGGATTTGGAAAAGGATTAAAGGAAGGATGTTCTGAATCCTGATATGTAAATGTGCATCACAAATGAACTATTACAGTCGATATCCTTTTAACAAGGATAATGGGTTGTATGTCGGATTGAAAATCAGAAACAAACATAAATTTTTGTTTTCTTCAAATGAAATTGAATTCGAATGACTTTCCGACTTTTTCAATATACAAAATAGAATTTCGGGATTCAAGCCAAAGCAAAATGGCCCTGCACTTCAATTCAAATTCGAATTCAAATTGAAATTTTGTACGATTTTTATTTATTCGTCTTTTAATGGAATTAATTTTTCCACTTACATGATGGAGTAGACTTTGTTAAATAGAACTTTGTTTTGGTTTGTTTGGTTGCATAACACTTAATGAAAATTGATTCTTATATAACAGTTTAGAGTTTGAATTGAAATTTGAAGGCAAAATGTCATGATATTTCCTAATGTCACAATTAAAATGTTTTTTCGACCGAAACTCTTATGCATTCCTAATTGCAAGACTAAGCAGAAGAGACCAAATGAAACACTAAATACCACATAATGACCAAAGCCTTAAGCACTACGTTTCCCAAGTGATGCATTAATTTTAGTATTTCGAATCTAGTGAACAACATTTCCTGCAGCATGGAAATGGATTCAATTTGACTTTTGTCAATGATTTCAGTTGAATACTTAGAAATATTTGTGAAAGAACCAAAGCAAAGGATCACTCAGCCTTTGATGTGTGGAGTCACGTTGACATTTGTTTGAAGCGTGTTTGTTCAGCAAAAAGGTTTAGGAAAAAAGCTCAGTAGAGAAGCATGGTAAATTGCAGTTAAAATGATACAGAGCAACCATCCACTGTCCTTTCATTGCTTCGTCATTTTAATTTAAATAACTCGTTCAAAAGGATACCGGCTTTGACATTGCCCCGATAGACAGACTTCAGCTTAAAAGCTCATTTGCATGGAAGCCTGACAACGTAATTAAAAACAGAATTTTTTAGCACTGCATCCGATCCAGGATTTACAAATACTCTGCTTGTCTCACCACAAATGTCCCTAACTCATCTTTAACTTATGATGTCAAAGAGATTCATAAGGATTTAACAAAGCGCCATATAGTCCTGTTTACATAGACTGGAAAAAAAGAAGCCTGTTCGTTTATGTCCTGGAAAAAGGATTTCATTTTGCTTCATGCAAATGGGATACAATCGTTTAAAAATAACGCCCATGCAACTCCACACGGGACGTGTGTTTAACTTTTGCTAGCATTTTATCCTTCCTTCTGAGGTGAAAAGATACTAGTCAGGTAATCTAGGATTTATGAGAATTTTAAAAATCCATTAGGTGATCAAATATCTGTTGGTGCCCTTTTTCTCGTTTTTTTGTTCAAAATCTAAGGTCGATGCCCGGGTCACAAATACAGTTCATTTCTAAAGGGAATTATGTAGGTGCCAAGACTGACTATTGGTAGATAAACAGAGCCAAATGGAGGAAAATAACAATTTTGCAGATGGAGCAGATGCATTTTTTCGATTCACAAATCACGAAGTTTGGCTTTGTGACGAAATAAATACTTATAAATGCAATTTTTGCAGTTTTAAATTGTGTCTCCGAAACGTGCAAATGGTCTTGAGGTAAGTTCATAATTTTCAATAACAAATTTGTTCTACATTCATTTTGATGTTAATTAAAATCAGTTTAAATGATTTGAAGTTTTTTGTATCATTACAATGTAAACCACAATCGAATATTTCCAAACATGTCGGATTTATTCATTCCTCAAAATATAAAAAAACATTTTTCATCCCTCATATAACATTTTGAAATCCTTTCAAGGGTAGTTTATTTCAAGCACATTTCAAGAAACAAGGGACGAGGAACAAACCCTTAACCTGTAAAACAAAATCATATTTAAAGCGTTTTTTATTTTTCATTGAATATTTCGTAAATAAAACTTATTTTATTCATCCCTCCAAGTATGTTTTCATATGAAATAGCATGAAAATGCTCACGTGTCCCGGACCAAAAATAAGAAATGAAAAAATAAAAATGATGAAGGGTTTGTTTATCCTTTAAAAGAAAAACTTTTGAGTCGGGTTAGGAATTTTCCAGGCACGAAGAAAACATTTTTTTTGATAAATTTTTTATTTCTGATGTATCCATTTTTTACTTTTTTAAGGGATCATCTGAAACATATTCAAAGTTCACGTGTTACAGGAACCTATGATTTATTGTTACAACATCCGCATCATATTTGTGCTTTTTAAGATTGAGGACACTTTAGAGCTCACCTTTTCCTTCTGACAAGTTTTTATAGGTCAGATAAACGTCAAATTATAACTCACTAACGAATTTGTGACTTTCTATCGTTTTTTTATTATACTTCACAAAATATATGAGTTTGTGAAATAACGGATGTCATGGTGTCACAGAGTCATTTAGATCTGTTACACATGTTTGACAAGAGATCATTATATTAATATGCTAACATAAATTTTGTGACCCCTCTACGGGCAAACTACATTTGCGATTTAAATAACATTTTTTTTTAAAGATATTTTTTCGAAGATGTGCAGAATACACTTTTAATTGAAATTGGTCAAGTAGTTTACCCGTAATTAATAAACATAATTTCAGTGCATTTGTTGTCGCATTCATAAGAGTATGTTCAAAAGAGTATTGTCGAAGAGAGAAATCGAATATTTCTTTTGCTCATGCTCTTATCAGAGCGTGAACAAAGCGTATGCGTGAGGGTGAACCATATGTAAATATCCGTTTATGGGCTGGAATTCTTTTCAGTGTGACCAGATTGAGATTCAACTTCAATTCTGCTAAGCTTTTTGATAGTAGTTTCGATTCTTTTTGGTAATAGTTTTCAAACTTTACTCTTGTTATTTTGTGTCTTGGATAAATTATGTTCTTACACTTTACACTTGAATATCTTAATAATTTCGAATCATATTGCAAATATATCTTTATAAATACCTTAATTAATCTATATTGGTGTCATTTAAATTCGAAATCATTGTGATTTATTAAGATATTATAGAAAATTCCGAGTTCAAATTGATTTTCGAAAGTACTTATATTTTAATCGATATCTCCTGAAATATTCGGTGTATCACCGTGAAATAAACAGTTTTCGATTCGTTAAGCTTCAAGCTTTCATTTGAGATACGAAATATTAAGATACGAAAAATTTTTTTTTTTCATAAAAATTTCACCCATGGTTAGTCCATGGATTTTTTTTGGTCAAAAAATTTTTTTTTTTAAATAATGATTTTAGATGCCTCATTCGAAAGAATATACCTTCCTGAATAGTAGAAACTTTGTATTTTTCTTCTACGTAGCATAGTTTTGGAAATATTCGTATTTGAAGTTTGGTTAATTTTTGTCTTGGATAAATTATGTTCTTACACTTTACACTTGAATATCTTAATAATTTCGAATCATATTGCAAATATATCTTTATAAATACCTTAATTAATCTATATTGGTGTCATTTAAATTCGAAATCATTGTGATTTATTAAGATATTATAGAAAATTCCGAGTTCAAATTGATTTTCGAAAGTACTTATATTTTAATCGATATCTCCTGAAATATTCGGTGTATCACCGTGAAATAAACAGTTTTGGATTCGTTAAGCTTCAAGCTTTCATTTGAGATACGAAATATTAAGATACGAAAAATTTTTTTTTTTTCATAAAAATTTCACCCATGGTTAGTCCATGGATTTTTTTTGGTCAAAAAATTTTTTTTTTTAAATAATGATTTTAGATGCCTCATTCGAAAGAATATACCTTCCTGAATAGTAGAAACTTTGTATTTTTCTTCTACGTAGCATAGTTTTGGAAATATTCGTATTTGAAGTTTGGTTAATTTTTGTCTTGGATAAATTATGTTCTTACACTTTACACTTGAATATCTTAATAATTTCGAATCATATTGCAAATATATCTTTATAAATACCTTAATTAATCTATATTGGTGTCATTTAAATTCGAAATCATTGTGATTTATTAAGATATTATAGAAAATTCCGAGTTCAAATTGATTTTCGAAAGTACTTATATTTTAATCGATATCTCCTGAAATATTCGGTGTATCACCGTGAAATAAACAGTTTTGGATTCGTTAAGCTTCAAGCTTTCATTTGAGATACGAAATATTAAGATACGAAAAATTTTTTTTTTTTCATAAAAATTTCACCCATGGCTAGTCCATGGATTTTTTTTGGTCAAAAAATTTTTTTTTTTAAATAATGATTTTAGATGCCTCATTCGAAAGAATATACCTTCCTGAATAGTAGAAACTTTGTATTTTTCTTCTACGTAGCATAGTTTTGGAAATATTCGTATTTGAAGTTTGGTTAATTTTTGTCTTGGATAAATTATGTTCTTACACTTTACACTTGAATATCTTAATAATTTCGAATCATATTGCAAATATATCTTTATAAATACCTTAATTAATCTATATTGGTGTCATTTAAATTCGAAATCATTGTGATTTATTAAGATATTATAGAAAATTCCGAGTTCAAATTGATTTTCGAAAGTACTTATATTTTAATCGATATCTCCTGAAATATTCGGTGTATCACCGTGAAATAAACAGTTTTGGATTCGTTAAGCTTCAAGCTTTCATTTGAGATACGAAATATTAAGATACGAAAAATTTTTTTTTTTTCATAAAAATTTCACCCATGGTTAGTCCATGGATTTTTTTTGGTCAAAAAATTTTTTTTTTTAAATAATGATTTTAGATGCCTCATTCGAAAGAATATACCTTCCTGAATAGTAGAAACTTTGTATTTTTCTTCTACGTAGCATAGTTTTGGAAATATTCGTATTTGAAGTTTGGTTAATTTTTGTCTTGGATAAATTATGTTCTTACACTTTACACTTGAATATCTTAATAATTTCGAATCATATTGCAAATATATCTTTATAAATACCTTAATTAATCTATATTGGTGTCATTTAAATTCGAAATCATTGTGATTTATTAAGATATTATAGAAAATTCCGAGTTCAAATTGATTTTCGAAAGTACTTATATTTTAATCGATATCTCCTGAAATATTCGGTGTATCACCGTGAAATAAACAGTTTTGGATTCGTTAAGCTTCAAGCTTTCATTTGAGATACGAAATATTAAGATACGAAAAATTTTTTTTTTTTCATAAAAATTTCACCCATGGTTAGTCCATGGATTTTTTTTGGTCAAAAAATTTTTTTTTTTAAATAATGATTTTAGATGCCTCATTCGAAAGAATATACCTTCCTGAATAGTAGAAACTTTGTATTTTTCTTCTACGTAGCATAGTTTTGGAAATATTCGTATTTGAAGTTTGGTTAATTTTTGTCTTGGATAAATTATGTTCTTACACTTTACACTTGAATATCTTAATAATTTCGAATCATATTGCAAATATATCTTTATAAATACCTTAATTAATCTATATTGGTGTCATTTAAATTCGAAATCATTGTGATTTATTAAGATATTATAGAAAATTCCGAGTTCAAATTGATTTTCGAAAGTACTTATATTTTAATCGATATCTCCTGAAATATTCGGTGTATCACCGTGAAATAAACAGTTTTGGATTCGTTAAGCTTCAAGCTTTCATTTGAGATACGAAATATTAAGATACGAAAAATTTTTTTTTTTTCATAAAAATTTCACCCATGGTTAGTCCATGGATTTTTTTTGGTCAAAAAATTTTTTTTTTTAAATAATGATTTTAGATGCCTCATTCGAAAGAATATACCTTCCTGAATAGTAGAAACTTTGTATTTTTCTTCTACGTAGCATAGTTTTGGAAATATTCGTATTTGAAGTTTGGTTAATTTTTGTCTTGGATAAATTATGTTCTTACACTTTACACTTGAATATCTTAATAATTTCGAATCATATTGCAAATATATCTTTATAAATACCTTAATTAATCTATATTGGTGTCATTTAAATTCGAAATCATTGTGATTTATTAAGATATTATAGAAAATTCCGAGTTCAAATTGATTTTCGAAAGTACTTATATTTTAATCGATATCTCCTGAAATATTCGGTGTATCACCGTGAAATAAACAGTTTTGGATTCGTTAAGCTTCAAGCTTTCATTTGAGATACGAAATATTAAGATACGAAAAATTTTTTTTTTTTCATAAAAATTTCACCCATGGTTAGTCCATGGATTTTTTTTGGTCAAAAAATTTTTTTTTTTAAATAATGATTTTAGATGCCTCATTCGAAAGAATATACCTTCCTGAATAGTAGAAACTTTGTATTTTTCTTCTACGTAGCATAGTTTTGGAAATATTCGTATTTGAAGTTTGGTTAATTTTTGTCTTGGATAAATTATGTTCTTACACTTTACACTTGAATATCTTAATAATTTCGAATCATATTGCAAATATATCTTTATAAATACCTTAATTAATCTATATTGGTGTCATTTAAATTCGAAATCATTGTGATTTATTAAGATATTATAGAAAATTCCGAGTTCAAATTGATTTTCGAAAGTACTTATATTTTAATCGATATCTCCTGAAATATTCGGTGTATCACCGTGAAATAAACAGTTTTGGATTCGTTAAGCTTCAAGCTTTCATTTGAGATACGAAATATTAAGATACGAAAAATTTTTTTTTTTTCATAAAAATTTCACCCATGGTTAGTCCATGGATTTTTTTTGGTCAAAAAATTTTTTTTTTTAAATAATGATTTTAGATGCCTCATTCGAAAGAATATACCTTCCTGAATAGTAGAAACTTTGTATTTTTCTTCTACGTAGCATAGTTTTGGAAATATTCGTATTTGAAGTTTGGTTAATTTTTGTCTTGGATAAATTATGTTCTTACACTTTACACTTGAATATCTTAATAATTTCGAATCATATTGCAAATATATCTTTATAAATACCTTAATTAATCTATATTGGTGTCATTTAAATTCGAAATCATTGTGATTTATTAAGATATTATAGAAAATTCCGAGTTCAAATTGATTTTCGAAAGTACTTATATTTTAATCGATATCTCCTGAAATATTCGGTGTATCACCGTGAAATAAACAGTTTTGGATTCGTTAAGCTTCAAGCTTTCATTTGAGATACGAAATATTAAGATACGAAAAATTTTTTTTTTTTCATAAAAATTTCACCCATGGTTAGTCCATGGATTTTTTTTGGTCAAAAAATTTTTTTTTTTAAATAATGATTTTAGATGCCTCATTCGAAAGAATATACCTTCCTGAATAGTAGAAACTTTGTATTTTTCTTCTACGTAGCATAGTTTTGGAAATATTCGTATTTGAAGTTTGGTTAATTTTTGTCTTGGATAAATTATGTTCTTACACTTTACACTTGAATATCTTAATAATTTCGAATCATATTGCAAATATATCTTTATAAATACCTTAATTAATCTATATTGGTGTCATTTAAATTCGAAATCATTGTGATTTATTAAGATATTATAGAAAATTCCGAGTTCAAATTGATTTTCGAAAGTACTTATATTTTAATCGATATCTCCTGAAATATTCGGTGTATCACCGTGAAATAAACAGTTTTGGATTCGTTAAGCTTCAAGCTTTCATTTGAGATACGAAATATTAAGATACGAAAAATTTTTTTTTTTTCATAAAAATTTCACCCATGGTTAGTCCATGGATTTTTTTTGGTCAAAAAATTTTTTTTTTTAAATAATGATTTTAGATGCCTCATTCGAAAGAATATACCTTCCTGAATAGTAGAAACTTTGTATTTTTCTTCTACGTAGCATAGTTTTGGAAATATTCGTATTTGAAGTTTGGTTAATTTTTGTCTTGGATAAATTATGTTCTTACACTTTACACTTGAATATCTTAATAATTTCGAATCATATTGCAAATATATCTTTATAAATACCTTAATTAATCTATATTGGTGTCATTTAAATTCGAAATCATTGTGATTTATTAAGATATTATAGAAAATTCCGAGTTCAAATTGATTTTCGAAAGTACTTATATTTTAATCGATATCTCCTGAAATATTCGGTGTATCACCGTGAAATAAACAGTTTTGGATTCGTTAAGCTTCAAGCTTTCATTTGAGATACGAAATATTAAGATACGAAAAATTTTTTTTTTTTCATAAAAATTTCACCCATGGTTAGTCCATGGATTTTTTTTGGTCAAAAAATTTTTTTTTTTAAATAATGATTTTAGATGCCTCATTCGAAAGAATATACCTTCCTGAATAGTAGAAACTTTGTATTTTTCTTCTACGTAGCATAGTTTTGGAAATATTCGTATTTGAAGTTTGGTTAATTTTTGTCTTGGATAAATTATGTTCTTACACTTTACACTTGAATATCTTAATAATTTCGAATCATATTGCAAATATATCTTTATAAATACCTTAATTAATCTATATTGGTGTCATTTAAATTCGAAATCATTGTGATTTATTAAGATATTATAGAAAATTCCGAGTTCAAATTGATTTTCGAAAGTACTTATATTTTAATCGATATCTCCTGAAATATTCGGTGTATCACCGTGAAATAAACAGTTTTGGATTCGTTAAGCTTCAAGCTTTCATTTGAGATACGAAATATTAAGATACGAAAAATTTTTTTTTTTTCATAAAAATTTCACCCATGGTTAGTCCATGGATTTTTTTTGGTCAAAAAATTTTTTTTTTTAAATAATGATTTTAGATGCCTCATTCGAAAGAATATACCTTCCTGAATAGTAGAAACTTTGTATTTTTCTTCTACGTAGCATAGTTTTGGAAATATTCGTATTTGAAGTTTGGTTAATTTTTGTCTTGGATAAATTATGTTCTTACACTTTACACTTGAATATCTTAATAATTTCGAATCATATTGCAAATATATCTTTATAAATACCTTAATTAATCTATATTGGTGTCATTTAAATTCGAAATCATTGTGATTTATTAAGATATTATAGAAAATTCCGAGTTCAAATTGATTTTCGAAAGTACTTATATTTTAATCGATATCTCCTGAAATATTCGGTGTATCACCGTGAAATAAACAGTTTTGGATTCGTTAAGCTTCAAGCTTTCATTTGAGATACGAAATATTAAGATACGAAAAATTTTTTTTTTTTCATAAAAATTTCACCCATGGTTAGTCCATGGATTTTTTTTGGTCAAAAAATTTTTTTTTTTAAATAATGATTTTAGATGCCTCATTCGAAAGAATATACCTTCCTGAATAGTAGAAACTTTGTATTTTTCTTCTACGTAGCATAGTTTTGGAAATATTCGTATTTGAAGTTTGGTTAATTTTTGTCTTGGATAAATTATGTTCTTACACTTTACACTTGAATATCTTAATAATTTCGAATCATATTGCAAATATATCTTTATAAATACCTTAATTAATCTATATTGGTGTCATTTAAATTCGAAATCATTGTGATTTATTAAGATATTATAGAAAATTCCGAGTTCAAATTGATTTTCGAAAGTACTTATATTTTAATCGATATCTCCTGAAATATTCGGTGTATCACCGTGAAATAAACAGTTTTGGATTCGTTAAGCTTCAAGCTTTCATTTGAGATACGAAATATTAAGATACGAAAAATTTTTTTTTTTTCATAAAAATTTCACCCATGGTTAGTCCATGGATTTTTTTTGGTCAAAAAATTTTTTTTTTTAAATAATGATTTTAGATGCCTCATTCGAAAGAATATACCTTCCTGAATAGTAGAAACTTTGTATTTTTCTTCTACGTAGCATAGTTTTGGAAATATTCGTATTTGAAGTTTGGTTAATTTTTGTCTTGGATAAATTATGTTCTTACACTTTACACTTGAATATCTTAATAATTTCGAATCATATTGCAAATATATCTTTATAAATACCTTAATTAATCTATATTGGTGTCATTTAAATTCGAAATCATTGTGATTTATTAAGATATTATAGAAAATTCCGAGTTCAAATTGATTTTCGAAAGTACTTATATTTTAATCGATATCTCCTGAAATATTCGGTGTATCACCGTGAAATAAACAGTTTTGGATTCGTTAAGCTTCAAGCTTTCATTTGAGATACGAAATATTAAGATACGAAAATTTTTTTTTTTTTTCATAAAAATTTCACCCATGGTTAGTCCATGGATTTTTTTTGGTCAAAAAATTTTTTTTTTTAAATAATGATTTTAGATGCCTCATTCGAAAGAATATACCTTCCTGAATAGTAGAAACTTTGTATTTTTCTTCTACGTAGCATAGTTTTGGAAATATTCGTATTTGAAGTTTGGTTAATTTTTGTCTTGGATAAATTATGTTCTTACACTTTACACTTGAATATCTTAATAATTTCGAATCATATTGCAAATATATCTTTATAAATACCTTAATTAATCTATATTGGTGTCATTTAAATTCGAAATCATTGTGATTTATTAAGATATTATAGAAAATTCCGAGTTCAAATTGATTTTCGAAAGTACTTATATTTTAATCGATATCTCCTGAAATATTCGGTGTATCACCGTGAAATAAACAGTTTTGGATTCGTTAAGCTTCAAGCTTTCATTTGAGATACGAAATATTAAGATACGAAAAATTTTTTTTTTTTCATAAAAATTTCACCCATGGTTAGTCCATGGATTTTTTTTGGTCAAAAAATTTTTTTTTTTAAATAATGATTTTAGATGCCTCATTCGAAAGAATATACCTTCCTGAATAGTAGAAACTTTGTATTTTTCTTCTACGTAGTAGATAGTAGATAGAATAGTAGAAACTTTGTATTTTTCTTCTAATATTCGTATTTGAAGTTTGGTTAATTTTTGTCTTGGATAAATTATGTTCTTACACTTTACACTTGAATATCTTAATAATTTCGAATCATATTGCAAATATATCTTTATAAATACCTTAATTAATCTATATTGGTGTCATTTAAATTCGAAATCATTGTGATTTATTAAGATATTATAGAAAATTCCGAGTTCAAATTGATTTTCGAAAGTACTTATATTTTAATCGATATCTCCTGAAATATTCGGTGTATCACCGTGAAATAAACAGTTTTGGATTCGTTAAGCTTCAAGCTTTCATTTGAGATACGAAATATTAAGATACGAAAAATTTTTTTTTTTCCATAAAAATTTCACCCATGGTTAGTCCATGGATTTTTTTTGGTCAAAAAATTTTTTTTTTTAAATAATGATTTTAGATGCCTCATTCGAAAGAATATACCTTCCTGAATAGTAGAAACTTTGTATTTTTCTTCTACGTAGCATAGTTTTGGAAATATTCGTATTTGAAGTTTGGTTAATTTTTGTCTTGGATAAATTATGTTCTTACACTTTACACTTGAATATCTTAATAATTTCGAATCATATTGCAAATATATCTTTATAAATACCTTAATTAATCTATATTGGTGTCATTTAAATTCGAAATCATTGTGATTTATTAAGATATTATAGAAAATTCCGAGTTCAAATTGATTTTCGAAAGTACTTATATTTTAATCGATATCTCCTGAAATATTCGGTGTATCACCGTGAAATAAACAGTTTTGGATTCGTTAAGCTTCAAGCTTTCATTTGAGATACGAAATATTAAGATACGAAAAATTTTTTTTTTTTCATAAAAATTTCACCCATGGTTAGTCCATGGATTTTTTTTGGTCAAAAAATTTTTTTTTTTAAATAATGATTTTAGATGCCTCATTCGAAAGAATATACCTTCCTGAATAGTAGAAACTTTGTATTTTTCTTCTACGTAGCATAGTTTTGGAAATATTCGTATTTGAAGTTTGGTTAATTTTTGTCTTGGATAAATTATGTTCTTACACTTTACACTTGAATATCTTAATAATTTCGAATCATATTGCAAATATATCTTTATAAATACCTTAATTAATCTATATTGGTGTCATTTAAATTCGAAATCATTGTGATTTATTAAGATATTATAGAAAATTCCGAGTTCAAATTGATTTTCGAAAGTACTTATATTTTAATCGATATCTCCTGAAATATTCGGTGTATCACCGTGAAATAAACAGTTTTCGATTCGTTAAGCTTCAAGCTTTCATTTGAGATACGAAATATTAAGATACGAAAAATTTTTTTTTTCCATAAAAATTTCACCCATGGTTAGTCCATGGATTTTTTTTGGTCAAAAAAAATTTTTTTTTAAATAATGATTTAAGATGCCTCATTCGAAAGAATATACCTTCCTGAATAGTAGAAACTTTGTATTTTTCTTCTACGTAGCATAGTTTTGGAAATATTCGTATTTGAAGTTTGGTTAATTTTTGTCTTGGATAAATTATGTTCTTACACTTTACACTTGAATATCTTAATAATTTCGAATCATATTGCAAATATATCTTTATAAATACCTTAATTAATCTATATTGGTGTCATTTAAATTCGAAATCATTGTGATTTATTAAGATATTATAGAAAATTCCGAGTTCAAATTGATTTTCGAAAGTACTTATATTTTAATCGATATCTCCTGAAATATTCGGTGTATCACCGTGAAATAAACAGTTTTCGATTCGTTAAGCTTCAAGCTTTCATTTGAGATACGAAATATTAAGATACGAAAAATTTTTTTTTTTCATAAAAATTTCACCCATGGTTAGTCCATGGATTTTTTTTGGTCAAAAAATTTTTTTTTTTAAATAATGATTTTAGATGCCTCATTCGAAAGAATATACCTTCCTGAATAGTAGAAACTTTGTATTTTTCTTCTACGTAGCATAGTTTTGGAAATATTCGTATTTGAAGTTTGGTTAATTTTTGTCTTGGATAAATTATGTTCTTACACTTTACACTTGAATATCTTAATAATTTCGAATCATATTGCAAATATATCTTTATAAATACCTTAATTAATCTATATTGGTGTCATTTAAATTCGAAATCATTGTGATTTATTAAGATATTATAGAAAATTCCGAGTTCAAATTGATTTTCGAAAGTACTTATATTTTAATCGATATCTCCTGAAATATTCGGTGTATCACCGTGAAATAAACAGTTTTGGATTCGTTAAGCTTCAAGCTTTCATTTGAGATACGAAATATTAAGATACGAAAAATTTTTTTTTTCATAAAAATTTCACCCATGGTTAGTCCATGGATTTTTTTTGGTCAAAAAATTTTTTTTTTTAAATAATGATTTTAGATGCCTCATTCGAAAGAATATACCTTCCTGAATAGTAGAAACTTTGTATTTTTCTTCTACGTAGCATAGTTTTGGAAATATTCGTATTTGAAGTTTGGTTAATTTTTGTCTTGGATAAATTATGTTCTTACACTTTACACTTGAATATCTTAATAATTTCGAATCATATTGCAAATATATCTTTATAAATACCTTAATTAATCTATATTGGTGTCATTTAAATTCGAAATCATTGTGATTTATTAAGATATTATAGAAAATTCCGAGTTCAAATTGATTTTCGAAAGTACTTATATTTTAATCGATATCTCCTGAAATATTCGGTGTATCACCGTGAAATAAACAGTTTTCGATTCGTTAAGCTTCAAGCTTTCATTTGAGATACGAAATATTAAGATACGAAAAATTTTTTTTTTTCATAAAAATTTCACCCATGGTTAGTCCATGGATTTTTTTTGGTCAAAAAATTTTTTTTTTTAAATAATGATTTTAGATGCCTCATTCGAAAGAATATACCTTCCTGAATAGTAGAAACTTTGTATTTTTCTTCTACGTAGCATAGTTTTGGAAATATTCGTATTTGAAGTTTGGTTAATTTTTGTCTTGGATAAATTATGTTCTTACACTTTACACTTGAATATCTTAATAATTTCGAATCATATTGCAAATATATCTTTATAAATACCTTAATTAATCTATATTGGTGTCATTTAAATTCGAAATCATTGTGATTTATTAAGATATTATAGAAAATTCCGAGTTCAAATTGATTTTCGAAAGTACTTATATTTTAATCGATATCTCCTGAAATATTCGGTGTATCACCGTGAAATAAACAGTTTTCGATTCGTTAAGCTTCAAGCTTTCATTTGAGATACGAAATATTAAGATACGAAAAATTTTTTTTTTTCATAAAAATTTCACCCATGGTTAGTCCATGGATTTTTTTTGGTCAAAAAATTTTTTTTTTTAAATAATGATTTTAGATGCCTCATTCGAAAGAATATACCTTCCTGAATAGTAGAAACTTTGTATTTTTCTTCTACGTAGCATAGTTTTGGAAATATTCGTATTTGAAGTTTGGTTAATTTTTGTCTTGGATAAATTATGTTCTTACACTTTACACTTGAATATCTTAATAATTTCGAATCATATTGCAAATATATCTTTATAAATACCTTAATTAATCTATATTGGTGTCATTTAAATTCGAAATCATTGTGATTTATTAAGATATTATAGAAAATTCCGAGTTCAAATTGATTTTCGAAAGTACTTATATTTTAATCGATATCTCCTGAAATATTCGGTGTATCACCGTGAAATAAACAGTTTTGGATTCGTTAAGCTTCAAGCTTTCATTTGAGATACGAAATATTAAGATACGAAAAATTTTTTTTTTTTCATAAAAATTTCACCCATGGTTAGTCCATGGATTTTTTTTGGTCAAAAAATTTTTTTTTTTAAATAATGATTTTAGATGCCTCATTCGAAAGAATATACCTTCCTGAATAGTAGAAACTTTGTATTTTTCTTCTACGTAGCATAGTTTTGGAAATATTCGTATTTGAAGTTTGGTTAATTTTTGTCTTGGATAAATTATGTTCTTACACTTTACACTTGAATATCTTAATAATTTCGAATCATATTGCAAATATATCTTTATAAATACCTTAATTAATCTATATTGGTGTCATTTAAATTCGAAATCATTGTGATTTATTAAGATATTATAGAAAATTCCGAGTTCAAATTGATTTTCGAAAGTACTTATATTTTAATCGATATCTCCTGAAATATTCGGTGTATCACCGTGAAATAAACAGTTTTCGATTCGTTAAGCTTCAAGCTTTCATTTGAGATACGAAATATTAAGATACGAAAAATTTTTTTTTTTCATAAAAATTTCACCCATGGTTAGTCCATGGATTTTTTTTGGTCAAAAAATTTTTTTTTTTAAATAATGATTTTAGATGCCTCATTCGAAAGAATATACCTTCCTGAATAGTAGAAACTTTGTATTTTTCTTCTACGTAGCATAGTTTTGGAAATATTCGTATTTGAAGTTTGGTTAATTTTTGTCTTGGATAAATTATGTTCTTACACTTTACACTTGAATATCTTAATAATTTCGAATCATATTGCAAATATATCTTTATAAATACCTTAATTAATCTATATTGGTGTCATTTAAATTCGAAATCATTGTGATTTATTAAGATATTATAGAAAATTCCGAGTTCAAATTGATTTTCGAAAGTACTTATATTTTAATCGATATCTCCTGAAATATTCGGTGTATCACCGTGAAATAAACAGTTTTCGATTCGTTAAGCTTCAAGCTTTCATTTGAGATACGAAATATTAAGATACGAAAAATTTTTTTTTTTTCATAAAAATTTCACCCATGGTTAGTCCATGGATTTTTTTTGGTCAAAAAATTTTTTTTTTTAAATAATGATTTTAGATGCCTCATTCGAAAGAATATACCTTCCTGAATAGTAGAAACTTTGTATTTTTCTTCTACGTAGCATAGTTTTGGAAATATTCGTATTTGAAGTTTGGTTAATTTTTGTCTTGGATAAATTATGTTCTTACACTTTACACTTGAATATCTTAATAATTTCGAATCATATTGCAAATATATCTTTATAAATACCTTAATTAATCTATATTGGTGTCATTTAAATTCGAAATCATTGTGATTTATTAAGATATTATAGAAAATTCCGAGTTCAAATTGATTTTCGAAAGTACTTATATTTTAATCGATATCTCCTGAAATATTCGGTGTATCACCGTGAAATAAACAGTTTTGGATTCGTTAAGCTTCAAGCTTTCATTTGAGATACGAAATATTAAGATACGAAAATTTTTTTTTTTTTCATAAAAATTTCACCCATGGTTGGTCCATGGATTTTTTTTGGTCAAAAAATTTTTTTTTTTAAATAATGATTTTAGATGCCTCATTCGAAAGAATATACCTTCCTGAATAGTAGAAACTTTGTATTTTTCTTCTACGTAGCATAGTTTTGGAAATATTCGTATTTGAAGTTTGGTTAATTTTTGTCTTGGATAAATTATGTTCTTACACTTTACACTTGAATATCTTAATAATTTCGAATCATATTGCAAATATATCTTTATAAATACCTTAATTAATCTATATTGGTGTCATTTAAATTCGAAATCATTGTGATTTATTAAGATATTATAGAAAATTCCGAGTTCAAATTGATTTTCGAAAGTACTTATATTTTAATCGATATCTCCTGAAATATTCGGTGTATCACCGTGAAATAAACAGTTTTCGATTCGTTAAGCTTCAAGCTTTCATTTGAGATACGAAATATTAAGATACGAAAAATTTTTTTTTTTTCATAAAAATTTCACCCATGGTTAGTCCATGGATTTTTTTTGGTCAAAAAATTTTTTTTTTTAAATAATGATTTTAGATGCCTCATTCGAAAGAATATACCTTCCTGAATAGTAGAAACTTTGTATTTTTCTTCTACGTAGCATAGTTTTGGAAATATTCGTATTTGAAGTTTGGTTAATTTTTGTCTTGGATAAATTATGTTCTTACACTTTACACTTGAATATCTTAATAATTTCGAATCATATTGCAAATATATCTTTATAAATACCTTAATTAATCTATATTGGTGTCATTTAAATTCGAAATCATTGTGATTTATTAAGATATTATAGAAAATTCCGAGTTCAAATTGATTTTCGAAAGTACTTATATTTTAATCGATATCTCCTGAAATATTCGGTGTATCACCGTGAAATAAACAGTTTTCGATTCGTTAAGCTTCAAGCTTTCATTTGAGATACGAAATATTAAGATACGAAAAATTTTTTTTTTTTCATAAAAATTTCACCCATGGTTAGTCCATGGATTTTTTTTGGTCAAAAAATTTTTTTTTTTAAATAATGATTTTAGATGCCTCATTCGAAAGAATATACCTTCCTGAATAGTAGAAACTTTGTATTTTTCTTCTACGTAGCATAGTTTTGGAAATATTCGTATTTGAAGTTTGGTTAATTTTTGTCTTGGATAAATTATGTTCTTACACTTTACACTTGAATATCTTAATAATTTCGAATCATATTGCAAATATATCTTTATAAATACCTTAATTAATCTATATTGGTGTCATTTAAATTCGAAATCATTGTGATTTATTAAGATATTATAGAAAATTCCGAGTTCAAATTGATTTTCGAAAGTACTTATATTTTAATCGATATCTCCTGAAATATTCGGTGTATCACCGTGAAATAAACAGTTTTGGATTCGTTAAGCTTCAAGCTTTCATTTGAGATACGAAATATTAAGATACGAAAAATTTTTTTTTTTTCATAAAAATTTCACCCATGGTTAGTCCATGGATTTTTTTTGGTCAAAAAATTTTTTTTTTTAAATAATGATTTTAGATGCCTCATTCGAAAGAATATACCTTCCTGAATAGTAGAAACTTTGTATTTTTCTTCTACGTAGCATAGTTTTGGAAATATTCGTATTTGAAGTTTGGTTAATTTTTGTCTTGGATAAATTATGTTCTTACACTTTACACTTGAATATCTTAATAATTTCGAATCATATTGCAAATATATCTTTATAAATACCTTAATTAATCTATATTGGTGTCATTTAAATTCGAAATCATTGTGATTTATTAAGATATTATAGAAAATTCCGAGTTCAAATTGATTTTCGAAAGTACTTATATTTTAATCGATATCTCCTGAAATATTCGGTGTATCACCGTGAAATAAACAGTTTTGGATTCGTTAAGCTTCAAGCTTTCATTTGAGATACGAAATATTAAGATACGAAAAATTTTTTTTTTTTCATAAAAATTTCACCCATGGTTAGTCCATGGATTTTTTTTGGTCAAAAAATTTTTTTTTTTAAATAATGATTTTAGATGCCTCATTCGAAAGAATATACCTTCCTGAATAGTAGAAACTTTGTATTTTTCTTCTACGTAGCATAGTTTTGGAAATATTCGTATTTGAAGTTTGGTTAATTTTTGTCTTGGATAAATTATGTTCTTACACTTTACACTTGAATATCTTAATAATTTCGAATCATATTGCAAATATATCTTTATAAATACCTTAATTAATCTATATTGGTGTCATTTAAATTCGAAATCATTGTGATTTATTAAGATATTATAGAAAATTCCGAGTTCAAATTGATTTTCGAAAGTACTTATATTTTAATCGATATCTCCTGAAATATTCGGTGTATCACCGTGAAATAAACAGTTTTGGATTCGTTAAGCTTCAAGCTTTCATTTGAGATACGAAATATTAAGATACGAAAAATTTTTTTTTTTTCATAAAAATTTCACCCATGGTTAGTCCATGGATTTTTTTTGGTCAAAAAATTTTTTTTTTTAAATAATGATTTTAGATGCCTCATTCGAAAGAATATACCTTCCTGAATAGTAGAAACTTTGTATTTTTCTTCTACGTAGCATAGTTTTGGAAATATTCGTATTTGAAGTTTGGTTAATTTTTGTCTTGGATAAATTATGTTCTTACACTTTACACTTGAATATCTTAATAATTTCGAATCATATTGCAAATATATCTTTATAAATACCTTAATTAATCTATATTGGTGTCATTTAAATTCGAAATCATTGTGATTTATTAAGATATTATAGAAAATTCCGAGTTCAAATTGATTTTCGAAAGTACTTATATTTTAATCGATATCTCCTGAAATATTCGGTGTATCACCGTGAAATAAACAGTTTTCGATTCGTTAAGCTTCAAGCTTTCATTTGAGATACGAAATATTAAGATACGAAAATTTTTTTTTTTTTCATAAAAATTTCACCCATGGTTAGTCCATGGATTTTTTTTGGTCAAAAAATTTTTTTTTTTAAATAATGATTTTAGATGCCTCATTCGAAAGAATATACCTTCCTGAATAGTAGAAACTTTGTATTTTTCTTCTACGTAGCATAGTTTTGGAAATATTCGTATTTGAAGTTTGGTTAATTTTTGTCTTGGATAAATTATGTTCTTACACTTTACACTTGAATATCTTAATAATTTCGAATCATATTGCAAATATATCTTTATAAATACCTTAATTAATCTATATTGGTGTCATTTAAATTCGAAATCATTGTGATTTATTAAGATATTATAGAAAATTCCGAGTTCAAATTGATTTTCGAAAGTACTTATATTTTAATCGATATCTCCTGAAATATTCGGTGTATCACCGTGAAATAAACAGTTTTGGATTCGTTAAGCTTCAAGCTTTCATTTGAGATACGAAATATTAAGATACGAAAAATTTTTTTTTTTTCATAAAAATTTCACCCATGGTTAGTCCATGGATTTTTTTTGGTCAAAAAATTTTTTTTTTTAAATAATGATTTTAGATGCCTCATTCGAAAGAATATACCTTCCTGAATAGTAGAAACTTTGTATTTTTCTTCTACGTAGCATAGTTTTGGAAATATTCGTATTTGAAGTTTGGTTAATTTTTGTCTTGGATAAATTATGTTCTTACACTTTACACTTGAATATCTTAATAATTTCGAATCATATTGCAAATATATCTTTATAAATACCTTAATTAATCTATATTGGTGTCATTTAAATTCGAAATCATTGTGATTTATTAAGATATTATAGAAAATTCCGAGTTCAAATTGATTTTCGAAAGTACTTATATTTTAATCGATATCTCCTGAAATATTCGGTGTATAGTAGAAACTTTGTATTTTTCTTCTACGTAGCATAGTTTTGGAAATATTCGTATTTGAAGTTTGGTTAATTTTTGTCTTGGATAAATTATGTTCTTACACTTTACACTTGAATATCTTAATAATTTCGAATCATATTGCAAATATATCTTTATAAATACCTTAATTAATCTATATTGGTGTCATTTAAATTCGAAATCATTGTGATTTATTAAGATATTATAGAAAATTCCGAGTTCAAATTGATTTTCGAAAGTACTTATATTTTAATCGATATCTCCTGAAATATTCGGTGTATCACCGTGAAATAAACAGTTTTGGATTCGTTAAGCTTCAAGCTTTCATTTGAGATGCGAAATATTAAGATACGAAAAATTTTTTTTTTTTCATAAAAATTTCACCCATGGTTAGTCCATGGATTTTTTTTGGTAAAAAAATTTTTTTTTTTAAATAATGATTTTAGATGCCTCATTCGAAAGAATATACCTTCCTGAATAGTAGAAACTTTGTATTTTTCTTCTACGTAGCATAGTTTTGGAAATATTCGTATTTGAAGTTTGGTTAATTTTTGTCTTGGATAAATTATGTTCTTACACTTTACACTTGAATATCTTAATAATTTCGAATCATATTGCAAATATATCTTTATAAATACCTTAATTAATCTATATTGGTGTCATTTAAATTCGAAATCATTGTGATTTATTAAGATATTATAGAAAATTCCGAGTTCAAATTGATTTTCGAAAGTACTTATATTTTAATCGATATCTCCTGAAATATTCGGTGTATCACCGTGAAATAAACAGTTTTGGATTCGTTAAGCTTCAATCTTTCATTTGAGATACGAAATATTAAGATACGAAAAATATTTTTTTTTTCATAAAAATTTCACCCATGGTTAGTCCATGGATTTTTTTTGGTCAAAAAAATTTTTTTTTTAAATAATGATTTTAGATGCCTCATTCGAAAGAATATACCTTCCTGAATAGTAGAAACTTTGTATTTTTCTTCTACGTAGCATAGTTTTGGAAATATTCGTATTTGAAGTTTGGTTAATTTTTGTCTTGGATAAATTATGTTCTTACACTTTACACTTGAATATCTTAATAATTTCGAATCATATTGCAAATATATCTTTATAAATACCTTAATTAATCTATATTGGTGTCATTTAAATTCGAAATCATTGTGATTTATTAAGATATTATAGAAAATTCCGAGTTCAAATTGATTTTCGAAAGTACTTATATTTTAATCGATATCTCCTGAAATATTCGGTGTATCACCGTGAAATAAACAGTTTTCGATTCGTTAAGCTTCAAGCTTTCATTTGAGATGCGAAATATTAAGATACGAAAAATTTTTTTTTTTTCATAAAAATTTCACCCATGGTTAGTCCATGGATTTTTTTTGGTCAAAAAATTTTTTTTTTTAAATAATGATTTTAGATGCCTCATTCGAAAGAATATACCTTCCTGAATAGTAGAAACTTTGTATTTTTCTTCTACGTAGCATAGTTTTGGAAATATTCGTATTTGAAGTTTGGTTAATTTTTGTCTTGGATAAATTATGTTCTTACACTTTACACTTGAATATCTTAATAATTTCGAATCATATTGCAAATATATCTTTATAAATACCTTAATTAATCTATATTGGTGTCATTTAAATTCGAAATCATTGTGATTTATTAAGATATTATAGAAAATTCCGAGTTCAAATTGATTTTCGAAAGTACTTATATTTTAATCGATATCTCCTGAAATATTCGGTGTATCACCGTGAAATAAACAGTTTTGGATTCGTTAAGCTTCAAGCTTTCATTTGAGATACGAAATATTAAGATACGAAAAATTTTTTTTTTTTCATAAAAATTTCACCCATGGTTAGTCCATGGATTTTTTTTGGTCAAAAAATTTTTTTTTTTAAATAATGATTTTAGATGCCTCATTCGAAAGAATATACCTTCCTGAATAGTAGAAACTTTGTATTTTTCTTCTACGTAGCATAGTTTTGGAAATATTCGTATTTGAAGTTTGGTTAATTTTTGTCTTGGATAAATTATGTTCTTACACTTTACACTTGAATATCTTAATAATTTCGAATCATATTGCAAATATATCTTTATAAATACCTTAATTAATCTATATTGGTGTCATTTAAATTCGAAATCATTGTGATTTATTAAGATATTATAGAAAATTCCGAGTTCAAATTGATTTTCGAAAGTACTTATATTTTAATCGATATCTCCTGAAATATTCGGTGTATCACCGTGAAATAAACAGTTTTGGATTCGTTAAGCTTCAAGCTTTCATTTGAGATACGAAATATTAAGATACGAAAAATTTTTTTTTTTTCATAAAAATTTCACCCATGGTTAGTCCATGGATTTTTTTTGGTCAAAAAATTTTTTTTTTTAAATAATGATTTTAGATGCCTCATTCGAAAGAATATACCTTCCTGAATAGTAGAAACTTTGTATTTTTCTTCTACGTAGCATAGTTTTGGAAATATTCGTATTTGAAGTTTGGTTAATTTTTGTCTTGGATAAATTATGTTCTTACACTTTACACTTGAATATCTTAATAATTTCGAATCATATTGCAAATATATCTTTATAAATACCTTAATTAATCTATATTGGTGTCATTTAAATTCGAAATCATTGTGATTTATTAAGATATTATAGAAAATTCCGAGTTCAAATTGATTTTCGAAAGTACTTATATTTTAATCGATATCTCCTGAAATATTCGGTGTATCACCGTGAAATAAACAGTTTTGGATTCGTTAAGCTTCAATCTTTCATTTGAGATACGAAATATTAAGATACGAAAAATTTTTTTTTTTTCATAAAAATTTCACCCATGGTTAGTCCATGGATTTTTTTTGGTCAAAAAAATTTTTTTTTTAAATAATGATTTTAGATGCCTCATTCGAAAGAATATACCTTCCTGAATAGTAGAAACTTTGTATTTTTCTTCTACGTAGCATAGTTTTGGAAATATTCGTATTTGAAGTTTGGTTAATTTTTGTCTTGGATAAATTATGTTCTTACACTTTACACTTGAATATCTTAATAATTTCGAATCATATTGCAAATATATCTTTATAAATACCTTAATTAATCTATATTGGTGTCATTTAAATTCGAAATCATTGTGATTTATTAAGATATTATAGAAAATTCCGAGTTCAAATTGATTTTCGAAAGTACTTATATTTTAATCGATATCTCCTGAAATATTCGGTGTATCACCGTGAAATAAACAGTTTTCGATTCGTTAAGCTTCAAGCTTTCATTTGAGATACGAAATATTAAGATACGAAAAATTTTTTTTTTTTCATAAAAATTTCACCCATGGTTAGTCCATGGATTTTTTTTGGTAAAAAAATTTTTTTTTTTAAATAATGATTTTAGATGCCTCATTCGAAAGAATATACCTTCCTGAATAGTAGAAACTTTGTATTTTTCTTCTACGTAGCATAGTTTTGGAAATATTCGTATTTGAAGTTTGGTTAATTTTTGTCTTGGATAAATTATGTTCTTACACTTTACACTTGAATATCTTAATAATTTCGAATCATATTGCAAATATATCTTTATAAATACCTTAATTAATCTATATTGGTGTCATTTAAATTCGAAATCATTGTGATTTATTAAGATATTATAGAAAATTCCGAGTTCAAATTGATTTTCGAAAGTACTTATATTTTAATCGATATCTCCTGAAATATTCGGTGTATCACCGTGAAATAAACAGTTTTGGATTCGTTAAGCTTCAAGCTTTCATTTGAGATACGAAATATTAAGATACGAAAAATTTTTTTTTTTTCATAAAAATTTCACCCATGGTTAGTCCATGGATTTTTTTTGGTCAAAAAATTTTTTTTTTTAAATAATGATTTTAGATGCCTCATTCGAAAGAATATACCTTCCTGAATAGTAGAAACTTTGTATTTTTCTTCTACGTAGCATAGTTTTGGAAATATTCGTATTTGAAGTTTGGTTAATTTTTGTCTTGGATAAATTATGTTCTTACACTTTACACTTGAATATCTTAATAATTTCGAATCATATTGCAAATATATCTTTATAAATACCTTAATTAATCTATATTGGTGTCATTTAAATTCGAAATCATTGTGATTTATTAAGATATTATAGAAAATTCCGAGTTCAAATTGATTTTCGAAAGTACTTATATTTTAATCGATATCTCCTGAAATATTCGGTGTATCACCGTGAAATAAACAGTTTTGGATTCGTTAAGCTTCAAGCTTTCATTTGAGATACGAAATATTAAGATACGAAAAATTTTTTTTTTTTCATAAAAATTTCACCCATGGTTAGTCCATGGATTTTTTTTGGTCAAAAAATTTTTTTTTTTAAATAATGATTTTAGATGCCTCATTCGAAAGAATATACCTTCCTGAATAGTAGAAACTTTGTATTTTTCTTCTACGTAGCATAGTTTTGGAAATATTCGTATTTGAAGTTTGGTTAATTTTTGTCTTGGATAAATTATGTTCTTACACTTTACACTTGAATATCTTAATAATTTCGAATCATATTGCAAATATATCTTTATAAATACCTTAATTAATCTATATTGGTGTCATTTAAATTCGAAATCATTGTGATTTATTAAGATATTATAGAAAATTCCGAGTTCAAATTGATTTTCGAAAGTACTTATATTTTAATCGATATCTCCTGAAATATTCGGTGTATCACCGTGAAATAAACAGTTTTGGATTCGTTAAGCTTCAATCTTTCATTTGAGATACGAAATATTAAGATACGAAAAATTTTTTTTTTTTCATAAAAATTTCACCCATGGTTAGTCCATGGATTTTTTTTGGTCAAAAAAATTTTTTTTTTAAATAATGATTTTAGATGCCTCATTCGAAAGAATATACCTTCCTGAATAGTAGAAACTTTGTATTTTTCTTCTACGTAGCATAGTTTTGGAAATATTCGTATTTGAAGTTTGGTTAATTTTTGTCTTGGATAAATTATGTTCTTACACTTTACACTTGAATATCTTAATAATTTCGAATCATATTGCAAATATATCTTTATAAATACCTTAATTAATCTATATTGGTGTCATTTAAATTCGAAATCATTGTGATTTATTAAGATATTATAGAAAATTCCGAGTTCAAATTGATTTTCGAAAGTACTTATATTTTAATCGATATCTCCTGAAATATTCGGTGTATCACCGTGAAATAAACAGTTTTCGATTCGTTAAGCTTCAAGCTTTCATTTGAGATACGAAATATTAAGATACGAAAAATTTTTTTTTTTTCATAAAAATTTCACCCATGGTTAGTCCATGGATTTTTTTTGGTAAAAAAATTTTTTTTTTTAAATAATGATTTTAGATGCCTCATTCGAAAGAATATACCTTCCTGAATAGTAGAAACTTTGTATTTTTCTTCTACGTAGCATAGTTTTGGAAATATTCGTATTTGAAGTTTGGTTAATTTTTGTCTTGGATAAATTATGTTCTTACACTTTACACTTGAATATCTTAATAATTTCGAATCATATTGCAAATATATCTTTATAAATACCTTAATTAATCTATATTGGTGTCATTTAAATTCGAAATCATTGTGATTTATTAAGATATTATAGAAAATTCCGAGTTCAAATTGATTTTCGAAAGTACTTATATTTTAATCGATATCTCCTGAAATATTCGGTGTATCACCGTGAAATAAACAGTTTTGGATTCGTTAAGCTTCAAGCTTTCATTTGAGATACGAAATATTAAGATACGAAAAATTTTTTTTTTTTCATAAAAATTTCACCCATGGTTAGTCCATGGATTTTTTTTGGTCAAAAAATTTTTTTTTTTAAATAATGATTTTAGATGCCTCATTCGAAAGAATATACCTTCCTGAATAGTAGAAACTTTGTATTTTTCTTCTACGTAGCATAGTTTTGGAAATATTCGTATTTGAAGTTTGGTTAATTTTTGTCTTGGATAAATTATGTTCTTACACTTTACACTTGAATATCTTAATAATTTCGAATCATATTGCAAATATATCTTTATAAATACCTTAATTAATCTATATTGGTGTCATTTAAATTCGAAATCATTGTGATTTATTAAGATATTATAGAAAATTCCGAGTTCAAATTGATTTTCGAAAGTACTTATATTTTAATCGATATCTCCTGAAATATTCGGTGTATCACCGTGAAATAAACAGTTTTGGATTCGTTAAGCTTCAAGCTTTCATTTGAGATACGAAATATTAAGATACGAAAAATTTTTTTTTTTTCATAAAAATTTCACCCATGGTTAGTCCATGGATTTTTTTTGGTCAAAAAATTTTTTTTTTTAAATAATGATTTTAGATGCCTCATTCGAAAGAATATACCTTCCTGAATAGTAGAAACTTTGTATTTTTCTTCTACGTAGCATAGTTTTGGAAATATTCGTATTTGAAGTTTGGTTAATTTTTGTCTTGGATAAATTATGTTCTTACACTTTACACTTGAATATCTTAATAATTTCGAATCATATTGCAAATATATCTTTATAAATACCTTAATTAATCTATATTGGTGTCATTTAAATTCGAAATCATTGTGATTTATTAAGATATTATAGAAAATTCCGAGTTCAAATTGATTTTCGAAAGTACTTATATTTTAATCGATATCTCCTGAAATATTCGGTGTATCACCGTGAAATAAACAGTTTTGGATTCGTTAAGCTTCAAGCTTTCATTTGAGATACGAAATATTAAGATACGAAAAATTTTTTTTTTTTCATAAAAATTTCACCCATGGTTAGTCCATGGATTTTTTTTGGTCAAAAAATTTTTTTTTTTAAATAATGATTTTAGATGCCTCATTCGAAAGAATATACCTTCCTGAATAGTAGAAACTTTGTATTTTTCTTCTACGTAGCATAGTTTTGGAAATATTCGTATTTGAAGTTTGGTTAATTTTTGTCTTGGATAAATTATGTTCTTACACTTTACACTTGAATATCTTAATAATTTCGAATCATATTGCAAATATATCTTTATAAATACCTTAATTAATCTATATTGGTGTCATTTAAATTCGAAATCATTGTGATTTATTAAGATATTATAGAAAATTCCGAGTTCAAATTGATTTTCGAAAGTACTTATATTTTAATCGATATCTCCTGAAATATTCGGTGTATCACCGTGAAATAAACAGTTTTGGATTCGTTAAGCTTCAATCTTTCATTTGAGATACGAAATATTAAGATACGAAAAATTTTTTTTTTTTCATAAAAATTTCACCCATGGTTAGTCCATGGATTTTTTTTGGTCAAAAAAAATTTTTTTTTAAATAATGATTTTAGATGCCTCATTCGAAAGAATATACCTTCCTGAATAGTAGAAACTTTGTATTTTTCTTCTACGTAGCATAGTTTTGGAAATATTCGTATTTGAAGTTTGGTTAATTTTTGTCTTGGATAAATTATGTTCTTACACTTTACACTTGAATATCTTAATAATTTCGAATCATATTGCAAATATATCTTTATAAATACCTTAATTAATCTATATTGGTGTCATTTAAATTCGAAATCATTGTGATTTATTAAGATATTATAGAAAATTCCGAGTTCAAATTGATTTTCGAAAGTACTTATATTTTAATCGATATCTCCTGAAATATTCGGTGTATCACCGTGAAATAAACAGTTTTGGATTCGTTAAGCTTCAAGCTTTCATTTGAGATACGAAATATTAAGATACGAAAAATTTTTTTTTTTTCATAAAAATTTCACCCATGGTTAGTCCATGGATTTTTTTTGGTCAAAAAATTTTTTTTTTTAAATAATGATTTTAGATGCCTCATTCGAAAGAATATACCTTCCTGAATAGTAGAAACTTTGTATTTTTCTTCTACGTAGCATAGTTTTGGAAATATTCGTATTTGAAGTTTGGTTAATTTTTGTCTTGGATAAATTATGTTCTTACACTTTACACTTGAATATCTTAATAATTTCGAATCATATTGCAAATATATCTTTATAAATACCTTAATTAATCTATATTGGTGTCATTTAAATTCGAAATCATTGTGATTTATTAAGATATTATAGAAAATTCCGAGTTCAAATTGATTTTCGAAAGTACTTATATTTTAATCGATATCTCCTGAAATATTCGGTGTATCACCGTGAAATAAACAGTTTTGGATTCGTTAAGCTTCAAGCTTTCATTTGAGATACGAAATATTAAGATACGAAAAATTTTTTTTTTTTCATAAAAATTTCACCCATGGTTAGTCCATGGATTTTTTTTGGTCAAAAAATTTTTTTTTTTAAATAATGATTTTAGATGCCTCATTCGAAAGAATATACCTTCCTGAATAGTAGAAACTTTGTATTTTTCTTCTACGTAGCATAGTTTTGGAAATATTCGTATTTGAAGTTTGGTTAATTTTTGTCTTGGATAAATTATGTTCTTACACTTTACACTTGAATATCTTAATAATTTCGAATCATATTGCAAATATATCTTTATAAATACCTTAATTAATCTATATTGGTGTCATTTAAATTCGAAATCATTGTGATTTATTAAGATATTATAGAAAATTCCGAGTTCAAATTGATTTTCGAAAGTACTTATATTTTAATCGATATCTCCTGAAATATTCGGTGTATCACCGTGAAATAAACAGTTTTGGATTCGTTAAGCTTCAAGCTTTCATTTGAGATACGAAATATTAAGATACGAAAAATTTTTTTTTTTTCATAAAAATTTCACCCATGGTTAGTCCATGGATTTTTTTTGGTCAAAAAATTTTTTTTTTTAAATAATGATTTTAGATGCCTCATTCGAAAGAATATACCTTCCTGAATAGTAGAAACTTTGTATTTTTCTTCTACGTAGCATAGTTTTGGAAATATTCGTATTTGAAGTTTGGTTAATTTTTGTCTTGGATAAATTATGTTCTTACACTTTACACTTGAATATCTTAATAATTTCGAATCATATTGCAAATATATCTTTATAAATACCTTAATTAATCTATATTGGTGTCATTTAAATTCGAAATCATTGTGATTTATTAAGATATTATAGAAAATTCCGAGTTCAAATTGATTTTCGAAAGTACTTATATTTTAATCGATATCTCCTGAAATATTCGGTGTATCACCGTGAAATAAACAGTTTTGGATTCGTTAAGCTTCAATCTTTCATTTGAGATACGAAATATTAAGATACGAAAAATTTTTTTTTTTTCATAAAAATTTCACCCATGGTTAGTCCATGGATTTTTTTTGGTCAAAAAAATTTTTTTTTTAAATAATGATTTTAGATGCCTCATTCGAAAGAATATACCTTCCTGAATAGTAGAAACTTTGTATTTTTCTTCTACGTAGCATAGTTTTGGAAATATTCGTATTTGAAGTTTGGTTAATTTTTGTCTTGGATAAATTATGTTCTTACACTTTACACTTGAATATCTTAATAATTTCGAATCATATTGCAAATATATCTTTATAAATACCTTAATTAATCTATATTGGTGTCATTTAAATTCGAAATCATTGTGATTTATTAAGATATTATAGAAAATTCCGAGTTCAAATTGATTTTCGAAAGTACTTATATTTTAATCGATATCTCCTGAAATATTCGGTGTATCACCGTGAAATAAACAGTTTTCGATTCGTTAAGCTTCAAGCTTTCATTTGAGATACGAAATATTAAGATACGAAAAATTTTTTTTTTTTCATAAAAATTTCACCCATGGTTAGTCCATGGATTTTTTTTGGTCAAAAAAAATTTTTTTTTAAATAATGATTTAAGATGCCTCATTCGAAAGAATATACCTTCCTGAATAGTAGAAACTTTGTATTTTTCTACGTATATTTCCATCTTCTACGTAGCATAGTTTTGGAAATATTCGTATTTGAAGTTTGGTTAATTTTTGTCTTGGATAAATTATGTTCTTACACTTTACACTTGAATATCTTAATAATTTCGAATCATATTGCAAATATATCTTTATAAATACCTTAATTAATCTATATTGGTGTCATTTAAATTCGAAATCATTGTGATTTATTAAGATATTATAGAAAATTCCGAGTTCAAATTGATTTTCGAAAGTACTTATATTTTAATCGATATCTCCTGAAATATTCGGTGTATCACCGTGAAATAAACAGTTTTCGATTCGTTAAGCTTCAAGCTTTCATTTGAGATACGAAATATTAAGATACGAAAAATATTTTTTTTTTCATAAAAATTTCACCCATGGTTAGTCCATGGATTTTTTTTGGTCAAAAACTTTTTTTTTTTAAATAATGATTTTAGATGCCTCATTCGAAAGAATATACCTTCCTGAATAGTAGAAACTTTGTATTTTTCTTCTACGTAGCATAGTTTTGGAAATATTCGTATTTGAAGTTTGGTTAATTTTTGTCTTGGATAAATTATGTTCTTACACTTTACACTTGAATATCTTAATAATTTCGAATCATATTGCAAATATATCTTTATAAATACCTTAATTAATCTATATTGGTGTCATTTAAATTCGAAATCATTGTGATTTATTAAGATATTATAGAAAATTCCGAGTTCAAATTGATTTTCGAAAGTACTTATATTTTAATCGATATCTCCTGAAATATTCGGTGTATCACCGTGAAATAAACAGTTTTCGATTCGTTAAGCTTCAAGCTTTCATTTGAGATACGAAATATTAAGATACGAAAAATATTTTTTTTTTCATAAAAATTTCACCCATGGTTAGTCCATGGATTTTTTTTGGTCAAAAAATTTTTTTTTTTAAATAATGATTTTAGATGCCTCATTCGAAAGAATATACCTTCCTGAATAGTAGAAACTTTGTATTTTTCTTCTACGTAGCATAGTTTTGGAAATATTCGTATTTGAAGTTTGGTTAATTTTTGTCTTGGATAAATTATGTTCTTACACTTTACACTTGAATATCTTAATAATTTCGAATCATATTGCAAATATATCTTTATAAATACCTTAATTAATCTATATTGGTGTCATTTAAATTCGAAATCATTGTGATTTATTAAGATATTATAGAAAATTCCGAGTTCAAATTGATTTTCGAAAGTACTTATATTTTAATCGATATCTCCTGAAATATTCGGTGTATCACCGTGAAATAAACAGTTTTCGATTCGTTAAGCTTCAAGCTTTCATTTGAGATACGAAATATTAAGATACGAAAAATATTTTTTTTTTTCATAAAAATTTCACCCATGGTTAGTCCATGGATTTTTTTTGGTCAAAAAATTTTTTTTTTTAAATAATGATTTTAGATGCCTCATTCGAAAGAATATACCTTCCTGAATAGTAGAAACTTTGTATTTTTCTTCTACGTAGCATAGTTTTGGAAATATTCGTATTTGAAGTTTGGTTAATTTTTGTCTTGGATAAATTATGTTCTTACACTTTACACTTGAATATCTTAATAATTTCGAATCATATTGCAAATATATCTTTATAAATACCTTAATTAATCTATATTGGTGTCATTTAAATTCGAAATCATTGTGATTTATTAAGATATTATAGAAAATTCCGAGTTCAAATTGATTTTCGAAAGTACTTATATTTTAATCGATATCTCCTGAAATATTCGGTGTATCACCGTGAAATAAACAGTTTTCGATTCGTTAAGCTTCAAGCTTTCATTTGAGATACGAAATATTAAGATACGAAAAATTTTTTTTTTTTTCATAAAAATTTCACCCATGGTTAGTCCATGGATTTTTTTTGGTCAAAAAATTTTTTTTTTTAAATAATGATTTTAGATGCCTCATTCGAAAGAATATACCTTCCTGAATAGTAGAAACTTTGTATTTTTCTTCTACGTAGCATAGTTTTGGAAATATTCGTATTTGAAGTTTGGTTAATTTTTGTCTTGGATAAATTATGTTCTTACACTTTACACTTGAATATCTTAATAATTTCGAATCATATTGCAAATATATCTTTATAAATACCTTAATTAATCTATATTGGTGTCATTTAAATTCGAAATCATTGTGATTTATTAAGATATTATAGAAAATTCCGAGTTCAAATTGATTTTCGAAAGTACTTATATTTTAATCGATATCTCCTGAAATATTCGGTGTATCACCGTGAAATAAACAGTTTTCGATTCGTTAAGCTTCAAGCTTTCATTTGAGATACGAAATATTAAGATACGAAAAATATTTTTTTTTTCATAAAAATTTCACCCATGGTTAGTCCATGGATTTTTTTTGGTCAAAAAATTTTTTTTTTTAAATAATGATTTTAGATGCCTCATTCGAAAGAATATACCTTCCTGAATAGTAGAAACTTTGTATTTTTCTTCTACGTAGCATAGTTTTGGAAATATTCGTATTTGAAGTTTGGTTAATTTTTGTCTTGGATAAATTATGTTCTTACACTTTACACTTGAATATCTTAATAATTTCGAATCATATTGCAAATATATCTTTATAAATACCTTAATTAATCTATATTGGTGTCATTTAAATTCGAAATCATTGTGATTTATTAAGATATTATAGAAAATTCCGAGTTCAAATTGATTTTCGAAAGTACTTATATTTTAATCGATATCTCCTGAAATATTCGGTGTATCACCGTGAAATAAACAGTTTTCGATTCGTTAAGCTTCAAGCTTTCATTTGAGATACGAAATATTAAGATACGAAAAATTTTTTTTTTTTTCATAAAAATTTCACCCATGGTTAGTCCATGGATTTTTTTTGGTCAAAAAATTTTTTTTTTTAAATAATGATTTTAGATGCCTCATTCGAAAGAATATACCTTCCTGAATAGTAGAAACTTTGTATTTTTCTTCTACGTAGCATAGTTTTGGAAATATTCGTATTTGAAGTTTGGTTAATTTTTGTCTTGGATAAATTATGTTCTTACACTTTACACTTGAATATCTTAATAATTTCGAATCATATTGCAAATATATCTTTATAAATACCTTAATTAATCTATATTGGTGTCATTTAAATTCGAAATCATTGTGATTTATTAAGATATTATAGAAAATTCCGAGTTCAAATTGATTTTCGAAAGTACTTATATTTTAATCGATATCTCCTGAAATATTCGGTGTATCACCGTGAAATAAACAGTTTTCGATTCGTTAAGCTTCAAGCTTTCATTTGAGATACGAAATATTAAGATACGAAAAATTTTTTTTTTTTTCATAAAAATTTCACCCATGGTTAGTCCATGGATTTTTTTTGGTCAAAAAATTTTTTTTTTTAAATAATGATTTTAGATGCCTCATTCGAAAGAATATACCTTCCTGAATAGTAGAAACTTTGTATTTTTCTTCTACGTAGCATAGTTTTGGAAATATTCGTATTTGAAGTTTGGTTAATTTTTGTCTTGGATAAATTATGTTCTTACACTTTACACTTGAATATCTTAATAATTTCGAATCATATTGCAAATATATCTTTATAAATACCTTAATTAATCTATATTGGTGTCATTTAAATTCGAAATCATTGTGATTTATTAAGATATTATAGAAAATTCCGAGTTCAAATTGATTTTCGAAAGTACTTATATTTTAATCGATATCTCCTGAAATATTCGGTGTATCACCGTGAAATAAACAGTTTTCGATTCGTTAAGCTTCAAGCTTTCATTTGAGATACGAAATATTAAGATACGAAAAATATTTTTTTTTTCATAAAAATTTCACCCATGGTTAGTCCATGGATTTTTTTTGGTCAAAAAATTTTTTTTTTTAAATAATGATTTTAGATGCCTCATTCGAAAGAATATACCTTCCTGAATAGTAGAAACTTTGTATTTTTCTTCTACGTAGCATAGTTTTGGAAATATTCGTATTTGAAGTTTGGTTAATTTTTGTCTTGGATAAATTATGTTCTTACACTTTACACTTGAATATCTTAATAATTTCGAATCATATTGCAAATATATCTTTATAAATACCTTAATTAATCTATATTGGTGTCATTTAAATTCGAAATCATTGTGATTTATTAAGATATTATAGAAAATTCCGAGTTCAAATTGATTTTCGAAAGTACTTATATTTTAATCGATATCTCCTGAAATATTCGGTGTATCACCGTGAAATAAACAGTTTTCGATTCGTTAAGCTTCAAGCTTTCATTTGAGATACGAAATATTAAGATACGAAAAATTTTTTTTTTTTCATAAAAATTTCACCCATGGTTAGTCCATGGATTTTTTTTGGTCAAAAAATTTTTTTTTTTAAATAATGATTTTAGATGCCTCATTCGAAAGAATATACCTTCCTGAATAGTAGAAACTTTGTATTTTTCTTCTACGTAGCATAGTTTTGGAAATATTCGTATTTGAAGTTTGGTTAATTTTTGTCTTGGATAAATTATGTTCTTACACTTTACACTTGAATATCTTAATAATTTCGAATCATATTGCAAATATATCTTTATAAATACCTTAATTAATCTATATTGGTGTCATTTAAATTCGAAATCATTGTGATTTATTAAGATATTATAGAAAATTCCGAGTTCAAATTGATTTTCGAAAGTACTTATATTTTAATCGATATCTCCTGAAATATTCGGTGTATCACCGTGAAATAAACAGTTTTCGATTCGTTAAGCTTCAAGCTTTCATTTGAGATACGAAATATTAAGATACGAAAAATTTTTTTTTTTTCATAAAAATTTCACCCATGGTTAGTCCATGGATTTTTTTTGGTCAACAAATTTTTTTTTTTAAATAATGATTTTAGATGCCTCATTCGAAAGAATATACCTTCCTGAATAGTAGAAACTTTGTATTTTTCTTCTACGTAGCATAGTTTTGGAAATATTCGTATTTGAAGTTTGGTTAATTTTTGTCTTGGATAAATTATGTTCTTACACTTTACACTTGAATATCTTAATAATTTCGAATCATATTGCAAATATATCTTTATAAATACCTTAATTAATCTATATTGGTGTCATTTAAATTCGAAATCATTGTGATTTATTAAGATATTATAGAAAATTCCGAGTTCAAATTGATTTTCGAAAGTACTTATATTTTAATCGATATCTCCTGAAATATTCGGTGTATCACCGTGAAATAAACAGTTTTGGATTCGTTAAGCTTCAAGCTTTCATTTGAGATATGAAATATTAAGATACGAAAAATTTTTTTTTTTTCATAAAAATTTCACCCATGGTTAGTCCATGGATTTTTTTTGGTCAAAAAAAATTTTTTTTTAAATAATGATTTAAGATGCCTCATTCGAAAGAATATACCTTCCTGAATAGTAGAAACTTTGTATTTTTCTTCTACGTAGCATAGTTTTGGAAATATTCGTATTTGAAGTTTGGTTAATTTTTGTCTTGGATAAATTATGTTCTTACACTTTACACTTGAATATCTTAATAATTTCGAATCATATTGCAAATATATCTTTATAAATACCTTAATTAATCTATATTGGTGTCATTTAAATTCGAAATCATTGTGATTTATTAAGATATTATAGAAAATTCCGAGTTCAAATTGATTTTCGAAAGTACTTATATTTTAATCGATATCTCCTGAAATATTCGGTGTATCACCGTGAAATAAACAGTTTTGGATTCGTTAAGCTTCAAGCTTTCATTTGAGATACGAAATATTAAGATACGAAAAATTTTTTTTTTTTCATAAAAATTTCACCCATGGTTAGTCCATGGATTTTTTTTGGTCAAAAAATTTTTTTTTTTAAATAATGATTTTAGATGCCTCATTCGAAAGAATATACCTTCCTGAATAGTAGAAACTTTGTATTTTTCTTCTACGTAGCATAGTTTTGGAAATATTCGTATTTGAAGTTTGGTTAATTTTTGTCTTGGATAAATTATGTTCTTACACTTTACACTTGAATATCTTAATAATTTCGAATCATATTGCAAATATATCTTTATAAATACCTTAATTAATCTATATTGGTGTCATTTAAATTCGAAATCATTGTGATTTATTAAGATATTATAGAAAATTCCGAGTTCAAATTGATTTTCGAAAGTACTTATATTTTAATCGATATCTCCTGAAATATTCGGTGTATCGCCGTGAAATAAACAGTTTTCGATTCGTTAAGCTTCAAGCTTTCATTTGAGATACGAAATATTAAGATACGAAAAATTTTTTTTTTTTCATAAAAATTTCACCCATGGTTAGTCCATGGATTTTTTTTGGTCAAAAAAATTTTTTTTTTAAATAATGATTTTAGATGCCTCATTCGAAAGAATATACCTTCCTGAATAGTAGAAACTTTGTATTTTTCTTCTACGTAGCATAGTTTTGGAAATATTCGTATTTGAAGTTTGGTTAATTTTTGTCTTGGATAAATTATGTTCTTACACTTTACACTTGAATATCTTAATAATTTCGAATCATATTGCAAATATATCTTTATAAATACCTTAATTAATCTATATTGGTGTCATTTAAATTCGAAATCATTGTGATTTATTAAGATATTATAGAAAATTCCGAGTTCAAATTGATTTTCGAAAGTACTTATATTTTAATCGATATCTCCTGAAATATTCGGTGTATCACCGTGAAATAAACAGTTTTGGATTCGTTAAGCTTCAAGCTTTCATTTGAGATACGAAATATTAAGATACGAAAAATTTTTTTTTTTTCATAAAAATTTCACCCATGGTTAGTCCATGGATTTTTTTTGGTCAAAAATTTTTTTTTTTTAAATAATGATTTTAGATGCCTCATTCGAAAGAATAT
The DNA here is from genome assembly GCA_963971475.1 of Chrysops caecutiens. Classification (NCBI taxonomy): domain Eukaryota; kingdom Metazoa; phylum Arthropoda; class Insecta; order Diptera; family Tabanidae; genus Chrysops; species Chrysops caecutiens. Next base: position 37,080,116 of record OZ020570.1, on the reverse strand, counting down.
ACCTTCCTGAATAGTAGAAACTTTGTATTTTTCTTCTACGTAGCATAGTTTTGGAAATATTCGTATTTGAAGTTTGGTTAATTTTTGTCTTGGATAAATTATGTTCTTACACTTTACACTTGAATATCTTAATAATTTCGAATCATATTGCAAATATATCTTTATAAATACCTTAATTAATCTATATTGGTGTCATTTAAATTCGAAATCATTGTGATTTATTAAGATATTATAGAAAATTCCGAGTTCAAATTGATTTTCGAAAGTACTTATATTTTAATCGATATCTCCTGAAATATTCGGTGTATCACCGTGAAATAAACAGTTTTGGATTCGTTAAGCTTCAAGCTTTCATTTGAGATACGAAATATTAAGATACGAAAAATTTTTTTTTTTTCATAAAAATTTCACCCATGGTTAGTCCATGGATTTTTTTTGGTCAAAAAAAATTTTTTTTTAAATAATGATTTTAGATGCCTCATTCGAAAGAATATACCTTCCTGAATAGTAGAAACTTTGTATTTTTCTTCTACGTAGCATAGTTTTGGAAATATTCGTATTTGAAGTTTGGTTAATTTTTGTCTTGGATAAATTATGTTCTTACACTTTACACTTGAATATCTTAATAATTTCGAATCATATTGCAAATATATCTTTATAAATACCTTAATTAATCTATATTGGTGTCATTTAAATTCGAAATCATTGTGATTTATTAAGATATTATAGAAAATTCCGAGTTCAAATTGATTTTCGAAAGTACTTATATTTTAATCGATATCTCCTGAAATATTCGGTGTATCACCGTGAAATAAACAGTTTTCGATTCGTTAAGCTTCAAGCTTTCATTTGAGATACGAAATATTAAGATACGAAAAATTTTTTTTTTTTCATAAAAATTTCACCCATGGTTAGTCCATGGATTTTTTTTGGTCAAAAATTTTTTTTTTTTTAAATAATGATTTTAGATGCCTCATTCGAAAGAATATACCTTCCTGAATAGTAGAAACTTTGTATTTTTCTTCTACGTAGCATAGTTTTGGAAATATTCGTATTTGAAGTTTGGTTAATTTTTGTCTTGGATAAATTATGTTCTTACACTTTACACTTGAATATCTTAATAATTTCGAATCATATTGCAAATATATCTTTATAAATACCTTAATTAATCTATATTGGTGTCATTTAAATTCGAAATCATTGTGATTTATTAAGATATTATAGAAAATTCCGAGTTCAAATTGATTTTCGAAAGTACTTATATTTTAATCGATATCTCCTGAAATATTCGGTGTATCACCGTGAAATAAACAGTTTTGGATTCGTTAAGCTTCAATCTTTCATTTGAGATACGAAATATTAAGATACGAAAAATATTTTTTTTTTCATAAAAATTTCACCCATGGTTAGTCCATGGATTTTTTTTGGTCAAAAAAATTTTTTTTTTAAATAATGATTTTAGATGCCTCATTCGAAAGAATATACCTTCCTGAATAGTAGAAACTTTGTATTTTTCTTCTACGTAGCATAGTTTTGGAAATATTCGTATTTGAAGTTTGGTTAATTTTTGTCTTGGATAAATTATGTTCTTACACTTTACACTTGAATATCTTAATAATTTCGAATCATATTGCAAATATATCTTTATAAATACCTTAATTAATCTATATTGGTGTCATTTAAATTCGAAATCATTGTGATTTATTAAGATATTATAGAAAATTCCGAGTTCAAATTGATTTTCGAAAGTACTTATATTTTAATCGATATCTCCTGAAATATTCGGTGTATCACCGTGAAATAAACAGTTTTGGATTCGTTAAGCTTCAATCTTTCATTTGAGATACGAAATATTAAGATACGAAAAATATTTTTTTTTTCATAAAAATTTCACCCATGGTTAGTCCATGGATTTTTTTTGGTCAAAAATTTTTTTTTTTTAAATAATGATTTTAGCTGCCTCATTCGAAAGAATATACCTTCCTGAATAGTAGAAACTTTGTATTTTTCTTCTACGTAGCATAGTTTTGGAAATATTCGTATTTGAAGTTTGGTTAATTTTTGTCTTGGATAAATTATGTTCTTACACTTTACACTTGAATATCTTAATAATTTCGAATCATATTGCAAATATATCTTTATAAATACCTTAATTAATCTATATTGGTGTCATTTAAATTCGAAATCATTGTGATTTATTAAGATATTATAGAAAATTCCGAGTTCAAATTGATTTTCGAAAGTACTTATATTTTAATCGATATCTCCTGAAATATTCGGTGTATCACCGTGAAATAAACAGTTTTGGATTCGTTAAGCTTCAATCTTTCATTTGAGATACGAAATATTAAGATACGAAAAATATTTTTTTTTTCATAAAAATTTCACCCATGGTTAGTCCATGGATTTTTTTTGGTCAAAAAAATTTTTTTTTTAAATAATGATTTTAGATGCCTCATTCGAAAGAATATACCTTCCTGAATAGTAGAAACTTTGTATTTTTCTTCTACGTAGCATAGTTTTGGAAATATTCGTATTTGAAGTTTGGTTAATTTTTGTCTTGGATAAATTATGTTCTTACACTTTACACTTGAATATCTTAATAATTTCGAATCATATTGCAAATATATCTTTATAAATACCTTAATTAATCTATATTGGTGTCATTTAAATTCGAAATCATTGTGATTTATTAAGATATTATAGAAAATTCCGAGTTCAAATTGATTTTCGAAAGTACTTATATTTTAATCGATATCTCCTGAAATATTCGGTGTATCACCGTGAAATAAACAGTTTTGGATTCGTTAAGCTTCAATCTTTCATTTGAGATACGAAATATTAAGATACGAAAAATATTTTTTTTTTCATAAAAATTTCACCCATGGTTAGTCCATGGATTTTTTTTGGTCAAAAATTTTTTTTTTTTAAATAATGATTTTAGCTGCCTCATTCGAAAGAATATACCTTCCTGAATAGTAGAAACTTTGTATTTTTCTTCTACGTAGCATAGTTTTGGAAATATTCGTATTTGAAGTTTGGTTAATTTTTGTCTTGGATAAATTATGTTCTTACACTTTACACTTGAATATCTTAATAATTTCGAATCATATTGCAAATATATCTTTATAAATACCTTAATTAATCTATATTGGTGTCATTTAAATTCGAAATCATTGTGATTTATTAAGATATTATTTAATTGTAGTTTATAAATTATTATTTCCTGTACACTATTTAATTACTCATCTTTTCTAATTTGTGTTATATAATTTAGAACTGATTTAATTTATGTTATTCATTGTTCTTAAAAGTGCTAAACTTTGAAAATACTTGATTTCTATTACTTTAATTAATATTTTCTTATTAATCATGATCATTAATCTAATAATTTTTGTTATCATTGGATTTTTAGTATTATGTTTTTTACATAATACGTACATTAATTCTTGGTGCAAATGGATCAGGAAAGTGCATGACCCAAAAATCTTCGGATCTCCAGAAAGTTGGGGACAAGTGAAATTAGTCGTACGTACTATTTTCATTGTCGTTTTTCTAAAAATGTATGTATCTATGTTAAATTTTTCTTTTTAGGTGAAAAATTTTCGCAACGAAAAATTGATGATAACTCGTTCAATGAAAACTGAATTTAAAAAAGGCAAACCCTTTTTCGAGACAGTTGATTCCTGTACAAAAACCTACGGAGAAGGTGACGCCAAGAGCACAATCACGAAACGATGTGCAGATGTTAACAAAGAAATGAGTTACTTTATGGGTAAACTATGGTTCTCACAACTTTCCACACTTTCTTATAAATTTGTAAAAATTTTAGGTTTATCGAAAGCGCTCATAAACAATGTACTATTTTGTCATCAGGAAGACTCAGATTGGCCAATTGAGGCGAAAAAGTTGAAAGAGAAGTTTCATGCAATTTTTGGTACGACTGAATACAACAAAGCAATTGACAAAATTATTAAATTGAGAAAACACCAAATGGATAAACTTTAAACGAAAGGTACTTAACATAAAATATGTCTGAATTAAGTCACTAAAATCATTGGTCTTAGAAAATGTCTATAAGCCTAAAAAAGGAAACTGAAAGCAAAAACTTGAGTTTGCAGACAAAACCTGCAAAGTCTTAAAAAACTCGCAAGAAATTAGGAGATGATATGAAACCTGTTCGAAATAGGATTGAACATATCATGGAAATAGAACTTGAAGCTGGTGAATTGCTAAGCAAGAGGACAGAGCGGAAAACTAAGTTTAATAATATGATATGCATAAATCATTTAAAGATAATCGTTTAATAATTCAGATTGGAAGGTTACAAGGAGCAATCAAACAGTTTGAAGTCCAAAACAAAAACACTTTTCATTGGGATTTTAAGTGATTTAGAAGGAGAAACAAGGTTATTCCAAACAAAGATGAACTTTAGAAAAATTTTGCGATGGAAATGAGTACGAAGAAAAATGTCTCCAATTTTACTTGGACACCAGAAACCATAGTTTTAGTTTATTCATAGTTTATTTCTTGATTCAGAACGTACCTAAGTAAATTTTTTTGAATAAATGTTTCTGAAAAAATAGATTTGGGTTTTTGAATTATTGTTAGTGGCAAAATCTACTTGCTTAAACTAGTTCCATGGTTGTTTCAAGAAAATTTTCCCACCGTTGTTTATGTATGACTGTCCTCTATCATCCGGATTTAAGAATCTATTCTCCAGACCAAGTGCATAATAAGACACGCCTAACATCTCATATGAAAGCTAATGTGCTCCCAAGCACGTCACTGTTTCTATTTTTTCTCTAGGCCCTACCGTTTCTGAGAAATCGTCTTGCAAAGTTTAAAGTTGAGTTTTGCCTCCTGCTGATTCTGTTCGCCTGGTGTTTCAGACCAACCAAATTTTTTCAAAACCGAAAAATTTCAAAAGCTTATATCTCGGAAACTGCTAGTGCTATTGGGGAACTTTTACCACCGTTGTTTATTTATGGCTGTCCTCTATCATCTGGTAGTAAAATGAATCAAGAAAACAAAAAAAAAAATAAAAATCTTTAACAAGGGCTCAAACCATTTATCCAAGACACAAACCAAATTAACAAAAATTAAGAGCGCCTTCTTTCAAACATATCTATGTTTTTATTTCTTCTCTAGACGCTACCGTTTCCGATAAATCTTTAAAAGATCATTGTTTACACGTTTCCTATCAATTAAATGAAGAGAAAAATTTAATATCAGCGTCATGTGACTTACTTAATAAACGAAAAGATATCGTTTTGTTTAAAATTACGTTTTTAGTTATGCAAATTTTGTGGTTGTGTTAAAAAATTAGTTACAAAATTATATCATTTTCATCGAAATCAAACAAAAAACATTTGTTTTTCCAAGGACCTTGTGGTCAACAATTCCACAAACAATTGAATACGAATAAAATTTTACAATAAGGTGGCTTCCTTCTTTCAAGTGAACTTTCACAACAATTCTTGTTAATAATTATGAATTTTTTTCTATTGGGAGAATTCTGCGGTTATTGAGTAATGAGCAAACTCAGCAAAATGTCTGCCACAAATTTAGTGATCCAATGAATAATTAATTTACACTTGGTTTATGACAGTTTCATTGGTTTAGTCAGTTTTCCAGTTCTCTACACAGGACAAAAGTTTGATTTTATGACCCCTTCAATTAAATGGACTTTAACAATTCTTTTCTTGTGACTTGAAGCACAAAATCTGTGTGTCATCGCTTGGAACAAACAGAAACCCAAACTCAAATTTAAATTCAAATTATAATACAAATCACTCCACATGCCCCTCATACGTTGTCTATCACTTGTAGGCACAATGTAAAGGATAAAATTTCACGCCCAAATGAGTTGTGAAGCCAAAAATGTTTCACATCATTCCTACGTGTCCAATTTACAATGCCACTTTTCTTTTTTTCGAAAATACCTTTTTCGTTTTTCGAATACAAGGGATAGTATGATACGAATTTTCGTTGGAACACTTTGCCAGTGATTGACATCGAATTGATCGGGTTTTTGGACAGAGTAAGACCAATCGCAGAAAGGGTATGTTTCTGAATTCACGGTTCTTAATGTTACCATTAACCCATTTCTTTATTTTCGTTCCCTCACCATGACTCGTGTTTTTAGTCTTTGTTGAGAAATTAAATGATTACGTCAGTGTTTTTTAACAATCATTCACCAATTTCTATTAGAACCCACTATTGTTCGAAAATCTGAACCAAAAATTAAGCAAAAATTCTTTCATCCAATCAAAATTAAGTTTCCAATTTTTCGTTTTTCTTTTAACAAATAAATAATGTTTTCATCCTACGTCCTCTATTACGTATGGAGGCTCAAGCGGCAACAAAAAATAAACAAAAACTAGCAGTATTCTTTTGGTTATCGCTTTCGAGAGCAAATCCAAAGTAGCAAAAGAACAGCCCGAACTTGATCTCGATAGACTACAAACTTCAGTTCACATTTGTGTGAATTTTTTCGACATTTTTATAGTTTGTTATGCCCTTGATCAAACAAATTCCTCATATACCTATACCTTCAATTTAAAATTTTCAGATGAAATTAACTGAAAGTTTTTAAGTTTTTTAAGAAATTGTAATTTTGTGGAATTTAAGGAAAACTTTAAAATGAATTATGTAGATATTTCTAGCTCAACTATTTCTGCAGAGGAGTAAGTCAAACTCACTTATTTTTGCTCGATAAATGTATGGGATTTGACAGTTCTGCTCTGTTGGCGAAAGCAAAAGAGTACAGCTGGTACCAAAAAGAAACCAAAATGAATTGATCAAAACGAAACCAAAATGGATGGGAATTGACGGGAGGGTTGAGTGATGAGTTCATTCGATTAAGCGAGAATTGAATAGTGATGGGGTTGAGTTAGTTTAGAAATATATCTAGGACATAATTCAATTTTTTAAAGAAGAAAATTCTGATTTCTGAAATGACTGGAAAACATTTTTAATTGTTTTGTGCAGAAAATCAGAAAATTAGTTTGTTGTCTTTGGTTTCAAGGAAATCCTGGGAAATTCGACTCGTGTTGGTTCAAATTATCAGAAAAACAAGAAAGAGAAGGAAAATTGCCCTTCTCATCCTTAAAAGTTTTTTCTGGTACTGATCGTGTTCATTGTAGCAGGAAACATTTTTGGTTTGTGTTTTTTTGTTTTTGTTCTGGTATTTTAAATGGAAATTTTTTGAAAACACAAACACAAAAGTTCACAGTGTGACCAATTAGAAAACGCAAAAAATATATTTTTTTTGTTTTTGCGGTTTCCGTTTCATCAACGAAGAGTTTGTTTTCGTTTAATCCAATGTTAAAGTTTGCTTTGGTTTAACGACTCCCCGTCTCCAAACAGTGGCACCGTTCCACCACCAGATTGCCCTTTTCCGAATGATTTTACTTAATTGGGCATGAAATGAAAGTTGCTCTGCTGTTTTCCTACTTTTACTAAGCATTCTATTCCAGCTAAAATATTTCTGGAATTTCAGCTAATGAAATAGTTTTGTTTTTGGTATTCGAATTTCCAGTTATGGTCAAGAAAGTTGGGAACTGAAAAGTCAGTTCACACGCGATTCAATGCTGTTAATTTCAGTAATTCATTGGGAAACTTTCAAATCTCAGGAGAAAAAAGTTTAAAATATGTAATCAGAAAAATGATTTCTACGAATCACAGAATTGTACTCCATTTCTTAAAATTTTTGAAGTACAAAACGACGTTATACTGAATCAAAACAAATCAGAAATAGGAAGCTGAGAGAAGCTTGTAAAAATCTGGCGAAAGCTCTCTAGCTGGCTAGGGTGGTGGTGAAGTAGAATTCATTCGTATTTTAAATAAATCGAATTCATTCGTAGTTTTGTCGTTGGGGCTGATTTGTAAAATTTATTCGGCTAAGGGCTTTCAATCGTTCAATGTTGATCCGAAAAAATGCGAAAATTCTCAGAAAAATGAAGTGGTTACATATCAGAAAGGTTTATGGGGAAAAGCAGAAGGTTTTCACAACCTCATTTTAATTATTATGCACTCGAATTATTCAAAAGTTGAAAAATTTCGAAATTTTTGGTCAAAAATCAAAATGTTTTCTTCAAAAATCAAGTGATTTATGGAAAATTCTATGATATATTAATTGGTTTAAGGTCTGGCGACTGATTGGTAGTACTGCATCCAATCGGTGGGATTCCACCCTTTGTAACCTAACCTTACCTATTGGAAAGATGCAATCGTTCAAATCGTTCGCGAAAAATTGGAAATTTCTTTGAAAAATTAAATGGTGGCAACTGACGAAGGTTTTCTGGGTATCATCTTTCCCTTGGTGTACGTAAATCCATTAGGTATTGTAAATTTCATTCAAACAAAGGAGGACGCCATCCACAGGATTCTCGGAATAAAACAAAATTTCTCCCAAGTCTTCCTGTCTGTCTTGTTCTCATTTCGTTAAATGCAATTTCGCAAATGTGAACAATTGAGTGCTGCCAATCACGAAATTTACATGAAAAATAATACGTTTTCCTATATTAGAATGTTTGCAAACGAAACGAAAAGGTTTCAATACCTTTTACATGAAAATGAAATGCAGAAGGTTCGTCCTGGGAAAAGGGTTTACTAGATAGAAACGAGAGGAACCTTCTTTGAAAGACGCAATCAAATTTCATAAATTTTTCATTGAGGTGAATGTGTGGTTCGAGTATGAGATTCAATCATTCAAATCAAATTGAATTGAAACGAATTGGATTGAATTGAATGAGTGACGGAGAATGGAAAGTTCGTTTTGTTTTTGGTTTGATTTGAGTTTTGGTTAATTTAATCAAAATCTATGAGGCTACATGTTGAGTAAAGGATGAAGGAAGATAGAAGAATATTGAAGAAAGGATTGAAAGTAGAAAAATGATTATATAGAAGGTATGATCATCACTATTGATTGAAATAATGAACTCAATTCGATCGACCACGTAAGCTAATCAACCCTAAATTCAAATCTTGTTCTATTCAGACATCAATTTAAGGTTGAATGGATAATGATAGAATGTGCTCCATCTGAGGAATGATATAACGGACCATTGACTACAATTGGGCACATCCAGATTGGTTAGACAAGATTCAGTTTAGACTGTCTAGAATTTGTTATGTGGGATTTTGCTGTTTTCGGTCATGAAGTTCGTTCATCTTGAAGGGAGTTTAATCAAACTGTTTGTTTCAATTAGTAAATCAGCTATTGCGATTCGCCCATTAAAGTCGATTCAGGCTACAATTTCAGCTTCAATCTCATTGTAATTTGAATTGAATCTCGCTGGAATTCTGGTTGTTTGATGAGGATTATCTGGGATTAGAGCCGAGGTTTGTACGGCTCCCCTTTTCTGTGCGTTGGATAAATTCAATTTATGTGAATATTTTGAAATATCCGTTGCTGGGGCTGTGTAGGTAATTCGATGAAATCCAAAGATTTTCCGAAATGGAATCGCCATAAAGGGAAGTTTATCCGAAAAATTGAATTGAATATTATGCGGTCAATAAGGTAACTGTCTTGAGCGTCGTAATTCGTGATTTTAAAGTCTGTAGACATCCTTGAATTTATTTGAAGGGTATTATTTCAGGACAGCAGTTTAGCATTAAAACGATTGTCTGACATTTACACAACGAATTTGTGATTGGATTTGAGATGGTCTTGGCAATCTGGGGAAGTCCTAATTTATGCTGACATCAATGGTAAAAGGTTATCATATCAAAGCGTAACAAATTTACGAGCATGCTGTGTGTAGGCACAAGAGCTGCCAGGATGAAGCAACTGTTGGAATAATTTATGAAGCACACGTCGTTGGGGTAGATTTTGTCTCGGGTTGTATAGTGATGGGGATACAGTGATGGATTGAAGTTTTTGGTTTATGGCATTTTCTATGGAAAGGATTATAATCTTTTGGAGGTCTACAATTTAAGTCGAATTCTTGGTTCTAGGGATCGGATGAAATACCAATACAGATTTCCTCTTTAATTGTACATACTCGAATCTAAAATTCAGGGACTTGAAATGAAAAATTTTTAAGGGAATAACTAGAACAGCGAGACAAAACATCGGGTAATTGTAAAATTGATCAAAAATTTAGTAAAATTGACATCAATAGTGATAACAGAGGCGTAAATTCAAACCACAGCCAGAAAAATAAGGCGACAGAAAAGGCGAAATGTTGAAAAGTCAAGGAACACGATGAAGAAGTGATAAGAAGGACGAGAAGGATAATGGACAACCTGCAGAACTAAACAACAGAACAGGACATTTTGAATGAAAAGTTTTGAAAAAAGGATAAAGTCAAGACATCAGGAAGACGAGGGTAAAATTTCGGAAAATAAAAATTTGTGAGTGTCCTTAAAATGGTGAATGTTATGAATTTTTTTTAAAAAAGAACGAATTTCTACAAATTCTCCCTGATTTGCGGCAGTGATAATTTGTGGCGTCATTACCTCAAAGGACCTTTTTCAAGGATGAAAACAAGTCCAATGACATCGTCACAAATTGTCCTATTCATCCTAAAATTTGACTTTTTTGTATTTTTGTCAAAGACATTCCAGTTAAATGATTATTTTCAAAATAAAAGATAACAAATATGAAAATTTTGTGCTTTCTCCTGATAAAATCATATTATCCTTTCACATAATTTTGATGTCCTTACAAAAAAAGGAATTTCTCTCATTTATATTTTGAGCAACTGTAGATTAAGCACAATGAAGGTATATGATGTATATATGCATTGCGTTACGTCCTTTCAGGAAATAAAGTCTTGAAATCGTCGTTTTTTCGGAAAGTTCTTCCACGATCGATACTGTGGAAGTGTCATGTCTGAATTTTCGATAATCCTGGAAAGGATCACAGTAATGTGGTGAAATTCAAAATTGAAATTGAATTAACTCGAAAAGAAATTGAAGGAAAAGCAAAAAAACCTCCATCTTTAATATTCTTTTTTTTTTAGTTACAAACGAGTCGAATCTCGAAAATAATTTTAATGCCATTGGAACATTGCATTAAAACATTTTCAAGAAACTGTCGAGGGACGAAAATATCCTTAAACACACACTCGTGAATACACACGCCCGCGTAACCTTTTTGAAAGGAGCCAATTCGGCATGAGATTTGAGGAGTGTAATTGAGGGATTTAGGGACTGTCCCTGATTCTGATTTCATTTAAACAAAATCACTGATTCAATACAGTTAACTGATTCGTGGAAAAACTGACTAAAAATATTTTCAACCCACACTGACCGGATTGACAGAATACTCCCCGAGGAGTAAGGAAAAGGACCCGGGAAACAGGCACAATTCATAGAATTGACATTTTTCATTATTTTCGAAATAGCGTCAAGGAAACATTCACAAGGACATAATGACATCCTGTGGCGCACACATGAATTGCGTGAAAGAGTGTAAGGATATAATTATGAGAACTCAACGATGTGACACAGCAACAACGAATGAATGAAAGACGCCATGTTGAACTATTCATCCTAACAATGGATTTCGTTCTTTTTGCATTTTGTATTGAAGGATAAGAGTTTCATATCCTTGGAGAATGTAACAAAACTTTCGTGTCCAAGTGCATTATTTGACTGGTTTCTTAAGTAAGTGTTGAGCAAATATCCTTTGAGGACATTGTTTTAGTGTACAACAAAACAAGGACACCAGCAGTTTGTGTATATATTTTTTGCTGTTGTTGGAGTTGGACTACTTTCAACCCGAAGTGGATGCTTTGTTCAAAAACTTTCTGCTCAAGTTCCAGGACTTCATGATAAAAATAAAAATGAATGCCTGAAGGTTATTAGATCTTATCACCTTTTGACCACAGAATTTTTGTCATGTAAATTTTTTAAATTCCTTCAAAATGGATTCCAACCATGTGGGTGTCAAAATATTTTTATTATAGTTTGGTTGATTGTACGGAATTCGTGGAATGTGTCGGCTTATTTTTTAAATGTCCCTTTTCAAATAAAGGGACTCCTTGTCCAGGATTAAGACAAAAATTGGTTTTTCATGAATTTGGTTAGTAATTTTTGACGATCTTTGGACAAAACATTAAGGTCTTCATTTTGATCCAACAAAGAAAAATTTTGTCTTTAGTATATATGTGTTATAGAAGAGACTTTGAGGAGCTCTAAGAAAATATCCCATTCCCCTCGATTTTTGACATATGTATCTCCAGGGAAAAAGCTTCTGACAGGAAAGGAACGAAGTTGTTATTGGAATGCATTCCTTCACAAGGCTAACACGCGTTACCGTGTGCATGTTTGCCTGTATGTAAGTGCCAGCCACTGACATTTTGTCTTCTTTCATTCTAAAATTTCTCTTGTCTGGAATTTTGCGTTTGGATTGGATTCATGCATTTGATTTTTGTGTTTTTTAATTTCCGATAAATCAGGACGATGTTTCGGGTTTATTATATCAGACGATTCAATATGATGAAAAAGGACATTTACCAGAATTTAACCACCAGTTAAGACAAATAATACTTTTATTATGTTGTCCTGCTACGTGACAGTAGTAAGAGTAGATAGAACGAACAAAAATTTATTACAATAGTTTAGAAAATAACCTCAATATTATATAGCGTACAATATGTTAGCGATAAAATATAACGACATCATTTTAGTGAATAATAGACGAAAGTTAATACGAAATTTTTACGATTAGTTGCAAATAAATTGCTTCGTTTGTACCGTTTCTATTGCGAAATATCCTGCTTTCAGGATACAATGCAGGCGTAAGGGATATAGTGTCTTTGGAAGAAAAAATCGATTCATCTCAATCAGTCGTCTTTACTGAATGTCGTAACTTATGTTATAAAGTGAACATGTGTTACTCGACTGAGAAAGACTAAAAATGAAATTTAACGTTTTCCATCAACTGGAATGTTGTTCTTAACCTGGATTTCATTCCTCGATGGTACCACATGCAGAACATGATTTTAAAACTTTCGTACAGACAATAAAAGGACATTATTTCGTAATAAAAACGTTGTTTTACTAATGGCGGTTTTCCCAAAGGACAATGAATGTTGCTTCGTTTGATTGCAGGAAAATCCTTTTTAAGTATGTATTAAATCTTTTGTCCCACCTTGAGACCCATAATGTTTAGTTGTATTTACAGCTCATACCAGCTCCATCTATGAGTAAAACGCCGAGATTTTTGTGTTAAAAATTCTTCAGAAAAATTCGACAGACCTCGTGTTTTCAATTTGAAGGTTTATTTTTAAGTACACACAAAGTGGAGTCATGCGAAAAACGGACGAAAACGTCAAAAACGATGTCCTCAAGGATCCACTTAACATTTGCCCTGTGGAAATTGAAAATACGCTATTAATAGCATGATGAGCCTTCGAATATCCCGAATTATATCTCATGTTCCCCCTTGGGGAAAGATGTCATAATAAAATGGACGACAAAATGGAGGACAAAATGGAGAACCCACCCAATGTTGTTGCTCCGTTAACCTCAGGACATGAAACAAGCAAAAGTCAAGGAACAAATTTTTATGATGACTTCAGGATAAAAACTGGAACGTGATGGAGAGTACAACGATAAGCAAAGATGTTTTGGCTCTCCCGAGTTCAATTTGAGAACAAATTTTTGCCCCCAATCAATCCCGTCTACATTTCTTTTGCAAATCTCAACTAATAAATTTTTCCTATCACGTCAATAACGGCCCCTCTGCCCCAAAAGTCAAACCAAGTTCCAAAGATGGTCTCAGATTATCAACAGAACGCGAAGGGTCTGAAGTTCATGCCAAACCTGAATCACCATATCTGCTTTTATTTTTCTTTTCAATGAATATTTTTCCAGACATAAATTTCTCATGTCTCTATCGAAATCCTTCGGGCTGTGTAACATGACATCTATAGCAAAAGGATCACAACAAAACCATTGCCAGATTAGCCACACAGTCTATGAATCCTTTACGGTTTCCTTCGAATGATCAAACAAAGAAAAAAAATATAACGGGAATGAAAAAGAAAATTCATTTTTATCGAATGAATCCTTGTTTCTGGAAAATTTCGTGGAACAACCTTGTCGAAAATAAAATGGAATTTTTACTTCCATTCTAGTGAAAGAAGACTTCTTTTCAATTTTCACGAATTTTCAACTTGAAATCCTAGAAATTCCTTTTTTCGATGACGACAAGATTGGGGAAAAAAATTTGCAATTGCCACAGTTTGACACTACTACCCCATGCGGGAGAAGTTTCGAGTCGTCAGTCTAAATCACGTCAATTTAGCGGATAATTTCACGTGGTTTCACAGAAAATTTTCTGTTTTGATTTTGCTGTTCTTTCAAGGTACACCTACTTAAAAACGTCCGGAAACACTTTTCCGGAAAATGAAAAAGGGTAATTGCGTGCGTCAATTCTCAAAATTTTCATCCTGACAATTATAAATGTGTGAGAAATACTCGTGAGCCGCCACCATCTTGGTATCCTTTGAAGCACTGCCGCGAATATATTTTTGAAAGATTGTACGTTTTAACAACATTCAAAACAAAAATATTGTAACATATTTAAACACTAAAATTAATAAAAAGAAAACAAATTAAAACACTACAGTTTAAGTAATAGATTATAAAATTAACTTAGTTAAGTAAGTTAGCATTATTTTTCATTTCGATTTACGTAGACTAATTTTTAACGTTAAGCCATTTTTGTCATTTTATCATCAAATAAAAAAGGAGTCAGTTAGTTAAAGTTGTTGAATACCTATAATTTCTGTGAAAAAAACAAAAAATGTAATTTCATAAAAACTAAATTTAAAGGATTTTAAACATAATATATGTTAATTGATTGTGTTAACTGATGGTGAAAACTATAAGAGTATTTGATGAAATTTGGACGGCTTTGCAAAGGTGTAGGTCCGCCATTATTGTACTGACTGCCAGGAGCGCCTCGTAATTGATTATCTTATGCAATTCCATTCCAATATCCTTTGAAGCATTTTCTGGAGAAGATCTTTTAAACACTTTTCAACAAAACTCAATTTGCGTCCTATATGAGACGAATTATGCAGAGACGCCATCTTTTTTCCTGTGGAAACGGAGAAGTATTTTTAATTAAAAATATTTTCTTTCTCCCTCTATCCTTTCAAGCCGACTTAAAGGATTTTCGATAATACCTTGCTTGCTTCGTTATTGAAAAATTTAATACAAAATTTTCAAAAGCGCTTAAAAAAAGAAGAAGAAAATTCTATTTTCGTTCGTTTCCTTAAGGAGCTTCTTAGAACAGGAAGAAATGAAGTTTCAGGTTCAACGGGAAAATTCCTTTTCCTGTTAATATCCTTGCATTAGCCATTTCATAGTAACTCCAGTTATATTTCTGTTATTGATACCGTATCTCTTCTGCTAACAAATTCCTTTTGAAAGGTACGTGGAGTGAATCTTTGAATGCACTTTTGTGTTGATCTTTCCCCAATTTAACTTTTGCGTGATCGTTCAGTGAAACTAAGTAGGTACTTGAATTGTCGTCCTACTGATTTTCTTCTCTTGTGTTAATTTTGGTTTTTTTGAAAATAGCTATTGTAAGATATTTGAATAAAATTCGGTTTTCCCGATTTGATTTTCGAGATCACTTTGAATACGTTTATAAAACTTTGATATTTCAATAGTCGAGCTATATTATTGTCATTCCTAGTGTTGTCTTTTTCTCTTAAATGTCATGAATCAGATGTGACTCCTTGCTCTTGACCATAATGTCAAAACATCAAGACGCCATTACCGTAAATTCATTGAACCCATTAAAGGAACATTGTTGGAGAAAAAGGTTTTTTCTTCTTTAATGGCAGCTACCTTTTGTTCGCTGCCATTTTGATGGTGTATACGAAGGTTTTAGCAGGTTAGATAAAAATGTTTTTCCCGTTTACCCGATGCACACTTCTTGCCGTTATTGAAGTCGTTGTGAACGTGAGAGTTTTCATTTGAAGCACTTTCAAAGAAATGATAACAAAATGTTGAAGTAAATGGAGGGCGACAGGTGTGGGGAGTTTATTTTCTCAAACAGGTTTTCCAACAGACAACATTTATGCTGTTTCTCAATATCACGTTCGGGCTTTTTATTTTTCTATAATTTTTTTGTCTGAAGCTTCTGTTATTTTTAGTTGGAGTGGAGTTTCACTTTTTGGGGTAAGAGTAAATGGAGGATTATGAACTAAAATAAATACTGCAATGTTCATGTCCACATCTAACTCAGTATTGGAGCAACAACGTTTTCCAGAGTCAACAATTCGGAAATTGGAGTAGTCCTTCTCTTTTGGAAATTTCTAGGATTTCAAGCTCCACCAAGATGGTTAATAACCTGTCAACTTTTGGTATCCACGTATTGTTTTGATGCGTTTCAATTTTTCCATTAACCTGACTGTTATAACAGTATCCCCTCCGGAAAATTTTCAAAACCAAATGGGCACTTTCAATGAACGGAACTCGAGCAATCAATTCGACGCTATCTATTGGAATTTTCCTCGCCAAATGTCTCGCCATTCTGTTTATGCAATCCATTAACTTTTGTCAATCAGGTTTCATGATTTTCTGTTTGCGTAGCTCCAGATGACCACGTAGCCCCATCATAATACAAATCGTCACTTTACATGAAATATTTGAAAATCATTGGAAATGCGGAAAATATGCAAATTTCCACGAATATCCAGAACCCTACTTATGAATTCCTAATAAAGCATAAATGTTATTTCTGTCCTCCAATGACTGGCATGTTCCAATCCGCGATTGGTTGCGTTACACTGTTTTATATTTTTGTTAAACTTTATTTTCAAAAAAAGGTTCGAATCAATAAATAAGAATATCAAAAGGAAAAATCGTTGAATTTTCCGTGGAAATTTATTCAAAGCCAAATTTTTTATTTACCTATCAATACCTGGATCTGGGGGAAATTCCCGTATTTACTGGGACAGGTGAAGCTCAATGTAAGCCGATTTTGTACCTTTGAAATGTTTATTTACCTCGGCACGATTTTCTGTTTGTTCTGTTACAAGCATAGTATCCAAATGAGGGAGACGCTGAGTGGAACGGTACTACTGAAAGTGATTCTTTGCTTATTCAATTTACATAGTACGTAGGTACTTCTGAAGAATCGATGAAATAAAATTCTGAGGAACGAAGTGGGAAAGGATTAGATCTCCGTGCTTCTCCACTTTCTTGAGTCGTTAAAAACAAATTCTAAACAATACAGAAGCGTTTGGCTAAGTGAACGCTACAATTAAAAGTTATTTTCAAAACGCATCTCTGCTAATATGTGAGTGTGCATTTTGTTTATAGGAGATATAAGTTGTAGTTCTAATACTAAAATTTAACGGTTTCTATTTATGGACTTTTGATATATATCCGAGACATTAAAGCTCAATTTCGAGAACCGCTTTATCCAAAAGCTTATCCGTAGACGGCAGTGCTTTTTGAAGCACTCATCTTAAATTAAATGGTTTGCTGATTGTTTTTTTGACGAATGTTTTATTCAGGGTACTAAAAAAATAAATTAAACCCGTTTATTAAACACGTCTGTCCTGAGCAAGACTCGTAATGAATAGCAACGTCAAGGTGCTCCAACATCCGTCCGAGAGAATATCGTAATTACACTTCATAAATTTTAAAATAGGTATATAGGTAAAGGTTCTGACGATAAAAGGTTCCACAGCATGGAAGTGCATGAAATGCAAATGGAACTAAATGGGGGAAGGTGGTTTCTCCTCTACAGACTTGATTCGTTTTAACAAACCAACCGAGAGGGTTCTATTATTAAAAAAATTGTATCCCCTGTACCTTCACATCCAGCTGTGCTGAACTCGTGTGCATTGAACTAGGAATGTAGATATCCATGAACTTTGACATTTCCATGGCTTAATTAGCTGACATCGATGTATCGATACTTTTACGCATATTCTTTGGACTGACAGTTTGGAAGCTAGCACTAGGTGGATTCAAAATGTAGGCACTTGTATTCAACAATTCAACACAAATTTATCAAAATTAATTTAATAGCTAACATTATTCAATATGTTTTTTGCTGAGCTGAATAGAGCTGAATAAGCTAAATCAATATAAAACGCTTGATTTAACAGCAATTTGTATGATTCTCCATTACACAGATACATATACACACCAGCAAGGATCCCTTGTTGAAATTAATGGCGTACTTAAATTTTAACGCGAATTACAGCCGGGTCAGCAGAATTTCTCAAATTACTGACACATCAACATTTACCAAATGAGAGAGTGATACTCCCTATTTAGGTACAGTGGGACTTATTCAGTGCAGAGGGGGCGCATGGTGGTTAGAAAGACCTGTTACAGTTTGAGGGTTATCTGTAGTACGACCCCTCTCTATTCATTTCGATGTCACCCTAATTTTTGATTCGTTTCCATTCACAGCAAATTCTCTGTAATCATGAAACGGAATGTAAGTGGAACGTATTTGTGGGGATCTACACACTACACTGTTTTTTTGTATTCACAAGAACATTTATTTCAAAATAATTTTTGAATAAGATCATATATGAAACCAACCAAACAAAATATATAAAAGAAACTGTTTTGATTCTGTATGTGGATTGGGTGTGGAATGAATGCGGAACTTAAGATGAAAAAACTCTTAAGAAGAAGCTTTTCTTAATGCAATCACATAGAGGAGCCTTAAAGCTTTCCATCGTTTTCTTATTTTTCCACATAAAAGCAGCACTTTATGAATATTTTGTGGAGCAGGAGAGAAAACGGGGGGAGAGTGACAATGAATTCAAATCGCAATAAAATTCAAAATGGCATGAAAGCATGACCACAGAATTTTTTAGGCGAGGAACAAAATAAAAGAAGTTCCATTCGAAAGATAAGTGGATCCATTGATATTTAGTAGGTCTTGAGGCATAAAAATGGGGACCATTGGATACAGCACGTGTTGAGAAGGAAGAGGGAGAGTGTCACCGACTTGAATCTCGTCTCAAGTGGAATCGATTGACTTCAGGTCAGTTCTCAACAGGTAGAACGTGATCCTTAAACTATTATTGATATGTTTTATGTATAAATTCAAAAATAAAACAAAACATACAAAAGAAAATGGTGTTTTATCCTTAATGTAAGCACGATTAAAATGTTGGGGACCTTCTTCTCGGTGACATTTTAATGACCCATGGAAGAATAATGGCGGACAAAGTTGTCAAGACATAATGCTTTCGTTATCAATCATCGGGAAAAAAATATTATTAACTTGTTGAGATGGTGAATTGAATTGTAATTATGTTTGCGGAGAAAAGTGGGGATCCAGGAGATGACGGAGAAGAATGAGTTTTAGTGGATATTTTTCTTGTGTTGACATTTACTAAATTCACGCCATCTTGAAAGACCAGGTGCGAATGTCCTTTTGAAAGACGAAACCAATTTGAACGTTCGGGATAAAATGTGATTATCTAGTTTTTGGAGAACTTATTTTGTCATTCCCTCTTATTGATCGAGTTGACAGAAAGCTTGAACTATCCTGCTAATATTTCTTTTCTGCGCCACCAGAAAGGAGGCAAAGTTTCTCATATGCACCTGTGCGATTGTATCTTCATTTAGTCGTTATAATTTTGATAACTCCGTTCCGCTTGGTTGATTTTAAGTTTTTAAAGTTTTTCCTGCTTTTCACGAATGCAAATTTCAGCAGTGATTCAAAATAAAATTCTCAAATCAATCTAAAGATTCACAAAAATTTCTCCATCCTTAAAAACATTGTGTTTCTCTAATTAATATATTTTGTATATCCCAGGATAAACAAAGTGATATAAAAACTTCTGTGTTGTGCTACAAGTAAACAAATCTCTCAAAAAACCCATTCCAATCTCAATTCTTTAAGCCAACATAACTCAAAAATCAATCATATATCAATCAAAATCAGAAATTATTCTTTTTTTCATATATTTTTCGAATCAAAATTCATTCGAGGATGGAATTCATGTTTCCGCGCGTTACCAATGATGGAACATTTTATTGAATGGAAAATTCTTTTGTCATTTTCCATTATTTGTTGGTTAAACGTTTCATTTCGTGACGTGGTTTTCAGGAAAACAACCTCAGAATGTCCCTGGAAAGGAAAGTTTTCCTGAACTAATTTCATTGGACGTAGAAATTCCACAATAACGCAATTTCGTTAAAATTTTAAAATTTTCAAAATTCAAAAAACCAACCATTGTAGTTTTAATATTTTGTATGGGCACATGTATATGTCAAGTATTTGTGTATGTTAAGTATTTGTGTTCAAGATTTAAAGGACGCATTCATTGTAAGAATAACAACAAAGTCCTGAATATCAAATTCGAAAACATTTCTTCATTATCCTTTACCCCAAAAAAGTTTAAATTGTTCTTTTTTATGAATCACTTTGTTTTCAAGATAAACACCAAACAAGTTATATTGTTTGTTAAAGACAAACCTCCATCTTGGATTTCATGATACAATATAAATGAAAAGTTTTAATTTCATTTCCACAAAACTGTCAGAATAAACAAGAATTGAGAAGGATCAGTATCAGATAAAGGAGAATCCTTCAAACTTGAGTTGACCATCTCGAATTGGAAATACGAATGCCTGTCTATGTGTGTGTGAAATTAATCCAATTAGATATATAAGAAATCTTCATCTGCAGACGTCCATGAAGTAGGGGGTACCGACATTTTGTCGGATAATTTGCGATGAGTGCTGAAAACACAGGACATCAGACACAAGTTCGGTCAATCTATCGTAGCGTATCAAATCTCATCAGATAATCGGGAATTTATATAACACAACTTGAAAGTGAAGGATACGAAGGACGATATCATCAAGTCAATGGAACAAAGTTTGAAGGAAAAACTTCAAATTGTATCCGATTCCTTAGTTTTTATCGTTTCAGAAAATTTGACGATAAATCGATACTAGTACATTTTATCCTTTTTACTGGATAACAAGAAAAACTTTAAGAAAATGTGCCAGGACAATTTCGTATCGCAAGCCAAAAAGGACATGACCACTTTAAGGCAGCAGCACAAGAAGTTGAAGAAGCAAAAGAAGGACATGAAAGGACAAATACGAAAAGTAAATTGTGGAAAGGATTTAATGGATAAATTTAAATCTAAATAGCAAATCTTGAGTGTCCTTTCTGTTAAAGGATCTACAATGAAATGAATCTGGTGTTTGAATCCTTGGACGCCGGCCAATTTTTTGTTTTTGCTTTTTGGGAAAAATTTCCAATAGGTGTAGATAAAGCTGAACCAAAACAAATGTCCTTCCTGTATCCTTATTAGATGACAGGATCAGGATGTATCGTTTCTGTTTCTCACATCCTTCTTTTTTGTTTAAATGTCCTGAATTAGTTGGTTTTAATGCGAATGTGAAATGTGTCATTTATAAGCTTTAAAGATACGTTTCTTGGTTCTCATCCGTTTGATTCTTGGAGAAAAGAATTTTTGTCGAGACACATAAATAATTCAGGACATAGATTGACTTTGACTGGCGCAGGATTCGATTCCACCTGCACTGAGTAAAAGGACTTTAACACTTTCTTTCGGAATGCTGTTCACGTTTTTCGCCATTTTATATTTTGTTTTGCGTTTGTCTGACTTGAAAATCGGTTTTTTGTTTTGTTCAATTTTCTTATTATCTTCTTAACAGTATCGAAGTCCTTAAGCTGTGTGCAAACGCTCCAACATGGCGTCAATGTGGAAAGAATTGTAGGAAAAAAATGAGATCCTTTGAATCGTGTTAAAGGAATACGGTTAACGTAAAAAGGACGAGACGAATTCTGTAAATAAAACATTAACTAACACGGAGATGTTAAGTTCTCTAAAGGAATCTAAAGAAGGCTGTAATGGTGGTACACGTGACAAGGATGATAAGGACATTTTTATTCGTTCATGTCTGTGAAAATTAATGCAGTCATTCATTTTCGTCCTTTTTACTGTTATCAAGGATCCTCTTTTCACATTTATCATGAACGTTTTGGTGATGGAGATTTGTCTGTAGATTGAAAAATTTTTCACCTGCAGTTTTCGAGTTTTGAGGAGAACTTTATTTTTACAGGTTGTCTCGAGGGGATAGGTGTCCCACTGGGAGACCATCAATCCCGGAACGATTCTCTTATTTTTTCACAATTTGAAGACAACGTTGAAGTGAAAGAATTTTTTATCCTGGAAGGAATCTTTCTTGGGAGGTGTTTTGTAAGTTAAATTTGGTCGAGGCTGGATTGGTGAACTACTATTTGTAAATGGAACCGCAATTTATGAACCGATTGACTGATGCGACTCAAACTTCAAATCAAAATTAAAAACAAGAGTTCAAATTACGAGTACATAATTATTGAGTTATTGAGTGTAACTTTTGAACCAATAAACAGATTCGCCAAAATGTACCTGAACAAGAGTCAAAGTGAATCCAGAGTGCCTCATTGCAGTATGTTCCCGGATTTCACTTTCACTTCTCACATACTCTAACAGAAATAAAATTTTCCCGTCAATTCGTTTCGCATTACACACACCAGCCGCCCTTTTGAAAACGCTTAGCGTGAATTTCATTCCTAATTCCTTCAGCAAAAAAGGGGCAAAATCATCCCCACTTGCAATGAATAATTCATTTAAATGGTTGACTAATAAAAACACAGCAAGCCAGGGAACAAAAGGATTCACAGGCTTGTCTCCCGGTGTATCCTTGGTTGTGGTTTTAGGGGCGAATTTCTCCCTATTTTGAAACGGGGACTTTCTTCTTTGTAATTCGGGACAAAGGGAGAGACTCACTTGATACTAGAAAGCACTCCAGCTGTGATAAATTTCAAAGAGTTTTGAAGTTTCTGTGAAAAAAGCATCAAAAGTCGTCGATGATAGGAACTTGGAGACATTCCTTATTTATCCTTGTGTTGTGGATCCCTCTCGTTCCACTTGGTACCGAAGTGTGATCTTTGTTTACATGGCATCCTTTTTGTATATTTTGTGTCTGATATTCTTTCCAGCTGCTCAAGAATTCGTCATTTTCCAATTTTCTTTTTGAGTTGAAGGGTTGTCAAGAACATGAGCGCTAACAACAACCTCCAACGCAGTTCCAACCTCATCACACATGTGAGTCGCGAGTGCTATTGTATCGAAACGACGTAAATCTTGATCCCTGAATCTTCAAATCCTAGGATCCTGTGAACCATGAATTTGTTATTTTAAGGAAAATGGGAAATATACATTGGAAAAAAATATTTGTTTGTGACTTCATTTGAGGATGGCCCTATTGGGGGATGATTTAAGGATGATTTTTGGTTACTTGTTAAAGTGAAATTGTAATGGATACGAAATCCATAAATATTTCAAAAAGAGAAAAAAGAAGCACTTAACATTTGATGTACAACACTTTTCTTGTTGTTTCCTCCCTTGAGGAGTTTCGGAATTTTTGGGGGAGTTGGGGAACATGAAAAAATGGCATGCTTAAACTCAGCTTTGATTCCTTGACGGATACTCGTGTTTTCTAAGCCCGTGTGATATGACGTAAATGTGTGTGTGGGTCATAAAAAGCTCGTTAAAATTTTTTCCCTCGTTTCCCATACATGTTTCCTATTTTGGTTGTCGTTGTTGTTGTTGTTTTTCATCATCTTGGAAATCCTTAAATTCCATAGTCACGACGTTACCATAATCGTTAAATGGATCTATGAGCCTCGAGTCTTGAGCTGTTTGGGGATTGCGACGTTTCGACTCAAAGCAGACATTTGATCCCTAGTTTTTCGTTTCGATTGGAAATTGAGTTCATGAGCTTTAAAAAGGGATTTTCGGAAGTGATTCGGTAATGAGCTGATTAAAAAGTGTTTAAGTAGCAAACGAACATTTTTCATATGAGTTTGATACATTCAGTTGTCTTTTAACGTCGCACAATCCCTTAGTATTACAAGTTCTCTCGGTTTCCATGGAGTGCAGCCTATAGTTTCCTGCAGCCTGGAAGTGATCCTTAAGTTACTTCTAAAGAAGATTTGTCTTCTTTACAAATTTCTTCTTATAAGTGCTCTACTATAAGAATCGGAATTCGATGGACATTTCGAGGGCCGTGATGAATAGTTACGTCTAAGTTTCGAAGCCAATCTAAACGAAGTCACACATTATTTGAAGACATGATGATGTTAGAGTGAGAGTCTTCGGGAAGCACAACAAAGGAAACTTTTAGGGAATATGACTTCATTCGATGGCATCGCTGTGTTGTCTAGAGTCTTGCTCATTATTGAGCATATCAGAAGTGTTTGTTATTTAGCAATTCTCTTTAAATTGTAGTACAATTTTCAGAGAAAATGCAGGATATTAAATGTAAGGTATAATTTCGCTACATGGGTCTACAATTCTGGGTCACTTGTGGAATTGTTAAAAAGTTTTATACCAAAATGTCCGGGATGAACTCAAGATGGCTAAAACAGTGAAGTCCTTTTTTGAAATCACTCTTGTCAAAATCTTTCACTAGCTTGAAAATTCCACAATTTTCCTTCAAGATAAGTCAAAGACACTTAACCCTAATTTTTCAAAGGATAATTTTGTGCCTAATACGCGAGAGACTTCTCATCATCCTATGTTTAAACTAGTTTTCCCGAATAACCAGACAGACAGGAAAATATTGTATTGCAAAGTAAAAAAAGGATTCAAATCCCTTAAAAAGGGTACATCCATTTACTGGAGTCCATGAAACCGAAATACTTCCAGAAACTACTTCCAACAACTTTGGCTTGCCAACACTAAGTAAAATTGAAAGTATCCCTTTGTGTAAGTTCCATTAAATTGCTAAGGTTGTAAGGTTAAGGCTTGCTGCTTCGATCTTCAAGAATACACACACACAAGAATGCAATGATCTGGATTTGTATTGCGAACAACGGCTCTCTTCGGCATTTAATGAGCTAACTCTCTTGGGATGGAAACGTGTTTTAGGGAAGATTCCAAAGGCTTCTCATCCTATCAAGGATGAATTTACATCTACTCCGTATTCGACTGAAAGGTTTGTCTAAATTAGAAAATATCGTTACAGGAATGACAAAAGACAAAATCCTTGAATCATTGAAGGCATCTGGTAAATTCTACCAAATATCAAGGGGATTGATTTTGACCGAACAGAGTAGTCTTTAATGGTTGAAGTTCTGTATTAAAAGGAATCAAATTCCAATTAAAGGCAACTAAGAGGAACTATCCCCGCAATCAACCTCTTAATCCACTAGATGGGGTTTATCCTGCAGGACATTTTACTTGAAAAGTTGCAAAGGGTAAAATATGTCCTTTTAGTGTTTTTAATATCCGTTCGGCGAAAGGTGATATTCTAGAGGAAAACCCCAATATAAATTTTGTTACTGCGCTATGGATATTTGGACTTACAGGTAATCGCCATAAAATTGTTTGCAAAGAACAACACTTCGAGGGAATAAAATTGCATTCTCAGGCACTTCATCCAGACCTTCATAGAAATGAATATGCATTCACAGAATAGAATGCATGAAATTACACATCTTTTGAATTCTTATGTAAAAATCTACAAAGAGACGTTCAGTGATTGCCTAGAGTCTCTAATACCAATGAGTTCCCTGGAACTGTTGACGGGCACTTGAAATTTGCCACATTTAGTTCACGCCTTTTTATTAAACTTGAGTGATAAATTTGAGAAAAGCTATTGAGCCTTTATTCACATGATTCAATCCAGAATCCTTAAACTAAATTTTCCATTGAAGTAAAGACGAATTTTCCACTCAACGTGGTGAGAACAGAAACATAAACACATAACATAATGTGATGTGAAATGATTTGCACAGACATTTCTCGTTCAGTGACGTCATAAATTTCCACCCCGTGTCCTTCTTCAGCACCAATTCTAAAGTCTTTCGCTAAAGTTGATGCCCTCGCAGTTCGAAGGATTCGTAACATAAACCGAAAATTTCTCTCATCTACATACTTTAGAATATCTAATTAAGGAAATTTTCTGTTTTTCATGTTCTTCCCGGAAAAACGAAATTTTCGTTTTAGCTGGGAAATAATTCAGTTCCAACTGTGGGAAACAGACATCTGTGTAGGTACTTGAAGCTGTTTAGCTTACATCGAATGTGGTCTGTCGCATCGAAAGGATCTTAGGGTCATGACATGAAGTTTCCTCTTCTTATAGGACCACAAAGCAAATTTCCTACCACAGGAACTTTATCTAAAAATTTGAATGGTGTCCATTTAATTCAAAAGCACATGGACATTTGAACCATCTCAAATCCATAACGATAGATTTCTGAACTTTCCCTTAAGAAAGGGATGCGAGGATGGCATTCGGCAAGATCTCGTCTGCTTATATTAGAAACGCCACAAAGTGTTATCCTTTGAGGATACTTTAAAAAGGTACAAGGAACAGGTGAATGAATGGCAGAGCAGAAAACGATACACCGAGCGGGAGTCTGGACTTATTTACTGCGCCACAGTGCCCTGGGAACCTAGTATCTTTGAAAGGATTATCCCCGATGCACAAATACATCGTCCTCTGAGTTCACAAACTCCTCGCAGGTTATAAATATGAAATATTAACTTTTGAAAGATAGATAATTGAGATTTAAAACTAAAACAGAAACTATGCAAGAATTATTAAGCCATTTTAAATATTCTTTTTATTACGGGAAGTTTATCTAGAAAATGCGAAAAGTTTATCTCGTAAAAAGAGTAACACTGTGATAAGTGACGATATCCAGTGAAAAAAATGGAAAACTTTAAGAACATTTTCGTTAGTCGGTATATTTTGACAAGATGGAGATGAAACTCATGTGAAACGAAATTTAATTTCTCGAAAGTTCTTTCAAGGACTTAAAAAATAATTTAATTTTCTTATCTTATTTCATTATCCTTGTTTTGTTTATCGTCGGGCAAGGAATTTTTTCAAAAGGCCGCCATTTTGAAGCTACAGTTCTTTAGAGTTTGGCGCACGATTTACCGTTGTGCAGAAAGTATTTTCATAAATTTCGTCCTTTAAGTCCTTTTTCCTGTGTTTCTTTTAAAAAATATTTGACATTGTTTCCTTGTAAAGTTATGAGGTTATAATTTCACTAGCATCTGTTGTTTACTTGTACACTACCTGGAAATGCTTTTACGAGGGGTTCGTGAACTGGAGTTTTTTAGATTTGCGAAATATAATTACAAGGATTAAAGATGGCGGGTGAGGAGTTTATTGAGTCCTTGTGAAACTCTTTCGCTAAAGTTTATGAGCTAACACGGAGTGGAGTCCGTTTGTTTGAACACAGGCTCGTGTATCCTTTATGCAGTCATTTTTCTCTGCATGTCAGCGGATACTTATGCCGTTCCCAAAGGGACTTTTCCTTCACAGTGATTTAGTGTTCGTTCTGCAGTGCGTAAGATAACTTTAACTTGGAGCAATCTTAAAAATTTTCATTTCTAAGTGAAATTAATATCAAATTGTAATTCAGCTCGGCTGTATTGCTTCTTTATGCATAAAATTTTAATTTATTGAACGATTCAGCATACATTCGCAAATTAGATTACGCCATAAATTAATAGCAATTACGTTTAACCGTCACTGATTTTCAAGTTTTCATGAGAATATCCCATTCAGTAGCTATTTTCCGAGCTGAACCAAAATCGAATTTTGGGCTTCCACGTCCACTTTCGGTTGATGTAAACAGAAAAAAAACATTATTGGAAAAAATGTCTTAAACTTTCGGAAACAAACATACCGAATTTCGATTTGATGAAGAGGGGATTCTTATACACCGAATCCAATTTGCATGATTGACTGTGGCCTGTACCTATAACAACGCTAAATCCGAAGAAATAAGGATAACCTTCACCAGTGGAGAGCATCATAGAGGTTCGTGTTAAACTGATTTCGGAAATTCGAACAACAATATTCGATGTGTTTGAAGTTGTTTGGGATTTCATTTTGGAAACATCCCTATTTCCAGTTTTGGAAATGTGAGCCGATTTCATATGCATTCCAGAACGCAAACAAAAGGATATCGACAAAGGATATAATCTTGTTGAATTGTAACAAAGTTCTAACACAGAGCCATAAATCCATCCAACTGTCGAAGGGTAACAACACGTCCACGTTTTTCTATAAAATGTTATTTGTGCATGAATGTAGATATGTATGCATTTGTATTTGTGGAAAAGTGCGCTCGATGGAAGTCATAAGGACTCCAGACTTTCTAGAATCAGTTTGTACTTCTTGCCAGGAGTGGAAGAAGCAGACGTCATTAACTCCGGGATGAATCCAGGCAAGAAGGGAATTTACAACAGCCGTAGCCGTGGCCGTAGTATTTTTGTTCGTTTTTTGTAGTCCTCTCAGAATGTGGAGAGAGGCAAAGGAAGGTGTGATTACAGCACGAATCCTAATGATGCCCTCTTGAAGTGAACATCAGAAATGTAGGCTCAACTTGAGTGCATGAAATTGCAGGACTTGTCGTGAAAATAGTTGGTGCACAAGTCCTTAAATTTTTTTGTTGTAATCTAGACACAAAAACAAGTCTGTGTCTTTCATTCATACACTGGTATATATAACTATTGATTTTGTTTTGTTGTTCAACTCCATTTTAACGGTCTACATTTTGTTGTGTAGATGGAAGAGGATATTGCGCTATTGACATTCATTAAAAATTTCTTTCTTGATTAACTATGAATAGAATTTATGATGGAAAACATATATAACAGAACACATTAACACCAACAGCTCATAGAACAGAAGAATGTTGAATATTTCATACTTGTTGGAAGAATCCTTTCGGGCCTTGGTGGCGTCTCAATACAATATCTTTGTAAATTATTGATGATGTTTGAAAGTATACTTATAAGGATATCAGCAAGGATAAATCCATTTAGATAAAGGCTATTTGAATCCACTTGATTTGAAGGATTTACTGTCGAAGCTGCAGACATTTTTCTGACAAAAAATTCCTGTGGCCATTCTATTTCTGACGACACCATTGACTGGTTGGCCACCATGGGATCCTTGATATTATCTTTAATGATATATGCTCAAGATGTTAATGTTACCACAAGAATAACGGATTTTGGTCCTTATCAAATTGGACACGAATTAGATTTGTTTCAGTTTATGTGGCCAATTGATATGCAAGGACACTATCACATCCTTAATAAGAACGAGATCCCTCAAGATGTCCTTGCAAAGTATTCTTTACAATAATAGAGTTGACACGAGAATTGACCTTCAGATTATTCTGGACAAGCCCCATTTCAGGTGTTTAGGTTGTTGAAACTTCTTTTGAAGACCCTCGCCGTCAGTAATCTTTCGAGAGTAATAAATGTTTGGGTGGCATGTTATCCTTAAAAGATTTCCTATAAAATTCGCTTAAGAAGAAAAGCTTTAATGTAATTAAAGGATATTTGAGTGATAATGAAGAGTGATACGTCATTGTTTGCCCTCAAATTGAGAAAAACTCTTCCTAAGAGCCCAAAATTCATCTTTGTTGCCCACTGACGATCCTTTTCTCTGGTATTCTTGGAGATTATTCTAGTGCACTCGTCGTCAACAGGTGCACCCATAAGAGAAGTGCAATACGGTGGCCGCACAAATCTGGCCAGAATATGACACTTTCCGATTATCCTTACGTATTAAGGAACATTAAAAAGGGATGAACTGAACAACCGACTGAACGTATAATTCAAGAAATAAATTTTAATTTCATCACCTCATCAAGAGCCTCCACTCGTCTCGATATGATCCCCAAAAATACTATAAAGGGAATTTTCACTTTCCCAAATGAGAACATAAAACACTCAAAAACTCAAAGCTCAAGAAATAATTGACTGCAAGAAGAAGACGAAGAATGAAATTTTCTGCCAAAAAATCATCCCTCCACAATGTTTTGCTCCCCAAAAACGAAATTGGGAAAATGATTTCTTTATAGGCACAAAATGAGTCCCAGTTTCATGGTGCAAAGTTGTTCTGTGTCATTAAATTTTCCCGTCAAGTAAATAAGCTTAATTTCCTGTGTCAGACATTGTGTCATATGGTCATGTATATGAAGGTTGAGTGACTGCTGTGTTTGGAGGGACAAGTAGGCTCTTCGGAATATTTCCAGAGATGCAGGATACAAGTTCACAATTTTCAGGTTTCTCGCGAATTTCGACACAATTTTGACAAAGTTTGTCGTAAATTCAATAAAGAGTTTGTTGAACTTGAAACCAAATGTTGCAAATGGGAACCTCTTGAGCAAATGCCGCTTAATAAACACCACCATTTTTAATTTGTTTGTGTTGCTTTGATTTGCCACGAAATTGTTTCGTTTCTTTAACCCCACAATTAAGTTGGGGTTGTGGGGAGAAATTCAGGATGGAGTCGAACATAAATTCAATTTACGATTCACATTTAAATTATCCAATTTGTTGGATTTGTTGAATTTGTCGTTTGTGATTGGGTATGAAAGCGCGTAAAAGTCACACACGTTTAGATGGAGCCATGACACATTTGTTATTTCATTCTCCACATTGATCCCCCACATGGAATCATGAAAAAATTATTGAACAAAAACAATTGACAATTCCACTTTGACACGAACAAGTTTTGTATGGTGAAGAAAAAGATTTGTTACGTGTCAGTACATTTTATGTGTCTCCCCCAGTTGTTTGTCTCCCTTTTAACGTAGTCAAATGTCAAGTCAGATCTCTAACAAACTTTTACACATCCAAACAAACATTCTTTGTCACGAAATTCGATTTATTGGTAGTCGACTACGCGTCACGTATATGTCAAGTGAGCGTTTGATTTGTACCAATTTAAGGATTTCAGGCGAATCAGGAAGACAATGAGTTAATTTCCTACTTATCAAGGTGTCAATTACGTGGAGTCTATTACGAAAATTGCGTGAAAAGTGTCTCGGACTTGATGACTTCTTTGAACTTTCGAGTTTGATCTTGGAGGAATGCTAGAGGAATTGATTTTGGACTTTGGAAAATTAACTAAAAAAACAAATGATTCCTGATTTTCAATGAGTTGGAAGCACATTTCCAGTAATATAAGAAAGTCTCTGGTCACATAAGAATGTATGTATGTACGAATATTACTTAATGGTTGTGGAATCAGTTGAGCCTGAAGAGAGAACCTATTCTAAAACTTTCATTCCTCAGTAAATTTTCATGAATCATTTAGTAGTAATACTCTTAGCTCCACGAATTCTCCGACGCTAAACTTACACTTTCACTTTAAATTGAATATCCTTAAGAAGAAACAATGACTTAAATGTTGTTTTTCACTTTTAAACCATTCCTTACTTAAACAGAACCGGAACAAGTGATGGAACCTATTTTCGTTTAAAAATTATTTACAGTAATTATTCCATAAAATCTTATCGAAAACATTCGGACATGATTCTTCTAATTTGTGGTTAAGCGATGACCCTCAGATCCTTCGATTTCTTAACTAATTTTTGAGGAAGATATTACAGTATAATATAAGGAATTTTGTGGAACTTCACTCCTATTGGAATCCGGAAAGCTCTAACTTCATCTATGAGAAATATTTTTCGAGAGGATTCAAAACATTTTTCCAACACTATGTCTTGTACATCTTGATTGAAGTGCTATAATTTGTAACGAGTTTGAAAATTGAGAAAGGTTTATAGAAGGTTCATTCAACCTTCACAATTTATATTTCAATACAAATCAAATTTCGTGTTTTAATAAAATCAATTTTACATCAACTGGAGTTGTGAACAACTTCCAGAAGATATGCTGAACGAAGTCATCCCGAACACGATAACCAGTAGCTACTGAACCCTTTCACATCCCACATTTATTAAAAAGTAACATTTCATCCCCCATACCTCTTTTTTGTGGCGGTGGAATCGATGGTGATACACTCTGCACAAGCGCAACTGTCGTCAAAATCCAAACGAAAAAGGTTATCCATGATTTTGTTACAAAACTTTTATTACTAATAGCGCTTTCGTAATAATAATAATTACAATAACTTTTGTTGTAACTTTTACATGTGATTGAATTATTAGATTTATTAGAAATATTAGATAACGAATTATTATTATTTATTTTATGAATATTTTCACATTTTTTGTGATTGATGTGTCTGATTGATTCCCTCGAGCTAAAGATGAAGTTTGCTTTGTTGTTGGTTATTTTATGGAAATAACTTAAGTATAGCGACATGACGTCACGAGTTGTAGTGTAATAAGTTGAATTTATTGTATAGCATAACGTAAACTCGCCGAAATTGAGCGTTCTATTATTTTTTCTTATCACTTAAATAAATAAATTTCACTTGAATTAAATAAATAAATAACTCGTAATTATCACAATAAAACGGTGTAATTATTAGTAATAAGTTTTATTAATTAATTTCAGACACTTCCGATTCAAAATGCGTTAAACCAAATTTCTATTTCCGTTCGATTTGACTAAATTTTATTATAAAAATTTTTAGAGAGACTCTACACAAGCAAAATGGCGTCACAATCGAACACGATGAACCACAAAATCGGACTGACTCCACAAAACGCAGCACCGCACAGTTCCGGGGGATGTTTCCAGTGGATCAACAAAAGTTGAATTGATTCAATGGGAACAAGAGCTTTCGATGGAAGAAATATAACACTTTTCCAAGGCATGCGTTCTACAACAATTTGTATTTTAGATTATGGAGCTTCTGGAAGCCCCAATTCTTACACCCCCCCGTGAACGGGGTTACTGTCAGAGCATCAGATTCATCGAGAATTTATAAGTTTAAGTGCTTTTCACTGTATTTCAATAATGGTTACTTGAGTTGATCAGGAAAAAATGAATTTTATGCCGATAATGATAATAATTAAGATGGCGATGGGAGGGAAATTGAGGCGAAACTTTACACGGCATCAGGACAACCCCGGAAAACATGGAAAATCCGATTTTCGTCTTAAGAAGAATGCTTGCAAAATTTTTTGGAATTTTTACAATTTGTCAGATTTTATTTAGAGTTTTTCGTTGAAAGGAAACATGAAGAAGGGGGGATCATTGTCATTGTTGAAATGAACTTACGCACAAAATGTATTCTTTTGTGGTTTCTTGATACCTTACGTTCTGAGAAGATTTCACCTGTCATGTTTCGAATCAAGCTCAAAAATGATTTTGATCGAAATGTCCTTACAACTTTTAGCTCTTACAAACAAAAAATTTGAAACTTTGAAACAAAATTAATCAGTCGTTTCAGGGTTCCAGAGTCAAACAACAATTCCAAAGTAGAAAATTTTACTTACATTTTGACACTTTGGCACCTTGGAGTCCTACTTTGATGATGACACCATCTGAAAAGATAAAAGATATTGTTTTTAATATTCGTCTATTGTTCTCTCGAATGGCAGACATTACGGTCCACCAATTCACGCAAATATTTCTAAATTGTCTTTATGACACGAAATGACGCAGATCTCATTCTCTTGGTGTTATCAAAGCATAACCCTAATGCAGTAGTAGAAAGCAAATCTTCAAACAATTCTCATCATCTCATTTAAGAATCAGGTCAATTTAGAGCAGTGCAAATCATCTTGATTTTATTAAGAGTTCTCCAACGTGACACCAGGATGACCAACGAACGAGTAAGATTTCTTGGAATTTTGAATTACCAAGCAATTTTCATTCCTGGCGTCCAGCATATTCAATTCAATGAAATAATTTACCTCACTCACAATTATGAAACCAACGAGACTCAAATCCTTTTTTACAAACTATCAAGGGATGAGATGATATCATGTCTATGAGATGATTGAGTGATTTCGAAGTCTATGTATTCTATATGATCCCGAGGGGAAGGTTCAGGATAAAATGGATCCTGTAGGCGTAGAAAATTAAAATTGTTCCAAAATTTGTATTAGGAGTTAGTACGGTTACACCAACCGTCCTCCTTGAGATTCTATGAATGCTTATTTCTAGTCCGAGTTTTGCACTATACCGAAGGATGGATCCGGGGTATCCCCAACCCGGACTAATTAACTTAAATAAAACCCGTCTCGAGGAATGAAAATTCAAAGTTGACTCAAGAACGTGACACGATTACTTGAAATATTTCAGTTGAACTTTCTTATCTGGACAAAAAATAAAAAAAAAAGCTGAAAAATTTAATTTTACTACAAAAACAAAGTGAATAATCTCTGGCTATTGAGTTCATGCAGCCTGAAATGAAACTAGAAGGGAATCTTAAATTCAATCTCACTCTAACGTGACATCGTTCTTATCTCCAACATTTCTTGTCTACTATAGATATATCTTTCATCTCTGTCAGGGTGGATCGAAACGAAAGCCAAGATATAAGAGAAGAACCATTCAATGAATAATCACAACAAGAATCCTTCGGCTTCACCCACAATTTCTACTTTAATTTCATTAAATTCAAAATCGTGTCCCGCCAGTTGATGTCAGCAAATTGCCAGTTCGTTCATGATTTGAATTAAATCAAATTGGACTCAAAAATTCTTGGCACGTACAGTTAACCTTCAAACCAAAAAAATTTTGACTTTTTCCTTTAAGTAGACACATATGGCTAGATTCTTCACTTTACAATAAAGCCTCAATATCACTTACTCTAAAGACACCTCGGCTGGAATAAGCCATAAAAATTGTTTCTAATAAATCGAACGAAAAACAGAAAATTCAACTAACAACATTGAGGATCTGAGAGGTTTTGGAAAGGGCTTCGGGGAGGCAAACCCTTTAGTCTCATATGGGACGGATTGCAGATTCCTGTTGTTTTGTCTTCCGCTTGAAAGTTGCTGTTGTTGATAAGAAAAGAAATCCTTTAAGGAACCTTTCAAAACCTTCATAATCTTCACAACAACTTCCTGATGGATGATGAGTTCATGTAAAGGACATGACATGTATGATGCCTACACATAACAGTATTCAGGAGATATAGTCGTGAAGGGAAAAGTTACAACAATGAAAGTGGATTTTTATGGTTCCCTCGACTTCAAGCAAGTTTAGTTAAAAAAACTTCTTTTTCCCTCAAAATGAAAAAGGAAGAAGAAAATGATGACGAGCCATGATTAGAGGGAGGCACAAGCAATTAGATTCTCCCTATTTATTGGAACACGGCACTCGAGGGAGACGTTACAAAAACTTATCTGACACGAGGCAGAAAGAAACATCTACAAAATCAATAGAACGCCATCTTTGAGTAATCCTTGGCATCCTCATGAGTCAACCACAAACGTCACAGAAGCTGAATTAGAACGGAACAAGCGACACGATTATTAGGAAAAATTTTGTGCCTAAACTTTTTCGTTGTATCCATTTTGCTCTTGAACTTTTATTTAAACTTGATGAGATTACTACTATCAACTACTATCGATGAATCATGAAAACCCCAAAATAAGAATGAGTCATGTGACAATTTGGCTGGGGGTACTTTTGTCCCGAACCTTGTTCCTCGTTCCTATTGTCAGTTCATCTTTTAACTCTATTAGATCACTTCTGTCGACCGCAGGATCATAAATACCAAATTGAGAATGGACTACTAAATAAGAACAAATTCGGCCCTTTCCCAAATGTTGCAAGGTGCCATTTTATTCAGTACCATTGAATTTGGTGATCGTGAAACCTAAATGTGTCGCCTTCTGAGTGTGTTAAATCCACACTATCAACTTTTTAAAAGTTTTACTCTGTAAAAGGGTTGGCGTAGGAAAAAATAGCATTTTCTCTATTCAAACTAAATTTGACATTTTAAATGCCACGTTTCGTGTTACAATTTTTCTGAATACGACTAATTGCTGCTGCCCTTATTATAAAAGTGTTGGGAAAATGTTAACGATACTCTTCATGGTGGCAATAAAGTTCAAATCTGTTGAATCCCTTTTTTAAATACATCTGAAAAAGTGTGACCTGTTTTCGTGAAATTCCCTTTTCACGGGTATGAAAAGGTCACAAATGAGAGACAAGTGGTGGAGGGCTGGCAACCTTGTTTTATGTTTT
Organism: Chrysops caecutiens; assembly: GCA_963971475.1. Lineage (NCBI taxonomy): Eukaryota > Metazoa > Arthropoda > Insecta > Diptera > Tabanidae > Chrysops > Chrysops caecutiens. The sequence continues at coordinate 37,044,186 of OZ020570.1, read as the reverse complement.
ATAGGTTACCTTTTCAGCTGAGTTTTGTTTTTCAGAGTGGAACAAATACATGGACAGTTAGGGAAATAGGGATGCTAAAATTTAAAACAATTCCCTCAAACGATGTGGAAATGTTCATAAACGAGACACAAAAATGAACTAACTCATAAAAGGCATATCTGATGATGGAATCTTCCGTTATTATTTTCCGTTGTTTATTATTTTTTCTCCTTTTTAGAAATGTGTATAACTTTAAGCTGTCTTTGACTCAAATGGACAAACTCCTTTATACCATGAACAATATTTGAAGTTACATAAAATACAATGAATTGAGATGAGCTTTTCGATCGTAATTGGAGACACTCACCGAATAACTTTACTAGGAACATTTTATTCATTGGACCTCGCATTTCCAAAGATGTGCCGTTTGCGGCCACACGGATGAGAACTTTGAGCCCCTCATTTCTGCTCGTACATTTGTATTAAAATTTAGAGATAGATAGATAGATAGATAGATAGACATTTAAAAGTAAAAAGTAAAAATTTTACAATTAAAAGTAAAAATACGAAAAAAAACTCCGATTTCCTAGTTGTGATTAAACTGTGATTAATTTATGTTTTAGTTGACATTAAATTGTGGTTTGTCGTAATTTCGTTTTTAGTTGATTAACATTTGATTTTTGATAGTAAAATTGAAATTCAAAACCATGAAAAGATGGAGCGTAGTCCTCGATCAAATTATAATAAAAATGGATAGTATATGTAAAGTTGTAAATCTTCAAGACGTTTATGCCTTATTAGAATTGAAGTTCGAAGTGTGTACGTAGATTCTCATTAGCATCAATTTTCGTTTTCCTTAGCACTGGAAACATATATTCTGTGTAGAGTAATATAAAACTAAGGATGACATGGTGTCATCTCAAAAAGTTTCTCAAAAAGATTGTTTAACTATTCACCATAGAGTTGTTGGAATTTCTACATGGTCATGAACGTATCTGCAGAGTGCAGTCTCATTTGATAAAAGCTGTAAACAGTGTAAAATTGTCATGAACAACTAAATTACATGTCACTGAGATTATTCAACCTTCCAATGCTTCATATTAGGATCGTGTAGCAATTTGATCATTTCTTCTAAAGCTTCATCTTGAACTTGAATTACAAGAATAAATAAGACGTAGAAAGTTTTGAAATATGTATGTCTGCTGTGTATCATTTCCATATTTCGATTCCTTATTTATTTTGCCTATGAACAAAGTCGGATAAGTGTGTTACTAAGAAAATAAAACGTAAATTGAAAAAATGTCTAAAGATTTTCCAGTAAACCCTCATGGGTATTCCTTTGAATCGCTGGGATAGATTTCCTTCTTTCCATGCATAAATTCTTAGAAATCAAACCTATTGGTTTTGTTCACACGTTAACGAAAATAGACAAGTTTTCAGGATTTGGTCTTAGTTGTGTTATATAATTAATAAGGAGAACTATACATGAAAAGTTTTTGTCTGACATTAAAGGTTGACAAAACTTAAAGATCCTGAAGCCTGAAGTTTAGGAATTTAGAAAAGTTTGTTAATAAAATTGGACAAAAAAATTCTAATGCTAAAAGAGGAAAACTTGTCGCCTTGAAAGCGAAGCTAATGGAAAACGTAATTTTTGTAAATTGAATAATTCAAAATAAGAGATTTTTTTTAAGAAAATTTACTTAAAGTGCCTCCGGAGTGATTGTCATCGAAATACTTGCAATGGTTTTTCCAATGTCCAAGTTTTCTTGGAAGACTCTCCCACGGCCAATTAACTCGTATCTTTGAATTTTCAAGCTTGGGGGAATTCATTTCAATTTCAAAGAAAAACTATTTCCTTACAAACACAAAATGGACGAAAACAACCAAGGAGACCTGGTGCTTGTTCTCAAAGTCACAATCAAATGTGGTGATGCCTTTGTACAGATAAACTTCTCAACATTTCCATATGGAACAACGGTTTCAGTTTGAATTCAAAAGTATCCATTTTCGCTTTATACAACCCATGCAGTGGAAGTATGAAGTTGTTTACAACTCAACAAGGACTCATTTCAATACGACGAAAATTTCATTGCCTCCAGACGATGTCATAAGTAGTTGTCATGCTATTTGGCAAATTTCTTACTTAACTCTCAAGGGAAAATCTGGAAAATTTTCCACACAAACAGCATCGTGGGAAAAGTGCATTCAACCATTTTGTAACTAAAACTTTATTCCTTTTCTTCTTCATTCATTTCTCTTTTCTTCCTTACCAGATGTGATTCTCATTTAGTTTTCATGGTTTGTGCTATTTCAATTTCTTCATTACAAATTTTTGGCGACAAATGCAAGGAAAATTCTAGTAAAAAATAAAACTTTTTCACTACAAAAGAAAGTCATTTACAAAGTTTACCACTTAAGACAGTTTGAGGTTTCAAGAACAATTCAAATGAATAATTCCCTTTTTACAAAGAGAACAAGTCACGCAGGAAAATTTGACAATCATAATTCTAGATGCTCGCATTCTTTCATTAAGCTCACAAGCTGGAATCCTTTTGAACAGGATAATCCCATTATTTTATTGGATTAAGCAATAAAAAAAACAACAAAACACTTCTGTGTGAAAGAAATTCTCTGCAACGAATGAACTAAAAGTGAATATCCTTTTACGGGAGCTATCCCGTTTGTCAACAAGATATAGTAAATTCTGTACTACTGAGGACCTGTTCTTTTGGGTTCTGTGTTTCGAACATAAGGAAACACTTCTTCTGCAGAGAAATATGAATTCATTGACTGACAAAGACACAGATACACGAGCTGCACGAAAATTCATTTGATCAATTTCATACATCCGGAGCAAGTGAAGAAATAAATAAAAAAACAGGATCAACAATAAAAATTCAAAAGGAATTTTTGTGTGAATCCTGTTTTTGCTCAATCAAAAAACAAAACATATAGAAAATCTTTCACATTGAATGCTAGAAGCATTTTAAACAGGATGCGAGGGAATTCGTTTTTCACCCCCATCCAATGCGTCTGTTCCTATAGCTTGGAAGCCAATAAAATAAAAAAGGATGTGAATTTTAAAGGTTGCACGAATCAATAAGTTGTGCTGAAAAGTTGATAAAGTGCATCTTCAATAAATCTTTAGTACATTCATAAATACACAATAAAATGTTTCCTTGTATATTGAATCCTATACATCCTGCTCCATCCTGAATTCAAAATCTTGATTCAGTCTATTGGGATCAACTGATCGATAACGGTAGAAGGTTATATTGCTTTCTTATAAGAATGAGACTAAAAATTGGTTTTCCTAGAAAAATATCCTTTTTTCACGAGGATACAAATATTAGTACAGTTTGTACCGAATGCTTCTTGGGAAAATATTTTCCAAATTTAAAGTGCAACAATTTATTGCAATTTCAAATACGATTCGCGGTACAATGTTGAAGGATATCAATGGAGTTTAAAATCATCTTGTCCAATGTTTGAACAAGTTAACTATGCCATAACAAATATCCTATTAATAAGCATATTTTCGGACGACATAAGTGTACCGTGAAGTAGTTGATTTAATTAAATGAAAATTTTATTTGATTTTCCACCATCGACAATAAATCAAATTACAGTTATTGCGCCATTAAAACTTAAGGACAGTTCCAAGTGATTTAATTTGAACGATTAATTACTTGAATTTAGTGGCATTTGTTGACACTAATTGGGGCAATTAAAGTTGTTAGAATAATTAAGAAGCTTCAATGCGAAATTTCGTTGTAGCTAGATGACACGAGTGAACCGCAATGTTAAAATAGCTGCAAAAATGCTAATCAGCCATTTTTCCATTAAATTTAAATTTAGCAACGGAATTTTTGTCCTTAAAGTCTATGATTATTAAATTCTTCAAAACCATAAAAATGAGTATTTAATTTTTCACTTTGTTAGTAGGTACTATAAAATTGTACGAAACCCTTTTCATGAGATTTTTATTCTTTCAACTGTATAACTGAATCCTGAATTTCTAAGGATTTCGTGAAGCATTTAAAACCCGTTCATAAGAAAAAGCATAAACCATCAAAACCAGCCTAAAATCGTTTCTTTTTCTCTTTTGCTTTTAGTTAAGAAATATTTTAGTGATAAATTCAGGGATAAAGTTCCTTTTACTCCTTTGTCCTTATGGTTTTTAATTTTCTTAAGGAAAAAAATATACAAAGAAACTTTCAGGATATTATATTCGCTTAATTAAATTTTATATGTATAAAAGCGACGGAACTTTTATGATCTGACTGAAAATATAAAATATAATTTAAATTATTCGGTTTTGAGTTATAAATTCCACAAGGAAAGGGTCTTTTACAACTTTCACAGGATAAGTAACGACAGAAGTGTGTCCCTTCTCATAACTAAATCGTAAATTCCTTCAAAATTAAAATTCACCATTATTTGCTTTCATACAAATACAATTCACGATTTCAACATAACGTATTAAGAGAGACTTTGGAGACCGTCTATAGATGGTGTAAAATGTAAATGAATTGGAATTTTTGCATAATATCCCTTACAGAGAATTTGATTTTGAATTTTGTCCGTAAAACTTTCCTTCTGATCAAAGCCCAATAACATCGCACCAATTTTTTCCTCACAGATAAAAAGTTCGAGGCGAGTTGAAAGTAGTAGCTATATTCGACGACCACTCCACTGCTACTCGAGTGCACTCAAAATAAAATTAGCTTTTATAAAACATGCGAAAAATCCTGATCTTTCATTATCCATCCTGCATTTTATGAAAATATGTTCCCAAATATGCTAAACAATTTTCAAAGTATTAAGTATTATGTTCCTAAAAATGTTAAACTGGCTCTATTAGTAAATTTGAACTTGTGGTTAGTGATTTGTAATGGTCATCATATGCTTGAAAGTGTAGGTGTAATATAATATATGTAAATACTGTTCAGCCGTAGATGTAGTGCAAATTTATTTCTGTTGTTATTAATTAATTGCATGACGTACATGAATTGCGTTTTCCAATGCAAGCCGCTTGCAGTTTGAATTAACGACAATTCAGAAACGAATGAATCATTTCGAATATGTGAACATTCCAAATGATCGTCATTCGATATTATTAAAAATACTACACATAAGAAAGTTTTCCTCATTTAAGTTTTGAGTTCTTGTTATTTTTGTGACATTAAAATCGATGCAACTTCCATCCTGAAATTAAATATTCTTGCTGCAGAAACAAACATTGCACAAAAATCAAATAACGACAAAATTCTATGTAAAACATGTCAAAGATATTTTGTTATACATTTCCAGATTGAATTTTAAAAAGATTTTTACTTGGGGATAAGGACAATTTCATTTCCATTTTATGAATAAAACTCACTTGAAGAAACTAATTTCATATTTTGTTTGTTTTGAATCACATTTAAGGAAGTGCTACGAATTCCACATTAAACGTTGTAGAAACTTTTGCATCAGGTGATGTATGAACTTTGACTGAATCTTTGTCAAATGCAACTTGAGTTTCTTCAAAAATTGAAAACTTAATTCAAGTTACTTTGATAACTCGTCATGTTCTTTCGATATCTTTCACCTGATGGAGCTGATCTCATTTGTTGTTTTGTACAAAAACAGTAATATCTGTCCTCTTCCCAGATCGCTATCGAGCGGCAATCCGAAGCATTAAAGAACAGCCCCGACCTGTACTCGATAAATAGTAAAAGTTGACAACTTCAGCTTACCAACTTGAGTTGATATGTGAAATTCACAATTTTGGTAAATTTCCTTCGTTTTTAGGGTTCCCTTGTCACCCTTTGGGTATTAATATGACTTCGCTGTCCGTCTGTCTGTTATACGGCTGTAAAACTATAAAGTGCAAATTTACACTCGTTAAATGTATGGGATTTGGCATTTCTGCCCCAATGAAAAATATGGCTAATAGTGACTAAAAGCATACGGCTAATATCAACTTTATCCCAACAATGCCGCGATTATTGCGTCAATCTTCCTTTGCAACATTCACTGTGGGATTCGGTTGAAGATTGTTTACTTTGACTGTAAGAGTTAATAAAATAGTTTACGAATTATTCCTGGAATATGGTACGTTAACTTTTAATTCTCTCATTTGCAAATAAAACTTTAAAAGTAAAATGAAAAAATCCTTTCCGTACCATAAGTTTTTTCCCTCCATAATCATAATAACATGTTGACAGAGTACATTTCATTCGGATAGTATGAAAACCTTTACTTAAACTCAAATAAAAATAAAATTATGAAAAAATAGCAAAGCTCTTTTAAAAAGGACATGAACCAATAACCATGCTCCTGTGCTAGGACATGGAACTTGTGAGTTCCTTTCAATCCCATCAGTGAAGCATATTTGTTTAACTTAATATATCCCAAGGGTAAACTTGCGATAAGCTTTATGGACGGCAGTTTTTACATACACAGCTAACTTATTCATGCACTGTATAACGTATAGTTATATGTAGTGGATAAAAGTGAAAATGCACATCGTGTCCATCCCCAAACAAATGAAGGGAAAATATGTTGGGCGATCCAAGGACTTTTTCAACGCTATCCTTGCGTTTACTTTTACTTTTCGTTACACATGTATGTATGCAAATGAGTTTGAGTTCAAAGTTATTACACCAAAAGGTTAAAGTTCACTTTATCTATTTTCATTATTTCACATTATTTTGACAAGCTTATTAGGACATTTATCGGATAGAAACTTTTCTATCGATGGCATTGAACCATTTGGTGGATTTATCAATATAAGACAAGATCAATAAATCGATTACAGCTACAAGGACTATAGACATAAACTATAAAACCTCTTGGAAATTACGCAACTACCATGATCAGGCTGAGGTTAAACTTTAAAATTTGCACAAGAGCAAAAACCTGAATACCACGACAAAGTCCCAATAAAACAATGTTCCCTAGATAAACGTTTTCCTGGATACGAAGTTTCTTTAACAGAGAATCCGAATAGCTGGCAAGGATAGCTACAGAAAGTGTTTTATCATTTAAAGATTGATAGTACTTGGCTCCTGGGTAAACTTATAAACTTTCCTTTAACACTTTTATTACTTTGTCTGTGATTTTATTTCTCAAGAAGAGAGAAAGAAACTTTAGCTTGAATTATCCTTATATATAATTATCCTTATATTATCCTACTCGTTTCTTGAAGTCAAGTAGTCCAATTTAATGGAGCTCCGTAAACAAAATAATTAACACTCTTTAAACACACTTAAATTGTAATTGAGATTATCTTCTTCAGTTCAAAATTTAAAGGGATTGATCTTGTAATTATAGAATTCTTTACGAGATTTTGTCAAAAGCCGAATCGATCCATCAGTTGTATAAAACCAACTAAACATTCCAACTTCATTCAAATCGGACTACGTTTCCAGTTTTGCATCAAAGAATGGTACTCTGTAAACATAACAAATCAAATCTCATGTATTTTGTGATTACAGAACTGGAACATGGAAACATTTATGACTTTTGTCATTTGGAATTTATTGGAAATGGGTTTCACTTTGATTTGATCATTTGAATAACCACAAAAGGTTAAGTCAATCACTTTGTACATCCTTTGAACTGAATCATGACAATTAAATGATTCTTTAAAACTACACATAGAAAACAACAAAACCATGTATAATCCTAACTATGTATTACAAACTTTTAAACTTTTTTGGCAAACGATACTGCTACAAATCCAAAAATAATCCAACACAATAAAATACAAATATTAATTCTTCTTTCCCCTGCCTGTCTCGCCTGCCTTGCTCACAATATAGTCATGAGAAATACATTAAAAACTCATTTTCATCATTGTATAATCAACCTGCAAAATCCATCCGTTGGGAGAAAAGGGTTTACGAAGGTTTTTGTGAAAGGTTTAAACATTTGCTAAAATTTCACTATACAAATTCATGCCATTTTCAACTATTGTCGTGGCGGTGTTTTTTCTCTCTTTCTGTTCACTTCAGCTTTTTTTATTTTGTCTGCCTGACTACATGTAATCCACATTCATGTCTATTTTGGCAACCTTCTAACGATCCAAACAAAAGCAACAACATGATGGTAATGGCACACATGATGGCGATGGTTGGAGTGGTAGGAAAGGGTTCGGAATTTCACAAAATACGTGAAATTCCATGAACTCAATTTACATAAACACAAAAATAACATCTCTAACCCGTCGGGGATAAACCCTATAATGGTCGTTAGTGTTACATATCTTCGGAAAGCGTATTTAATATTAAAATGTTTATCATTACCATTTGATACAAAATTCCATTTTGTATAATGTCTCATGCACATTCAAAGCCAAAAATACACAAATCCACACACGATGAACGTGTTATCCACGTGTACCTACTTGTTTTAATATCCAAATTTTACTTCAATTAAAACAGGAACATGTCTACATGATGAAGCATGAAATTTTGTTCTTTATATCTGACCCTAGATAGATGTGTATAAGCAGAAACTGGTAAGGGCTTCAAGTCGAAATTGTCACATTTTCTTCATGTAAGACATGCAAAATTCTTAATGGAATTGTTAGCAAAATTATGAAAGCTATATAAGATAAACACAATCCGAAATTTGAAATCTTCTCACTAGTTACAATACTTCCAACGATTCCGCGGGTTTCACCTGAATAATGTGTTAGCCCGATCATCAAACTGTGAAACTAGTTTGTTTGGGTTGGTCACTGATTTTTCTATCCCATCGTTATCTCTTGTTCGGCACAATGTTACGAAGTCATTTTGAAGGAAAATTTCGTATTGAAGAGTCCTTAAAAACATAATTAAGTCCTTAATAATTCTGATCCTTTAAGTCAAGTTACACGTGAAAAGGGAAATTTCACCGAATCCAAAATCCTTTCAAATCCCAAAATTCGTCTTTGAGGCTTTTCCCATTTAAACTTGACGATTAACACCCGCAATTAAGAAATGTCGCCACTAATGAAGTATTCAAAAATAAAACACAAACGGAGATATTGAGAGGGGAGTATTAGCCTTTCCTTCCCTTTTATATGAAATAATTCCATTTTGAATTCCATTCAAACAGGATGGAAGGTATTGAAATGACGGCATTCATGAAATACCTGGGAATTAGTTCATCTTTTTGGAATGTTTCGTTTATGCAAATCAATTGAAGGTTTTCCTTTAGTCTTTCTGGGATTTTTCGGGAAAAAGTTGGGAAATTCTTTAGACTTTTATTGAGCATTAATTACGTAAATTAAATTTACTGCTACTGGAATTTATTTCGACTTTTGTAAATTTGTCTTGGCACGTGGTTTAATTGAGTTGAATTTTAAATTTGAATACCATTTGACAGTTGACAGTTTCTACGATTATCTACTCTGACATATCTCAATATTTAAACTCACTAAAACTCGGGGCAATTTCAGGAAAGTAATTAGCCAATTCACATGACAGCTATATGCACTTCAACTTAATTCAAATTGAAATTATCCGTTTGAAACGAGGTCATATCCATGACATATTTGGCATGGGTTATATATATCATATTGCACAATGATATATGACAATGCATATGCTCTCATTTAAGTGATTATAATGTGATACTATTGAATTAATTTCAATATCCTATTTACTGCGGTGTGTGTCTGTGTAGTGAGAAATTCCTTGAAGGAAAATTTTAATTGCACAGACGACAGGAAATGTGTCAGACGTTTGTCAACTTGACATGCGACATATTTGGCATGGAAATGTCATACAAGATTAGCGTTCAAGAACTGATATTATTCAAATCGTTTCTAAATCTTAACTATTGTACGAAAGCATTGATGTCGGGAAAACTTCCCATGATGAACGTGGAACTAGTTTACAGCACAATGAAAAATCGGCACTTAATTTTATTATATTTTGAACTAATTGGCAATTATTGCAATATTGTTGGCACTATTGTCAGTTATGGAAGGTTTCTAGTTCAGTTTGATAAACAATTTTAGTTTTTTCCCAATTTTCACAAGTTACTGTAATCACACAATAGATGCTAGCGTTCCCAGTAACGGCCGTTTGCAGAAGACAAAAAGCGGAATTACTTGGGAAGCCTTTTCGCCCTTTGCTGAAGGTGGCGGTTTCTCAGAAATATTAAAGTATTGGCATTGATCGTCTTGTTTTACGACTCCTCCAAATAAATAACTGCAAGGATTTATGACTTTCCCTGAGTTTTTTATTTAAAAGATAAAACAAATTTTCTTTTATTCCACTAATTTCAATTATTGTTGTCAGCAAAATAACAATAAAGAAACTTTTCTCTTCGCGCCCATAGGATATTTGTTGAAACCATCTCGAACAGCTTGACTTACCAGAAATAACGTGAAGTTGCAAGTTGACAACAAAAAAGTTTCGGTCAGATCTAAAAGTTTCTTTGATTATTTTGCAAAGTTGCTTCCCCCATTACACCCTAAAGGTTTTCGCAAACAAACGAATAAATGTCCATTCAAATTTACAGATGCGTAAAAGGGAACAATAAACTTGGGCTTTGTTTCGAAAAGGGAAAAAAAGGAGGAAAATGGAAGCGGAAGAGGAAGTTCTAAAAGATAACTTTCTTGAGGCTGAAGTTAATTTTAAGGTCGATACTGTATTTTTTATTGGAGCTTTTCCTCATTAAATGCATTTGGCGTTTAGAGGACATTTGCACAAGAAAAGGATTAAATGAAAAACAAAGTTTCGCCGCCACTTTTTTGCATATTTTAGAAATTTTTCAGAGGAACCTACTTTCAATTTTAACTTGAAAACATGTTCACAGTAAGGATAAAAGACGACAACCCGATTTCATTTATTCTCATCCATTTATAAAAAGGAAAAAACTCCTTGTCAGCTCGGCAACAACTTCATCGTCAAGTTAGTTGAACAAAACTTTGGTGCATTTTCCATTATTCACAAAAATTTCGTTTTCCCTTTTGTGTATGCATGTGTATGTGTGTATTGTATGCAACTAATTAAAGAACTTTCAAATTAAGGACATTGCGGAAATGGCGGCGAACATAAAAACTATATTGTTCCGAGAATCCGGGTATTCTCCCATAAAATAAAAGACTCCCTCCCATGGAATATGACTGACAAAGCGAAAGAGATTTTTCTCTTTTGGGAATTTTCCTGAAGACTTAATTTTCATACAATTTTCATAAAACGGGTTTAATCCAGTCAGTAGTCTACATATGCATTTAATTGTTGGAATTAAACGGAACGTGAACGGATTATTTCTTCTGATTCTGAGTTTTGTTTTTTTAAAATGTCCTCATTTAGAAAAAATGTTCGACTTCAGAGCCCCGGTATTTTGAATTGCGTTTTTCCAGTTAAAGCTTATAGTATCAAATAACGTTTTTCTACTGTTAGTTTATCGTCGTTAATTAGTAAGTTCATGAAACGCTAAGTGTTAATTTGCTGGAAAATCCTTTTATTACAATAAATTTCGTGTTACTAACTTTGTTTGACTTAATAAACTATTCAAAATAGTTCATGCAGTTTGTTTGAAATTTCTGTGACTCAATCGTCACTTACATGCTTTATGTACAAGGATAATTATCGAGAATGGATGACTTTCCTCGGTTTCCTGTAATTGACTTTGAAATTCATTCGGAATTTTGCTGGTTTGTTGGTGGAGTGCAAAGAGGGACACTGTTTGTTAACTATGTATTTATGAAACAGAAAAATAAAACTCAATCGTGCCTATATATACCATAGATGGTTCTCAACTCAATAAACAATAATCCATGTCAATATCAACTGAAGAATTAAAACAACAAAGACTTGTTTGAATTCCATTGAAAGTAATACTTATACGCCAAATTGTTCATTACCTCAATCAGCTGTAATCATTGTACGATAGATAAAACTTGGGTCATTATACTGTGGTGACCATTATCCAGCGACTAATGTATGTAACACTTGCTGTGGTTAGATCATATGTTCGGTAAACAGAAAGCCTGGGTTCGTTACATTCATTCTGTTCCTAATAATGTGCTAACCAAATTTGTGGAATTTCCACATGACTGATCTAAAATGTGGTATCTTCATGGCATAAAAGTTTTGCTTACCGTCTGTCAACATTTGGTTAAGTAGTCATAATACGAAAGACTGCACTTGGATATGTGGAGATCTTTCAAATTTGGAGAGGTTTCAGATAAAAGGCGTAGCGTCAGTTCTGTTCTCAACCGTCTGAGTAAGACTCGATACTACTTCCTTATAAAACCTTTGTTCATGAATTGCCAACATGTTGTAGAGTGCGCCATTCTATTATAAAAGGACGATAAACAATTCATTGTCAGAAACATTGTGGTTTGAGCACACTTTTAGCAAATTACTTTGAAAATGATGTTCTAATTTTGTTGAAGTTCCACGAAAGTTGAAAGAATACATTTTCGCATTGATGAAAATGAGATTTTAAAATTCAGATCACTTTTCTAACAACAAAATATTCCGAAACTTCTGTGACAAACTAAAAACGTAAATTCTCCATTTTGAGTCAGTCCCTTCATGTTGCCGGTGGTTTTCTTGTTCTGTGAAATTGAAATTTTTAACAAAACAAATTTAAACTTTTTCATATAGAAAAGTTTGCGTTGGAATCATGTGACAATGTTTTTCCTATGCGGTAACCACTACACAAGAGAAAAGTTTTCTAGTCACTTCTAGATGGAGTGAAAACGAAGAAAAACTTGGATTATAAGCATTAAAACTAGAAAACATTGAAGAAAACTTTATCGAATAAGTTTTCACATGTATTATGTATTTTGATGTTTAATATAAGTAAACATACTCGCGAACGTCTTTAAGTTAGTATCAAAGTCAAAATACTAATTCAATTCCGGACATTTTTCATCATAATTTAATGTTGAGTGGAAAACTTTCTCTATTTCAAGAAGACTTCTTTCCCTCATGACACCATTCTGTCACAAGTTTTATATATCTATTGTGCGATTTATGAAAATCGTAAAATAATATATTGTTCTCATGATTTTGAAAATTATTTTATCAATAAGACAAATTTAATAATTGGGAAAACTATAAAACCTGTAAATGAAGACATTAGGAAGTAAAATCATATTGAATAATTCAACAATATTCAGAAAGAAAACTCAATTGTGAAAATCGCAAATATACCCGTACTCCGTGCAAATGCAGGAATAAAAAAGGATATAACAATGGGAAAGAAAACTTTCAAATGAAAACACAGAAACACTCACACATTTCCAACTGTGTCTGAATTTTGCTTATTTTGTGAAAAAAGATTTCGCACTCTCGAGGGGAGATACGAGCAAGATGGGGCACCTAACGTTTGGAGGACAATTAAACTGGACCTATGGGGTTTATATATAGTCTTTCATTTTTCAAATCTTCTTTGAATATTTGTCTTTCATAATTCCATGATTTGAAGCAAAATTATATCACACTTAAAATATTATAAGCACAAAAGTAAAAAAAGTCAAAGTACCCCATCTTGGATTTTCCTCCTTACGAAGGGAACACAGGAGCTGTGTGCCCAATTAATACATAGACAACACCCAGCACGTGATCAGCTCGGCAAGCGCCAGAAATGTTGTATTACCTTATATAAAGTAGTTTTATTTGCAAAGCAAAATCATACTAAACAAATTTCGAAAATTAGAAGCAAGTTGCCAAAAAACACATTTGTTTCCATAAACAAAAAGATATGGGCCGTAGAGAGTAACCCGTCTGATATATTGACAGCCAGCAGGATCCCGGATTTTTACGCGTTGGAACGGTTTTACTCGGATAATCATAAGTCCTTCAAAGACCTTACAAATTCTTACAAATTTAGGAACTTTCTTTAATAGCCTAAGTATAAAGTCTTATTCTTTAATTTACCGAAATAACGAAACAACAATAAAAATAAAATGCTATTACGATATTCTATTGCAAATCTGTACAACGTTCAAGAAGCAATTTTCACTTTTACGACTTTCTCCGAAATTGGAAGTCCACTCCAAAAGAAGTTAAAAACGGAAACACGGAATTCCTAAACTCAATTGTCCCGTCTCATTTCCGGTGTAAGCGGAAATCAACAGCTTGCAGAAATACAAATACAATTGTTCGTAGAACAGAAGCAGGTATGATCCTGCCTACAATCAGGAGAAACATAAAATGTCTGTTTACGTTCGCCATTAAGCCAGCCATGACCCCGGGTAATCATCGAATTTGCTTGTTATGGAAATTTTCTTGAGATACATTTGGCCCACCCTCCTTTCTCCATTGCCCCCAAAACAATTAGGTTCTGGGTAATTGAGTCACATGAAGTCAAAACGGAAGTTCATTTGATGATGTTGTCTTCTGTATTGTTCTGGAAACTGACTTCCGTCTAATGATTTTCGTTTTATTTACACTTTGATTTGCCACTTATGTTTTTCTTCCAGTTCCTTGAGCTGGGATGTGACGAGCCTTTTCTGTCGATGCAAAATAAGTTCTAACGAATTCAATCGGCCATTTATTTAAGAGTCTGCTATTGCTCACTCCTAATTCGCGGTTCTGGTTTGTAAGTGAATATTTAATTAATTATTATTTCTTGGAGGTTTCAATTAACTCAAGTAGAGTGAAAATTTAAATGCAGCCAAGTGGAAATATCTTGGAAAGTGCATTTTGAAATTTAATTAAAGCAAAACTCGTTTTATAAATTAATTCACTAGCAGCGATGTTGAGAATTTAGTTTTTACTGTGCTTGTCGCAGCAATTGTATCCAGTCACAGACACTTGGCGAACCCAACAGGGAGACATTATTACAAATGAGAGTTATATCAAATATCACCGGCAAATGGAATAAAATTTTGAGGCGATATTGCTAATAGAACTTGGTGATTTTGATTCACAACCAAGTAATCAGTTGTCTCGCCTCCATAGAACGAGTTGACACACGCTTCTGAAACACTATAAGGGAGCTTTCTCTCCAAGTGAGAGTTTGAAGAACCCGAGTCATGGAACGAACCACTGTTCATTTTACGAAAAACAATCACTCTTGCATGAATATACATAAAAAGGATACTTTGTGTATGCAAAAAAGTGAATTCATTTCAACCTAGTTTTCGTAAGCTTATAGAGTTACAAAATGGCAATGCATAGCTGTCACTTCTCGAACGATTATATGACTTCGATCTGATCTTTAGTCGCGTGGATGTTGTTGATTACTTTCAACTTCATGAACTTTAATTTGCAGAAGATTCTTTAATTGCAAATATCTAAATTCTGGTTCTACGAAGAGAATCCGTCTTGTTTCATCTGAAATCCGACAGTTTTTGTTTGTGAACTTAGACATGTCATCAACCATCAGCCACAATCAACAAATTCGCTTTTCTTTCGACATTATCCTTTCCAATGAAATATTAAGACAAATTGCATTTTGGTCAGAGATCCCTGACTCACACAATAAACTCAGAGACTTGACGAAGCAGAAAACAAAACAAAAATTACACAGAAAGAAAATAAACACAAAATCTAATTAATTAACTAATTTTCTGTATTAAGTTACAGAGAGAGGCAAAAACCCTGAGACGAATAATAATCAGACCTTTGATTTAATGAGGGCGAAGGTTCATGAACGAAGGTTCCTTGAGATGAATTAATAATGGTGATGTCCTAGAAAAAAATTATTTATTCATAATCTTGACTTGTTAATAAGTTTTTCTATTGTGCTTTATGGATTTTGTTGATGAGTTAGTTTTTATTGGCGTTTATTTTGATGATAAATTTTAATTTGGAATTTTTATTGCATGAAGAATTAACCTGTTCGCGGTAAATAAGTGTAATCAATTCAAGAAGGTTTGAAAATCTCAACTGGTTACCTCAGAAAATACTCAATTGTTTATATTGCGATTGACGTTACGGAATGGTTCAGATAAAATTCACTTGATATTGTTTCAGTTGCATCAGATATTGTGTTGATTTCAGTTTTGAATTCGCAACTCCAATTGATTTCCCTTTTCTTTCCAACTACGAGAACTAAATTCAGATTTTGGTTTTATTGCGTAATGAAAGTTAAGAACCCTCCCGTTATTTGTTGGGACAAATCACCAAGCCGAATATATGATAACGGTGACAATTTCGTCCTCATAAACTTGAATATTCATACGGACACTTCACCAGCAGCACTAACAGCAACAAAAGTACAAGAAAACAGAGTTACTTTAATTCCAAGCCATTACCCTTAATTAAGGACGAAACTAAGCGTTCACATTTCGTTCTTGTGAGTTTCTTTTAATTGAGATGGTCGGCAAAAGTCTGTGTATGGCTTTGAGTCGAAAGGACTAAGTGCATGTACCTAATTGCTTATATCCTTGTAGTTGTGGTCCTCGTCAAATGCCCATAGTATTAATGAAATCATGGATTAAGTCCACTTCAAGATGGAGGCTTTTAAAGTAAAACACAAAAAAGATCCAATTAAGTCCTGCAAATGGCTATGTGAACGTTAAAGGACACTTAAGCTGCATCAATACCCTTTTCAAGTTAATCACATGGAATTGAGTTTGAGTGAGAGTGAGACAGTCCAGTTTCTGTGATGGCGATTGTATTATTCATAAGATGGAGTTCAATTCGGATTTAGTTTAGTCTGAAGTACAGGTGTCGTATGAGGATTTTGTCACAAGTTGAGGTCAGGTGGAAAAAAATTGGGTCACGAATAATTAAACAAATGTTTAATAGCGTTAGCATGAAAGTAATATTCAATGATTCGTCAAATGCTTGATTTGCCTCATGAGTAGACAACCTTTTATAACTAATTTTATACGATTGAAAAGGTTAAAAATTTTAAATCCTCTCAAATATCAGATTTTCATGAGAAATTTTATCAAATGATTGTCTTATCAATTCGATTCAAAAAGGTTCTGCTGAGGTTTCCATCAAACCAATATGTCTGACTTTGAGGTATTGAATTTCAATTAAAAATTTTATACGAAAACCATCAACACATGTTTGATGAAGGTGTTATTTAAATCTAATTGCCTAAAAGCTTGTTATCCTTTGAAGAAAGTCAAGGATAACATGAATAACACCATAAGCTATGAATCCCTCGAATTGTGGATCCTTTTAACAGAAGGATTTGAATACAAACTAACTCCTGGGTTCAGTGGTTTTGTTAGTAATTTTAATGAATAAGAACTTTCAAATTGAGCTCGTATAACCCTTACAATATCCAATGGAGTTCCTTGTAAGAAATTTAACACTCCATGAAAATGGTTCATCCTTATGAGATTTGATTCTCCTTCAACGCCTCTTGATTTCACTGGAGGCGAGTGTATTCGCTTTCAGGATGTTCAAGGTTATATAATCATGTGAACTTGTCTCTCATCACAACAAAGAAATATATTTTGGAGGAAAAATATCTTATATGGAAGATATGAATTTGAATGCGTTAAAGAAAACAATATTGGTTCAAGAAACCGAGTTTTGGAACGAATCACTGTTCCATTTATTCTCGATATGAAAGAATCCTGCGGAACACCGGCTACGACTGGAAATATTCAGAACAGTTTGGTTTGGAATGTAACTATGCAACATGTATGGGTAGCGAATGCTGCACAAAATCTTTGGGAATCTGAAGACTTGATGTGACCGCAAATGCAACATTTGTAAAAGTGGCATAGTTATACTGTGAAAGGTGGGGGAATCAAATTGGTAATGTGGTATTACCCTATGGTTATGAATAAACAGGGGGATCTTCCTAGCTGGGAATCTTACATATAGCTTTCCGATCGCTGTTAAGAGGGATATTAGCCCGAGATTGATATCGGCTTGGATTCATGTCCATTCATTAAAAGCTTCATAAAATCTCGAGGAAAGTTATTTTTTCAAACAAATTTTGGCGTCATGCCAAATTATCCAATTGAAAAGTTTGGCACAAGAAAGTGTACCCGTTTAATGTGAAAAGTCAGTGTTGCATTTCATGAAAAGTCCCATTTACCTCGATTTTATTTTGTAGAAAATTGTCCTGAATGGAGTTTCGTTGAGGAAAATTACTTTAGGAACTGGATTTTAAATATCCTTTACTTGGCGTTTTTCGTTGCGTACTTTCGGGTGTTAAGGAAAACATATTCGCTAGATTCACTCAAAGGGAATATGCATGCAATTGGAAAGAAATTGTAGACACTCTGACCTGCGAATAAAGAACATCAGGAATGAAATTAATTCACAATTGTGCGTGATTTAAGATAAACCTGAAAATTGACCCTGTGAGTTGACACCACCCATGTTGTCCTTAGTGTCATTTGTTGTCAAATTGATATGCTTTGATTGGTGACTGGTTGGCACACCTTTAAATGTCTTGTACAATATATATTTAAATTTATTTTTCAATTTTTTTTTGAGAGTTTAATAGTTTCTTTGATGGACTGTCGTCTGTTATAGTCAGACGTATGTCATGTACCACAAAATAGTATAAATTCGATTTAGATAGGAAATAATTTGCAGAAAACTAGATACATATATTGAAGAAATTGAAATTAAAGTAGGTACTGATGATAAAAAATATCGTTTCTATAAACTCTGTGAAGTTTTTAACAATTATGAGCGGAGTCTGTAACGAAAAGGAATTTAATCGATTTTACGTTGACCATATTGCCTCGCTGCATGTTTCGTTTAAAGCTTGGCATGTTACATAATTGGATTCAGAATAAACGTGAAACGTCAAAAGTAATTGGAAAAAATAAAATATTCTGAAAAATTACTTTACTCGACTGTCGACGATAATAAGCAATTATCCTTGGTGTAAAGTCACCATTAATTCGGGAATATTTTGTTCAAAAGGGAAAAGGTAGGAATTGGGTATATCATTCGAGAATTTAAATAAATTACATACTTGTGGGTTTTTCCAAGAACACAACTGAAAAAGGAAAACACGGAAAACAATATCAAACACAAACACAAATACGCAGAAACGCTAAAACTTGTCTTAACTTCGGAGTGACCGAAATTTTGATAGTGAGTGCAAAAATTAATAACAGCCAAAAAAGATAAAGTCAAGACACTCAGCATCGAACAAAATAAGACTGGCTTCGCATTGTAGTGAGCGAAATTTCTAAAAAAGATTGAAAATAATGATACACGAAATTCAACAGCATTCACACATTACACGTGTTTTTGATTTTTGTGTTATCCTTAAATACATATCTAGATGAATGAGTAAAAGTTGTCACAGAAAGACATCCCTTCCATAACAAAACGTAAATTTAGTTAAAAGTTTCGCAATAATCATTTGTTTTGAGCCGAATATAAGGCGAATCATATTGAAAAGGATAACACGCTCGCAATTTTACACAAATTAAAATAAACACACAATAGGGAAAGTATACTATATGGCATTTCGAAGTGTATTAAATTATCCTTAATTTATGATCATTAACAATTTCTTCATCCATGTTAGCATTAGCATAATTACCGCAGAAAACTTATTCTGTACAAGTTATTATCCTTTTCGTACAAAAAGGATAATCAAGTTGAAATACAAGCACAACCGTGTACACGAGTTCAAACAATCACATGAACAATGTCCGTTCTTGTTCAAAAACATAACAATGTTTAATTTCAACAGGATTTTATTACGTGTAATTTACATTAAATGAGATCCTTAAAGGATACGTCCACCATTTTCGTTATATCTCCTTTTTTGTTGAACAAACTTTACCTTTGCATAGAATATAATTCACATTATCGTGTGAAAAAGGGTTTTCTTCATAATCTCATTATTCATGATCCTGGAATGAATCCGGGAATGAATCCGGGAATGTTTTATCCTTCATACCTTTTGTTTTATGTGTAATGAATTAAACTTGAAATAAATTATTTAAAAATATTTGATGTGGTTTGAAATGAACGACAACATTTTGAACGGATATTTATTTGAGTGTCCTTCACTTAAATATTTCAACAGCATCATCCCTTAAAAGGTTTCCATTCGACAAAAAATGAAAATAATAAAACCGTGAAGTCCTTTTTATATTTTTAATCGTGCGGAAACCTCAGCCAACTCAATTTAAAAAATATTAAATTTTAGTTTATTTTGTTAACATGAAACGTTGATCAATAAAAATGTAGTTATTCTATATAAAAACTCCACGGTTTTATCAGTCCAAATACTTTATATTCATTGGAATAATTGATTGGTGGAAAGTATGTTTAAACACAAACACATTCACGCTGCTTGCAAATGAAATATATTTTCAATGTAGGAACTATTAACAGATGAATGAACATAATATTCACACAACTTGTTGTCCATTTTAATATTTTTTAACGACTGTTAATGTCATAAGCACGACAAATGCGAGGGGAATTTCCATAGTAAGATATATTCAATGATTTATAAAAGTTTTAGTAAAACTATTTTACAAAGGATAGCTCAATATGTTCTTGAAATGCTTTCAAAAACACTCTCTGAAAATAAGTTGTAGCTATCTTCTACACTTGAAATACAAAAGATGATTTTAAAAACCTTATTTTAAAAGTAAAACTTATCAAAGAAAAAACATCAACTGAGCTTTGAGTGTAACGAAAGGTAAATTAAATGACTTAAAGTAGAAAAGCTTCTATTGGAAATAAAAATTTCACAAAATTTGGTGCAAAAAGTGAAGAATTCAAAATTTCATTCGACAAAATTCTGGTTCATTTCAAGGATCTGAAAGGAAGTACTCTACAGAGAGTCTCTGTGCATATCCTTTGAATCCTTTGAAATGTAGATTTTTCGTTAAAGTTTAAAGGAATTTTTTTTATTATAATAAATAATTGTTTTATTAAATTTCATTCATTTCAAAACGAATGCCGTTAGTGAAACATCCTTGAGTTCATAGTGCAGGTAGGATCCTTTCCGAGGTAATCGTTGAAACAAAGTTGAACTGCAAAATGGCTGCTGTGTGTTTTGGATTGAAATGAATTTTCGGAAAGTGTTACTTGAAGTTTTCATTCATTATTGTATGTATTTATGGATAGTAACAGGACACTTGTGTGTGTTTTAAAAGGACTCAAAGGAAAAGCTAAAGATTAGTTCAAGTTGAGCTTCCATTTCTGGTCATCATGTTTCCTTCATTTTGTTATTTGCATCGAAAAGTTTCAATTCTCTAACAAAGACAAACTGAAAAAGCTTTTTTGAAAATACAATTTTCCATCTATGTAACTACAGCCAACTATACTTGTGTCAAGCCTTGAGTGTTGAGAACATATTTTTCCAATTGGAGCTTCTAGTGGTGGTGATAAAAAAATCCATCCACCATTCACTCCCAAATCTATGCAAATTAAATTTGCATTATCGACCGGAACCAGGAGTGAAAGCATTGTAGTTCTTAAAAAAGGCCAAACCTAGACAAGGTACAAGGATCACGGTTTAAAAAATATTTGCATCACTCCACCAAAAGCAGTGTACCAAAGAAGAAAAAATATGATTTCGAAACGAGTTCTTGTGCAAGGATAAGCCCGAAAAGGATATTCACACCGTATTGCTGAGGCATAAATATCCTTTATTAATGTCGCCCCATTCACATTGACAGTGTAATTTGGGAAGTGTTTCTAAAATGGCAGTCAGGTGTTGCTTGAATTCGAAAGACATTTTTGGTAGGTGTTGTTTCTTGCCGCCACCAAAAGAATTTCAGAAGTTAGTCGGTGCAAGAATTTCCTGCTCCGTTGTAATGAATTTCCTGCTCCGGATATACTGATGTTTATTAAATTCTTTAAATGTTTTACTTGAATTTGCGTTGAAAACCCTTCACCAGTCACCAGTTCTCGATTTTGATTATCCGGCAACATTTGCTAGTTATTCTTTGTTGTCCTGGCTAACTATTCCAGGATAATTTCGTCAATTAAGGATCAAACTGTCATAATAGTTCTCAGAATTCCTTTTGTATGAGTTTTTTAAAAGTATTTGAATGATCTGCGACTAGAATTTTGATGATGGTTTTGATATTTTCAGAATCGGAAATTGTAGAAGAAAGTCTGACATTTTGAAAATGAAAAGTTGCAAACTATGGTGTTGGTGTTAGGAACTTTTAGAATGAAATCAGTTAATTGCGGATAATCCTATCAAATTTTGAAGAGACTCCAAATTTTCCCCCATTCAAATACCGATTCGCACAAATTAAATTATAGCAAAAATATATCGTGAAAATGTTACCTAATAAATTAACTCGATTTTGCGTTAATGTCTCTACGTTAAAAAAGGACGATCCCTGCAAACCAAAAACGAAATGGATGTAGATAAATTGAGTGAAATTAAAACGTTGAGAAGAAATTTTAAAAGAAAACGAATATCTATGGCACGTTGCCATGGATTTTCTTAAATTATCTCAGGTACTTATTTTATTTTATTACATTCCCCATCCCTCAGTTTTTCAAGAAGATTCCCAGGTTTTTTTTGCTTGTCCTCCCCTTTCTTTGTACTCCACTTTATTTCGCTCTGGGTAATTACGTTTTCCATTAAATCGCCTCGTTTCGTTTTTTTATTCATGCCTTGTCTAGGCATTTGTAGAATGCGGAACACGAAATTCTTTCTAAGGACATAAAATCGCATTAAATTAAGTACCTTTCCGTTTTTGAACAGATAAAACTTTTCAGATAATGCGAGAAATGTAAAGCATTCAATGATTTACGGTGAGCAAACAAGAATGTGGCAAAATGCACTTGTGCACGAGAGCTATGTTATATTAATTTCCAAATGGCCCTGGGTTATCAAAACGCAAACTTGATTTGCATGAAAGCGGTACAAGTAATACAAGCGCCATCTTCACTCTGCAATTGAAACTCAATTTTAAAATTTATATTTGGCCGAAAAACTTTTTTTCGCTTTGCAAGGATGTGTAAAGATTCACCACTTCATGTTTCCTGTGGGGTTTGCGGTCATTCAGTCACTGTTTCCATTCCAGATTCATATATTCCGCCTAACATTGTAGTCTCTATGACTGGCATGCTAGATTTATAAATGTGTAACTTGTCACAAGTATGTCGCATTAAATCTCTCATCAGCCATAGGAAATGTGAAAACGTTAGAAAAGAATATTCTGCAAAATGGTCGCCATGTCAAAACCACGTGATTAGTTTGTTGGGGTCAAGGGGTGTAGCCCCAACATGTTCCATGTCCGGGTATAACCAGTCATAATGGTGACTGGTCGTAATTAAAAGTTGCAGATCAAAATGTTAGTCAAGTTTTCACAATAATAGTTATACGCGTACAGGCATGTTGGATTTTGATTCAATATAATAATTTACCCTTCACTTTGGCTTGTTTTATTAAAAATTCCTGGAAAAGGGATAAAATTAATATCGAGTCAAGTGGAATGCCTTTGAGGAAAGGGCAGATGATACAAACGCTCCCCTTTTACAGAAAACAACAGAATGAGAGGAACTTTTTGATTTGTTTCCGGGAATACTTTGTCCCGGTGAGATTGTTCATTTATCCTTCGGTAAAAACTGAACATCATATTTTCGTACTGAAATTTCCGAGCTTTGAGAGAGAATTTGTTCGGAAATTTAGGAATTTTCATATTTTCCGTGGAAAATCAGTTAGAAGTTCAGGATTAAAACAAATACAAATGCATTGGCACTTTCATGTGCTTTTCATACCAACTACCAAAGATTGAAGGAAAATAGGATTGGCATGCTTAAGTAAAATATATGGAAAACGTCAAACTGTCAAAATGACAAACTGCCAAAATGACAGTGCCCTGAAATCTCGAGTAACTAAGAAGCCATAAAACATTAGTGAAAGTTTCCATTTCGATCCTGTAAGGACACTCTCTGCATCCTAGTTGCCACATGATGAATTAATCCTTGAAGAATCTTTCGTTTCTCATCCTTGAAGATGATCAACTTGAACTCTATGTTTATGGAATTGTTTTGTTGATATCTAGGGACAGCAAAAAATTCTGTTTTATTTCGTACTCTTTGCCAGGATCATATTTCAAGGATAACGATAATGATGAGAAACAGGAGAGTGTCAATTCATCCAAGGCATTCTGAACGTGTGCAGAGGCATGATGGAGTCTTGGATGGCATTGTGGAATTCTTAATGTTCGTGTTTAAAACGTTGAAAATTTATCAACAAGTGAATTCATTTACATTCCACGACTCGCAGGATTCCCAGGATTCCAAGGATTAAATAAATGGAATTTCTGATTGAACCTAGCGAACAGGATTCTTTGAGATACGTCGAGGATAATCAAGCCAGCGAAGGATAAAATCAGATTAGATGGCTTCATTCCTGTTGATTAATTTTTCCCATACAGAGAGGAAGTGGAAATGGCAAATAATGGAAATAAGAAACGTTCAAGAAATTTTCGCTTTACCAGAATATCCTGTCGGGAGGACATTTTCCCAAACTATAAATCAAGACTCAGACAAATTACTGGAGGCTTTTACGTTGACATTCCATTTTCAATTGGAAAGAAGAATGGGGACAAGGCAACATGCTGAAGGAACATAATTAAATTTTCCAACCCCCATCACCGACAACATGATGAAGGACAATTGTGGTTTCGATGGATGTCTGGAAAACCACGCATTTGAAACTTTGTAAAATTATGAAAATCCTTTTTTTCCTCGTTATGAAAAAGGATCCTGTCTTGAAATACCTCTGCAGTAATAAAATTCCAATCTTCCAAAGGACGAAAGCCAAATCCAGCAAATTTTCAAAATTGAATTCACAAATATCTCAAAATGGTGTCTTCTGTTTCATATATAAAACCAAAATGTGGGTGTACGTGTAGAGTTTAGGAGGGCTTTTGTGGGGAAGGAGGGTACATAATGTTATCCTTGCAAAAATGTAGCTCCAAAATGACTGGATTGTGCAAAATCTATTTTATTGGAATTTTCGTTGAAATTCTTCGGTACCTTAAATCCTGATTAGGTTTTTCGGTTTTCCACAAGGTTTTTCTTTTACCTAAGCTCTTGTCTAGACGGTGCTCCTTGAATAATCGGTTTCCAATTCGTATCCCTCGAGGAAGTCACGACATTGACACTCGTTCCACTTGTTTCGTGTATTTTATTTTTGAACATTTGCTCGCCATGTTACATTAATGCACTGCAGTTGTATCCTTTTGGGAAAATCCCTTACAAATGCATCTGCAATCCTTGTCACATTAAAGGAATTTGCATGTTAAATGGCATAAATGTTTTGCTATAAACCAAAAATTTTTTATTTCACAAACCATTGAGTGAGGAGGTGGAAAAAATATTGTGTTAACCCGTAAAATTTGACAGGATATCACCCTTGTGTGTGATAACGATGTGACATAAATGCTCCAATTAATATCAGAGTTATCACAATTAAAATTCACACATGAACAAATCCAATAGCTCGTCATATCCAGTTAACTTGTATAACTCTGATATTTGAAACATCCTTTTTACAATGTTTTTTATACAGTTAAAAATATTTCTGGAACTTTATTTATATCCATGTTGTTGATGGTGATATCATTAACTTCCACGCCAATGAAGCGGTTTGGTGTCAAAAGCGTGAAAAAGTTAGAAGTAGAAATATTTTCACTCGTTACGAAAATAAAATTTTATTCGGCCGTTTACGATAAAGAGTTGAATTTAAAAAATGTTTATTGGAAAAAACTTTAGTTGTTAGTAACATGAAATGTATGAAAACTGACACACAGGCGATCATGATTTAATTACTTTCATCGGATCTCTTTTACAGTTTCGAGTAACACTTGTATGCAATTTAAAACAGATTTAAAGCTCTGACGGCCTCATGATTGAATTACTCTCATTGTACCACTTATTAACTTTGAAGTGATTAAAAATTTGAATTTACAATTCCCATATTTACTAACTCATAGGTCCTAACGTGAACTTTTAAAATTTAAATTGCCACTTTAATCTTGTACTACTTGAATTTCGACACTTTGGCTAGGCGAATTCCTTGAATTCCAACAATTAATTACACGCACTTCTTTCGAAGGACGAAAATTTCCTCTGACACAACAAAAATGTATCAATCTTCACAAAATAATCCAGAATTATTTCATAATTTTTGTTCTGTCATCGTTAATCCCTCAAGGATTCAGGGATGGAAAGTTAAAAAGTTACACATACCCACGCAGAAAAAGGACGAAGTGAAATTAGACTTTTTCTCCCTTTGAAATTCTGACACCAGATCCTTGTTGAAGAACAATTTTGTCAAGTCATCAGGTTTGTCATCTCGAACGACGCCATTTGGTGTTCTTTGACATTTGTCTCATTCAGTCTCTATCTTTTTATGCTATCGTCATCAACTTTGATGATCACGAACCGCAGTGGTGGCATTTCTTGCAGAAGAAGTAGAAGAAGGACTTATTTTCATTTTCCTTTCTCCCCAAAGTTATTTGCCATTGATATAAGGGACCTATCCTAAAACGGCTATTAGGTAAACTTCAATTTAGACTTACGACAAGTCCTTTGATCCTTGAGGGCTCGCTTCTACGTTCAGCTTATAAAATTAAAAAAGTCTGAATGATTTCATGTCTTACACATACCACAGGATAACATCAAAGGACACCAGGAAGAAGTCATCTTGGAAGCAGGACTTGATCGCCCTACATTTAGCTCGATTTTGGTGTTTGACAATTGAGACATTCCTTTCACCTCACAACGATAAACCAAGTTCACGATGAGGCCGCTATCTTTAAGATATTCAATTCGTCCTTAAAATTCTTAGTTAAAGAAGCCGGAAGTCAGAAGATTGTAATTGTGAAAATTTCATATCATTCAGTTTTCGAGGTTTTTCTTGGAAAATTTATTTATTTTTGGTATTCCCTCAATTCAACTTTGACCGAAGTAATTCGTGGCACGTTTCAAAAAAATTCCTTATTTTAATTTAAGGAAAGTTTCCTTAAGAAAACTTTCGGGTTCCTCAATCAACAATAGCAGGAGCAGTGGTAAACTACCAATGGACCATATTTTAATCAGGAATTTTCTTTAAGGAAGAATCATAGAATTTTTTTCATTCTTCAAATCCTAGTGGGATAAAGTTTCTGTTGCTGTAGCCAAAAGACGAAAACTTCTCGTCACGACGTAGATGGAATTCAAGAAACATTCAGAAGTGACACAAAAAACTTTCTACAAAAGGCCATCCCGGTAAACAAATTCAGGAAAATTTGAACCTAAAAGGAAATCAAAGAAAAATAGAGCAAGAAAACAAAACTATTCGTTCCCAAGTGGACTGCAAAGTGAATATAGGACCGGATAAATAATATATAGGATAAATAAGACATGAATATAGGACCGATTGTTGTATTCGGGAAAATTTCAACAATTAATTACAAATTTCGATTATTCCAAAACTACAAAACCAGAATTTTTGGAATTTAAAATCTAAATATTGTGGTTGAAATGAAAAGGCAAGAATGAGTGAGAGGCAAAATCGGGACTCGAAATATAAAAATTCTGTTTTCGAAGGAAAATGGATCTCCCAAAGAGAATCCTTAAAATCGTTTAAAAGTCCTTTCCTCTGGGAATTATCCCTGAAAACGTTTCTATCCGAATTCGTTTTCTTATTCACGAATCCCCCGACGACAAGAGATGAGTAAAAACGTTTTAGTGTCTCTTAACATCATTTTAGCAAATATGGAAAAATACCTGTATTAATTAATTCACTTATCTGTGCCTTAAGGACTTTCGCCTGCTGGCAAATTTAAACAGGACTGAAATATAACTTTTTTCCAAGGATAATAAGGGTTAATTGTATTCGTCCTTTTACGTGGAGTTAATTGAATGGTAGAAGCATGAAACGCTTAACAACGAATTCTTAATAGCGACATTTTTAAAAGGTCCTTTATGGGGCCTTAGTTCTACAAAACATTATCCTTGAATTCCTTAATACATGAGTGCTTAAAGACAAAGGGTTACGTTCCAGTATTGTGTCAAGTCCTTTGAAGCGTTATCTTGAATTCAGTAGAACTTTTCACAAATCCCAGATTATTGGCAAATCCTGCCCGCAATTTTTTTATCCCTTTCATATCCAGTTTGTGGCTTAAAGTTTGATGCCGTCGCGTGAAAGAAAGTTAATTTTCTTCCCTGTTTTTGTGTTGAAATATTTTTCCAAATAACTTTCATTCCCCGCGGGAAATCAAAATCAGAATACTAACATTGGAAAAAAATGTTTTTAATATAATTTTCTCGGGCAAGAAAGTTCTTTCAATTTCGCCCTTTTCGGAAGTTGATGAGTTTAAAGAAAGTTCTTATATTCTTTTCGAAGGAAATAAAAGTCTGATGGACGCAAGTTTGTTATAAAAATTTCCTTCACGATATAATCAGACTTTCAATAAAGTCCGATATCGAGGATATCCCCAAAAAAGCAAATTAAGGACATCCTTTGAAAGTCAACTGAATCCATTACTGGCGAAAAAGTTCCGGACATTGGCGTCAAAAATCTGAGACACAACCCGACAAGGACATCTTGAAAATAATTTGCTTCCAAATTGTCCCTGATTAGAAGTGATTTTGTTGAGTTGCTTCTATTTATAAAACGCATCTCAGAATTTTACTGCCGTAAAACTGTGTTTTTTTGGTGGTCCATTTAGATTAAAATCAGAACGTGGTTCGTATACCTCTTAAATTGGGATATCCTTTTTAGTATCTCATAACGTGCAATGAATCACTTTCGTCGACATCAGTGGGATTGGATAAGGTAGAGTTTTTGTCCATAGCAATTTGTAATTGTGTTTCAACCACCAAAACCCACACAAATACACACACACATTTCCAAATGAATCCACACGACCTTTCCAGGATAAGGACATTCCCTGATTTTTGGGCAAAATTTACAACTTTACCATCGAAATTATTCAGCCATACCCGAACTGTTCCTTAAATGCAGAATCACATCGGATCGGACACGGTTCTCTAAGCAAAAACCCCCAAATAGAATATGTGTGGAACATCCTTGCTCTATTACTTTGGACAGGACAAAAGGACATGTAGCTAAAGTCCATGTTAAAACGAAATATTCTCGTAATTAATGACTGTGATACATTATACAATACACTTTACAGTTCACTTAAAATACACAATTAGCCAGATAAGAAAATTTATATCCTGGGAAATATCCTTGGCATATCCTGCGAGTGGAAACAACAGTGTAGTGATGTGGGAAAAGATGAACAAAGTTTAAATCAATAGTTTTATAAGCTTTGAATTCTTTTTAAGGAGAAAGAATTTTAATTATTGGAAAATTTTCAAAATTAATTCAGATAGATCACTATATGCTTTTTAATCCCCCCAAAAGGATATCTTTCAAATTGGTGTTTTTACCTGCATTGATCTTGAGGAACAAACATCTACAACACTTAAAGCACATATTAGTCCCTGAATCGATTGCTTAATACATTCAGCCTCCTGTGATTCAAAATGGCGTCTCACTCCATACCAAACGCCTCATTATCAACGCAATGTCTTACTTTTAATGTTTCGCAAAGTTAAAGGTTTTTAATTATCTTATTTACGATACTCAACACGCATTTTGGTCCTTGATTCGGTTTCTTAATAAACTCTTCTTCTTGTGATTTAAAATGGTGGCCACAATGTGGTATCTCGTAAAAATGAACTGAATTAACCCGCGGAAAAATTTCAACAGCACAGTGCGTTTAAATTTTCCAAAAGCTGGTGTAAAAAATTACAATTTTATTCAGCGATATTTCGAGATCCTTTCAACGCGAAACTAAGCTACATAAAAACCCAATTTAATGTTTTCCAGCGAATATTACATACATAAGAATATCCATATCCCTCTTATCCAACAGAAAATAAAACCGTTATCCTTGCAAAGCCACAAACTCCATTTTTTCGTGGTTATAAATAACAAGAATTTTTCATTTTTAATGTTTTTGCGGGGTCTTTGTGCAAGAAAATTTTTTTATTTATATTTTAAGGCTTCTTATCCTAGATTAAGAAATGACGGACATTAAGAAAGGCAACTTGTATCCTTTTTTCATATTTACAAGTTCGTGTTAATTACGAGAAGACGCACGTACACAAAAACTTCACTCAGGATTAATAGCATTAAAATTGTTGTATTTGTAATGTGATCTCTGTGCATGCTCTCAACAGAATTTCATCCTTCCAATAAAACGTTAAGGATATTGACATAGTATACCATTGTCATGTAAAACACCCCCAACTGTTTCAAGTAGCTGCAATTGCATGTACACCACGGCAAGGGCAATCATGATATAGCCATCTTGACTTTATTGCCGGCAGCGCCACCCCACTGTGACAATAAGAATTAAACTTTATTCATATTCACTTGTCAGGATAGGTTTTATTTGTGGAGCAACAGGATTCAACATATTTCATCCTTTGGCCGTAAGTTTTCATAATAAGGATATTATTTTCATGTTCCCTAGTTCCTTCTGTGCTTCTTCTCCTTCGTCGCACTTGCATGCAAATGAAAACATATTTATTTATGGCGGGATTAATATTGCAATGCAATATAATATACTCATCCTTTATACAGTTTTTGTGTTTCTTCGAAATGCATCCTCCCATTTTGTATGCACAGTAACAACCCCTAATATTTATTTATGAATTTGTTTTATGGATCACTGTGTTTCCATTTTAAAATTACAAATCAGTAGAACATGTTTACTTGTGTTTGTGAGCCGACATTTTGTACCATACACTTGGCTCCCCGATCAACCCCTACTTCGTTTCGAACGTGTTCCTGCTAATGGAAATATTTATGCATCCGAATGTGTTCACATATTTTTTCCATTTACATGTTTTATTTTCTATCCTGGTATATGTGTGCCACAGTGAAGCAGCGTTTGTGTAAAGGATAACATTTCAAAGGATTGACATGAACTTCTCGATGCAAATTATAAGCACAAATGCATGTTGTGCAATACAAAATTGTAATTTTGCAATTCATGCAGTTTAGTGTAAACAAACAACCAAGAAATACACAAAATTATAAAAGTCAGCCATCCTTCTTACACACATACACATAGATAGATTTACTTCCTGATCAGGACGCACATGCCTTCAACTTTTTAAAGTTTATTTTATAAACATAATTTCAATGCAAATTTATTGAAAATTGATTGAAACGCGAAAATGCAATTTTCGTTGAACGGATCTTTCTAAAATAACCAAAAGCACTCTTCCCCTGCGACAACGCTATCTACATCTCAAACTCAATTTCATAATTATGCAAAACGTGAAAAGGTACACTTATTAAGGGAGGAAATTCAATTCATTTTACCGCTAAGACGTATTTGGGCATGCATTCGATTTTGTTAGTGGCTATAGGTAGTCTCTAATTGTGCTGATTTTGATCTCGTTTCCGACTATTGTGAATTTGTTGAAATTTACAGTTTTCCAGTATATCTATTTGCGTTGCATTAGTAAATCTCAAAAATTTTAGGACAAAAATTTTACTCTGAATTACGTCTTATAATAGTTTGTATCAGAATCAATACTGACATTTGTAAAACCCTCAAATTCATTCTGGCAATTGAAGGTTTGAAATGAAATGGAATCATTTGGACCGTGATTTCGAAATTTTTAAAAAATTTTTTAAATTCATTTTAGCCCAAAAGCTAAAATATTTCGGACTTTGAATATAATAATAACCTTAGGGTTCCTCAATCAATTTTTCTTTTATGTTTTTTAAAATCTGTAAGTTTGCTGATTCCAATATCCGTTTAAGTGAGCTTAACTCGTAGTTTAACTGAGAAAATCAATTTTAGTAAATTTCTCATGGGACACTAATGTTAAGAGTTCAATAAAATCGTTTGTTATGACTAATAACAGTCAGCTCTTTTTCGTTACGGACACTATATTGGAAATATTTGTATTAATCGACCAACAGCTTTTTATTTTGTATCTCAAACAAAGCTTTCCAGATTAAGAATTAGCAATTTTCGCTTCTGCACTGCGAATATGTTCGGAGATATCGTTAAATGAGGATTTCAACTTCATATACTAAAATTTTCATGATAGAGCCATAAGCGCTAGCCAAGAAAATTGGTTCCCAGATTTTTTGTTTTCAAATCTGTGACTTTTATTCTGGTACTATGACTACTTTCGGAAATATCGGTGAAATGAGGAATGTGTTTTCACTACAGTGGCCATTTTGTGCCTTTTAAATCCATCTTCCTCGATGTAAGTCGAAAGAACTTTTCGTTATTATTGAGCTGTAGATCGAAATATAAATGATTTATGAGCGTTCAAGAACATTTGAAAAAGGAATGCTTGGACTCCCTGCCGGGATGAAAAATGACTGCCAATAAGGAAACAGTGTGATTTAACAACAAGAAATGCCATTGAAATTCTTGTTTATTGCGCCTTTTATCATATTTAATTGCAAAATAAATCTTATATAATGAAACATTCCCTATGTACCATTGTATCAAGACATTAACTATAAATGCCCATTTAAAGTACATGAATAACACAAAAAAATAATGATAGTATCACATATTTTCAATGGATTGGGCCCGAAAAAAGAAGCGCAGTGACATGAGAATAAATAAGCAACGAAGACATGAAAATTGCTGTGGGACCTTCCCTTTTAAGGAGATCGTAATCACGTATGAAGCTTTGTTTATGTTCTAGGGTAACAAAAAAAGGAAACCCTCAATAAATTTATATTGTACAGGGCATTTAACACAATCACACACACTGACGCAGAGATACACATATTCATGTATAAAAAGAAAAAACACTGAGGAAAATGGAACAAAATCGAATGAAAAGCTGCAAAGCCCTTTGGGATATCTACCTTTTGTTGGGTTTCGTCCCTTTTAGTCTCTTGTATTTTATGTGCCTCCTACTTTTATGGGGCCACAGTACTTTTATGCAATGCTTTTAAGTATTTATTGCCTTTTCTATTTAATAATTTCATTTAGAATTCATTCATAGGGAGGAACCTCGAAACACCTCCATTATCACAAGATTTATTCGCTTTGTTTTAAGGTTATCAAATTTTTTTTCATAAATTTAAGTCACTTAAATTCAAAATAAAATGTTACAAAAAATTCACATTGAAAAATGCAGAAAATAAAATGCTTGAAAGAAAGAAAGAAAACGATTAATTAACTGAAACTTTCGTTCAATTAGGACGTGCATGTGTGACATAAAAACGGCCCCATCTGCTTAAGAAAGTAAACAGAAAATTTGATATGAAAAATGAATATTTCCGTTAAATTGATTGCCAACGAATTTTACAAAAAATGATTGATGGAAAATTTACTGGAAAATTCAACTTGATTCTGTCATTTTCCCAAAGAAAAAACCATTAAATTTCCCTTTTCACAACGTGTGCGTCCCATATTGGCATGAATAATTGGCTCAGATTTAAATTAGTTTGTCATCCATGACAGGTAAAAGACATTTCGAGTGAAAGCAGTCATTTTGTGAATGTAATTGATCGAACATGTGGTTATGGATAATGTAAGAAATGAGAAATTTTGGGAATTTCGGAAAAAGGGTAGGAAAATTTAATTTCCTTCTGTTATTGATAAAATCTCGTGCCGACATTATGAAAGGCGGTGCCAGCTTTTCCGTATTCGGTTTATCCTGCACGCAATTCTGTTAAAATGAACTGGGGAGCGATGGGATACATACCTGTACCCATATTGTCTCGTTAAATTATCCCCTAGGGATGTGGTATTGTTACATCATGGCAGAAGGATTCAAAATTGCGTTGTAATATATCATAACCTGCTAGACTTACTACAACACAAACGAAAACAGTAGTAGCATCCTTTTTATTCGATCACTAACTAAACTTCTTATAGCATGGAAAAACCCTGCTGAATTTACAGTGTATAAAATTTGCCAGGATATTTTAGTTTTTACTTCGTGTTTTCCAAATTTTCGTGAAGTTCTTCAGCCGTTTTGTTTCAACAAACACGGAAGGATGTGTTGAGCGACAGAATTTTAAAATCGAGTGTGAAATCGATGATTCCAGTTTTACGTTTATTTGAATTATTTCCCACAGGATTCTAAGTCCT
>OZ020570.1:30385231-30405231 GCA_963971475.1 Chrysops caecutiens | reverse complement strand
AAAATTCAGATTTTCAATTTTTAACGATTTTATGTTCCCAGCGGTTAAACGAAGCATCCTACGGAGTTCATACGTATGACCGACCCCCATTTTTTTTAAAATTTCCTTACTTTGAATCCCAAGTTGACCAATTTTCTTCCGGTTTGAAGGGTTCTTTTGCGGCAAAAATTTGAATTTCATACGGTTTTTTGCCAGTAGCGGCTAAACGAAGCGTCCTACGGGGTTCATATGTATGACCAACCCCCACTATTTTGACATTTCCTACCTTTTTTTCATACATCATTTTTTTCTACATTTAGGTTTTAAAGGTATGCATTCAAAAGATCGGAAAATTGATAAAATTCAGACTATGAATTTTTAACGATTTTTTGTTCCTAGCGGCTAAACGAAGCGTCCTACGGAGTTCATACGTATGACCGACCCCCATTTTTTTTAAATTTCCTAAATTTTTCAATCCATCTTTTTTCTCTGATTTGAGTTTTTAAAAATGTGTCCAAACAAAAGTTATGATATATGATAAAATTCAGATTAAAATTCGTAAACGCAAAATCTCGCGTTTTTCGGAAAAATTTTGTAACTTTTTATATATTTGAAACTCAATTTGTATATTTTTTCTTTAAATCAATAGAAATACTATTACACAGAAAACAGAAATTTTTGAGTAAATTTTACTCTCCAATGGTACACATTTTTGTTTGTGTTTGTTTTGTGCAAATTTCAGAACATCAAAATTGTGTGCATTGTGTGTACATGTACATTGTGTTCCATGCGCGAAATTTTGTATCAGCCCCCTTCCAGTTATTGTGATCACTCATTCCCTATTTGTCAATCAAACATCAACATCAATTCGCGGACTGTCTGTTCTTTGAACGTTAAAGACGGTCAAAGGCGCATACGGCCCATGGATCTTTTGTCTGCTGTTGCGTGTGTGATGTTGGAAAAAAATGGGTAGAGAGTCACATGGGATCGCGACATCTGGTAAATTATTTTGTCTGTGATTAAACCTTAACTTTTTTTGTAAGTAGAAGAAAGTAATATTTTTCAACAAATTCGCCGAAAATAAATTTACACGGCTAACGTGGGCGTATTGTTCATGTGGCCGATCGGATCGGATTGACCTCTCAAATATTACTGTGCCATAAAAAATTTACATCCGGTACTAATCGAAGAACAGCAAAAAGTTAACCAGTTTTGTTTGAGTTTCAACCGGCAATCTATATATCCTTATTTGTTTCATTGTTGTCACCGAACATAGGATAAATTTCGATTTCTTATAACTACTATATTTCAATTTTTTTGTAACTTTAAAATTAATAGGTGCTGTAAAGTTTAGTAATAATTCCAAAATTGTCTCTTTTTGAAAGAGTGCTTGAATAGTTGTTTTAAGTTTATTTCTCATTTTCTTATTAAGCACTATTCATACTTTCAATTTATTATCCATTTTACGGCGAAAATTTGTAGCCAAACGTTAATAAAAACATTGTTGAAAAAGTCAAAGATTTTTTGGAAGTTTTTGAACTTATGTTACAATCAAAAGATAACTGCTAAGAATCAAAAAACTATAACTAAAGAAAAACAACACATATAAAGTAACAACATATACAGTATACAAAAAATAAGCAGTTTTACGTAATGCCCAGCAAAGCGGGCGGGTACAGCTAGTAATAATAATAATTATTATAATAATAATAATAATAATAATAATAATAATAATAATAATAATAATAATAATAATAATAATAATAATAATAATGACAATAATAATAATTATAATAATAATAATAATGGTAATAATATTAATAAAATGCACTAATGGGTGCATAACATTCGTGGCAATATTACACCAAACCTTATCGTTGGTAAAGGGGAATGTTACCAGTTTGTATTTCGTAGAAGAATTTTCGCTAGAAAGAAGAGCTTGAATTTCTGTATCAATAGACTGAGCGTTAAAAAAGGATTTAAGATCAAAATTTATTTTATTTGGATCGCCAATTTGATCAATTATTCTTGATAGAGCATCGGCAACTATGTTAGAATTGCCACGAATGTGTA
This sequence comes from Chrysops caecutiens, assembly GCA_963971475.1. NCBI lineage: Eukaryota > Metazoa > Arthropoda > Insecta > Diptera > Tabanidae > Chrysops > Chrysops caecutiens. Next base: position 30,403,179 of record OZ020570.1, on the reverse strand, counting down.
AAATATTATTGGTAAATTGAGAAGTAAATCCTAGTTGACGAATCTGTCTTGGACTACCCTCAGTTTTTGTGCTTGAGTCAGTGACCAACGGTTTGTGGTCAGTAAACACAGTGAACTCCCTGCCTTCAAGCGAATGTAGAAAGTGTTTGATTCCGTCATGGATAGCCAGAAGTTCTTTGTCAAAATTGGAATAATTCTTCTGAGCTGAATTCAGCTTATGGGAGAAGAATGCCAAAGGAACCCTATCTCTGGACTTGTTCAATCTGTGAAAAACTGCACCAATAGCAACCTCTAATGCATCTGAAGTGATATTGAAATCGTCGTCAATAGCTGGATGCACCAAAAGAGGTGCTTCACAAAGGAATTGTTTGACATGTTGAAACGAATCTGTATGACGTTCAGTCCAATCAAAAGAAGCTGGTTTTTTACTAGAAGAAACCAGTTCGTGTAAAGGGATTAAGTATTCTTATGTATTCTGGTGATAAAAATTTATCATACCTAAGAGTCTCAGTAATTCCTTGACTGTTTTAGGGGTTGGGTAATTACTGATAGCTCTCACACGATCCTTTGAGGAAAGAATACCTTTGTTAGAGATGTGATATTCTAAGAAGGTGAGTTCTGAAACTCCGAAAATGCATTTGGAAGGTTTAATGTTAACACCAAAGTCCTTTAATCTTGTAAAGACCATATGTAAATGCGCTAGGTGTTCTTCCTCATCTTAGCTAGCGATAAAGATGTCATCAATGTAGACGAAAACGAAGCTGATATCAACCAAAACTTTATTTATAAATCGTCGGAATGTTTGAGCTGCGTTTCTTAAACCGAAAGGCATCCGCAAAAACTCAAACATCCCGAAAGGGGTAATTATGGCCGTTTTATGCACGTCTTCAGGAGCAACAGGAATCTGATTGTATGGTCTGCACAGATCGATTTTGGTAAATATTGCACATCCATGTAAAGGCAGATTGAAATTCTGCAGATGTGGTAGAGGATATCGATCTGGTTACGTAATATTGTTAAGACGCCTGTCATCTCCACAAGGTCTCCAGTCTCCATATGGTTTGGGAACCGTATGAAGTGGGCTTGAAGCCGAAGAACTAGATGGTCTACAAATGCCTAGTTGGCATAGGGAGTCAAAATCCTTTTTTGCCAGATTGCGACGTTTAACATCCAATCTTGGAAAAAGGTAAAGGACCGGTGGTATATATGTGGTGGGATACAGAGTGCTTAAGTTCACTCGTGAAATTGTTGTAAGTTAATAGCTCTGGAAATTTTCTCAATATGTTTGTAAATCAATTGGGAAATAAAGAAATCTCATGTCCCAGAGTGGGTGTCCAAGAAATTTGAGAAAATCAAGAAACTTGGCAAAAAGCCAAGGAATCGATGAGTTTCTTGTTTTTAAGATCAACAAGAAGTCCATATTTGGAAAGAAAATCCGCTCCAATGATGGGTATGTCAACTGACGCGACAATAAACAATAAAGGGTACACCATCCGGAGATTTAGGGAAACTTTAAGTAGCTTCTCACCAAACCTCTGACTAGGGGTACCCTTTGCCGCGGTTAAGTTAATGTCAGTTATTTGTTTTTAAGAATGGAATAATTTTTTAGCGCAAAACAGAGCTGTCGGCGCCGGTATCAATCAAAAAATTCAATTCTGATAAATTGTCAAAAATAATTAAGCGACGTGAAGTAAGTGCACCTGAGTCAGTCGCTGCGACACCAGTCTTTATTCGTTTTTTGAATTGATTATTTTCATTGTGTTTGCAAGGTTGTGCGCACTAGCTGGCTCTACTTCCAAAGTTTTAGTGGGAGTTCCCTATAGTAAATTTACCCCTAAATATTGCAAGAAGTAGCAGGAATAAGTTCATAGTGGACACAGGATTCGAAATAAGCCTTATAAAAATGGAAGAAATTAACGAATCGATGAAAAAGGGGATAAGCAGGGAGGAAATAATCAGGCTCAGCACCATTTCGGGGGAAATTTCCTCAAAAGGGACCACCACAAGACAAATAAATTTAGATAAGACATATCCATGCAAGTTCCATATTATTGAAACTGTCAACCAAGGCAGTATAACAGGCCTGCTATGCAGCGACTTTCTGTCCAGGCATTGCAACATCGAGGGCCGCGCGAAGAAGCTCGTGTTCCCGTCCACAAATAGTGGGCAAGGAACGGTTATTAAATTCGAGGAAACCCAAAACAGAAATACGAATGACGTTCATTTTCTGGGCATAATAGCAGCTGGTAAAACAAACCTTGAGAGTAGCCACACCAGGGAGGAAAACACCCGAGATTTCCAAAGTAAAACTACCATGGGAGGTGACAAAAAACCTGAAATACTGGGTTAGGGCTACGCAGATCAATCAGAGGATTCGCAACGAACGCAGAAGCCAGGGAACATTACCAACGTCGGGCAAAACTAACCGAATACATGTGATAACACAGGGGGAATAATGCCCACAGCGGAAGTGTTGAGCGACCTGGAGCAACTCTTCGAGACAGGTACAAAGCATGAAAACTACGAGAGTAGGATGCATACCGGGAAGAGTAGTTTTAAGTGTCGTCCATTCCATGCTCGCACGTATGAAGAGAGCAAAGGAGGCTGCGAAGAGAGCTACTCAGACTAGGAATTTGTGACCACAGAGCCAAGGAATATCATAGTACCAGCAAGGACAGTGAAATGTGTGGAAATGATCGCGGACAAAGGAGGACAGTACCTAACCGAAGGAGAGGAGATAAGACCGGGTGTGTATATTTGTAACGCGCTTGTACAGTCAACAAAGGGGAAAATCAAACTGAGTGTGCCAAATATAAACAATTATAAAGTAAGGTTGAACAATGTGATAGTAAAATTGAGAAAATACGAGGAAAGGACAGCACCAAACGAAAACGATATTAATAGGAAAAATGCGTCAATTGTATTAGCACCGAGGAATGGAAACCAGGAAAAAGAGAAACTGAGATAAAAAAAACTAATAAGTTTAGAACTTGACCATCGAAGAGAGGAGGGAAATGCACAAAATAATTGAAGAATTCCAAGACGTTTTTCATCTACCGGGAGAGAAACTAGGACACACAGCTACAGTGGAGCATGAAATACGGGTACATCCAGGGAAACAACCTATCAAGTGCAAGATGTACCGCCTGGCCGAGACGCAAAGAGAGATAATAACGGAAGAGATACAAAGATTACTCGAGGACGATATAGTAGAACCGAGCTGGAGCGAATGGAACGCACCACTACTAGTAGTCACCAAGAAGCCGGGACCTGATGGACAGAAGCGATGGTAAATAGTGGTCGATTACAGAAAACTAAATGAAGTAACCGAGAGGGATGTTTATCCGCTACCCAGAATTAAAGATATCCTAAGCCAGCTGGGAAATTCTCGGTATTTCTCAGTACTCGATCTCGCCAGTGGATATCACCAAGTTGCAATGAAACCAGAAGATCGGGATAAGATGGCGTTCAGCACCCCCTACAGACACCACGCCTTCAAGCGTATGCCTTTTGGGCTAAAAGGAGCATCAGCAACGTTACAGCGTCCCATGAATCATGTGCTGACTGGACTATGGATGACATAGTAATATACGGTAGAAACCTAATGGATCGTCAAACAAAGCTACGATCCAAATTACAACGATTGAGAGCACATAACCTGAATTAAACGCAGAGAAATGCAATTTCCTCAAAAGAGAAATTATATACCTTGGACACAAGTGCACGACAGAAGGAGTAGAACCAGATCCGAGCTTGGAAGATAGTGTAAGAAATTTCCCAACACCTAGAACAACCCGTCAAGTACAGTCCTTCTAAGGGCTAGCCAACTATAATACTACAGGAAATTCATATCGGACTTCTCCAAAATAGCGGCACCAATCAATAATCTCCTTAAGAAAGATGTGAAGTTAAAAAGGGATGAAAGTTGTGTAAACGCTTTCAACACTCTCAAACAGAAATTCATAAGTCCACCGGTACTTAGATACACAAACTTTAAGGAACCATTCAACCTATACACGGATGCGAGTGGAGAAGCACTTAGCGCAGTACTAGCACAAGGTCAACCCAGCGAAGAGAAACCCATAGCTTATGCTAGTAGGACATTGAACGCAAAAGAAAAAAAATAACTCCACCATAGAACAGGAAGTCTTGCGCATAGTATGGGCAGTTAAGAAGTTTAGATGTTACCTGTACGTACGACCTTTCAAATTATTTACTGACCACAAACCACTAAGAGCAGCTTTAAGAATCAAGGATCCAACAAGTAGGATTTTACGCTTATGGCACAAAATATCGGACTACACGTTCGATATAGAATACAAAACGGAACGAAAAAACAACAATGCAAACGCCTTAAGTAGAATACACGCAATTTCTATAATAACAGTGATAGTCAATAAGTAACAGTTAAAATACGCGCAATTTCAATAATAACAGTGATAGTCAATAAATAACAGTTATAATACGCGCAATATCAATAATGACAGTGATAATCACTAAAATTACAGTTATTATACACGCAATTTGAATAATAACAGTGATAATCAATAAAATAACAGTGAAATTATGCGTAATTTCAATAGTAACAGTTATAGTCACTACGATAACAGTTTTAATACGCGTAATGCCAATAATAACAGTGATAATCACTAAAATAACAGTTATAGTACGCGTAATTCTAATAATAAGAGTGATAGTCACTAAAATAGCAGTGACAATACAGTAAATTTAAATAACAACAGTGCCAATCACTAAAATAACAACTATAATACGCGCAATTTCAATAATAAAAGTGATAATCACTAAAATAACAGTGACAATACGCGTAATTTCAATAATAACAGTGATAATCATCAAAATAACAGTTATCAAACGCAGAGTTTCAGTAATAACAGTGATAATCACTAAAAGAACAGTTAAAATACGTACAATTTCAATATTTACAGTGATAATCACTAAAATAACAGTGACAGTATGGGTAATTTCAATAATAACATTGATAGTCACTACAATAACAGTTATAATACGTTTAATTTCAATAAAAATGTTGATAATCACTAAAATAACAGTTATAATACACGCAATTTCAATAGTAGCAGTGATAATCAAAAAATAACAGTTATAATACGCGAAATTTCAATAATAACAGTGATAATCACTAAAATAACAGTGACAATACAGGTAATTTAAATAACAACAGTGAAAATCACTAAAATAACAGCCATAATACGCGCAATTTCAATAATAAAAATGATTATCACTAAAAAAACAGTCTCAATACGCGTAGTTTCAACAATAACAGTGATAATCATCAAAATAACAGTTATAATACGTGTAGTTTCAATATTTACAGTGATAGTCACTAAAATAACAGTGACAATACGGGTAGTTTCAATAATAAAAGTGATAACCACTAAAATAACAGTGACAATACGGGTAATTTCAATATTTACATTGATAATCACTAAAATAACAGTTATAATACGCGAAGTTTCAAAAATAACAGTGATAATCACTAAAACAACAGTTATTATACGCGCAATTTGAATAATGACAGTGATAATCACGAAAATAACAGTGACAATACGGGTAATTACAATAATAACAGTGATAATCTTTAAAATATAAAAAACTAAAATTTCAATAATAACAGTGATTATCACTGAAATAGCAGTTATAATATACGTAATTACAATAATAACAGTGTTAACCTCTAAAATCACAGTTATAATACGCTCAATTTCAAAAATAACCGTGATAATCACTAACATAACTGTTATAATACGCGCAATTCCAATAATAATAGTGATAATCACTGAAATAACAGCGACAATATGCGTAATTTCAATAATAACAGTGACTTTCACTAAAATGATAGTTATAATACGCGTTATTCCAATAATAATAGTGATAATCACTGAAATAACAGCGACAATACGCGTAATTTAATAATAACAGTGATAGTCACTAAAATAACAGTTATAATACGCAAGATTTCAATAAGAACAATGATAATCACTAACATAGCAGTTATAATACGCGCAATTTAAATAATTACAGTAAAAAAAACTAAAATAACAGTGACAATACGGGTAACTTCAAGAATGGCAGTGATAATCACTAAAATAACAAATATAACACGCGCAACTTCAATAATAACAGTGATAATCACTAAAATAACAGTTATAATAAGCGTAGTTTCAATAATGACAGTGATGATCACTAAAATAACAGTTATCGTACTCGCAATTTCATCAATAACTGTGATAGTCACTAAAATAACTGTTATAATACGCGCAATTTCAATAAAAACACTGATTTTCACTAAAATAATAGTGATAATACACGAAATTTCAGTAATAACAGTGATAGTCTCTAAAATAACAGTGACAATACGGGTAATTTCAATAATAACAGTGAAAATCACTAAAATAACAGTGATAATACGCGAAATTTCAATAATAACAGTGACAGTCACTAAAATAGCAGTGAAAATACGCGCAATTTAAATAATTACAGTAATAAAAACTAAAATAATGGAGACGATAATGGTAATTTCAATGATAACAGTGATAATCACTAAAATAGCAGTTATTATACATGCAATTTCAATAAGAATAGTGATAGTATCTAAAATAACATTTATAATGCGCGCATTTTCACTAATTACAGTGATAATCACTAAAATAACAGATATAATACGCGCCGTTTCAATAATAACAGTGATAATCACTAAAATAACAATAAGAATACGTGTTATTTCAATAATATTAGTGATAGTCACTAAACTAACAGTTATAGTACGCGCAATTTTAATAATAACAGTAATAAACACAAAAGTTATAGTGACAATACGGGCAATTCCAATAATAACAGTGATAATCACTAAAATAATATTAATACTATGCGTAATTTCAATAATAACAATCATAATCACTAAAATAACAGTGACAATACGCGTAATTTCAATACTCACAGTGATAATCTCTTAAATAACAATTATAATACGCGTAATTTCAATAATAACAGTGATAATCACTAAAATAACAATTATAAAACGTGTAATTTCAATAATATTAGTGATATTCAATAAAATAAGAGTTATAATACGCGTCATTTCAATAATAACAGTGATTATCACTAAAATGACTGTTATAATACGCCAAACTACGTATTCCAAAAATAACAGTGACAATACGGGTAATTTAATAATAACAGTGATAATCACTAAAATAACAGTTATAATACGCGAAACTTCAATAAGAACAGTGATAATCACTAAAAGAGCAGTTATAATACGCGCAATTTAAATAATAACAGTAATAGAAACTATAATAACAGTGACAATACGGGTAACTTCAAGAATGGGAGTGATAATCACTAAAATAACAAATATAATACGCGCAACTTCAATAATAACAGTGATAATCACTAAAATGACGGTTATAATACACGCAATTTCAATAACAACAGTTATAATACTCTTAGTTGATATAATAACAGTAATACTCACTGAAATAACAGTGACAATATGAGTCATTTCAATAACAACAGTGATTATAACTAAAATAAGAGTGACAATACGGGTAATTTCAATAATAGCAGGGATAATCACGTGTAACAGTGATAATCACTAATATAACAGTTTCAGTAAACGTTATTTCAATAATAACAGTAGCAGTCACTATAATAACAGTTATAATACGCGTAATTTCAATAATAACAGTTAAATTACGCGTACTTGCAATAATAACACTGATAATCACTGAAATAACAGTGACAATATGGGTGATTTCAATAACTAGGTGGCGTTCGCGAAGTCGCTCACAAAATTGAGCTCAGCGGTCGATATATAGACACTCTGCTTCATAGTCATCTGTGGTAATGTAAAATTTGGTAGCAATTAGTTGAATCGATACCATGTGCGTTTACATGGTTTGAATGTATCTATATATAAATAGGCGACACGTTTTTTTGTTATCCCTTTTACTGGAAACCAGGTGGACTTACCAGCTTAAAAATTATACCATTCGAAAGATTAGTTTTTCCTCTATGTGCATCACCTAATTTTTTTTCTTAAATTTAATTATAAATACGTTTAATTTTAAATTGAAATTAAAAAATTCAATGGGATAGTATGTGTGAATTGAGCACACGTATGCAACCATATGTGAATTTTTGGTTTGTGTCTCCGATAGATAACAAGTACTAAGTTAGTCGAAAATCAAACCAAATGAATCAATCTTCTACTGGTGACACAAACCAAAAGAATTAACTTATAATTGCATTCCTCTACGAAAATATTAAAATATAGAACATACTTATTTTACATTATCATTTGCATAGATTATACGTTCGACTGAATAAACAACCATATATGCCAAGTACATGCATTCTTTTCACTAAAACCCAATATCTATGCCAATGATAATGTGAGGGGCAAATGCAGCCATATCACAGACAATATTGATATGTTCATTGTTTTGCTTTTTGCCTGAGAGAAGGCAATCTTTGGCTAATACAATTGCATTCTTCCAGATAAAAGCCGAAACCACAGACAATAACTATCCAGATGTCGCGATCCCATACATGACATCGTACCCAATTTTTTCCAACAGCAGACACGTAACAGCAGACAAATGACGCATGGAACGTATGTGCTTTGGAACGACTGCAACGTCTGAAGGACAGACAATGCGCTCTGAGAGCGAATTTTTCTTGTAGCTGGTGTTTGATTGTCATTATGGCAAAAGGCCATCGCAATAAGGGGAAAGGGGGCTGAAAGAAATTTTCGCGGAGCAAATAGATTTTTGGATTTTCTGAAATTTTCAATAAAAATATACAAACAAAAATCATGTGTATGTGTACAATTGGCGAGTAAAATTTACTCACGTACACGAAAATACACTTAAAAATTTCTGTTTTTGGTATAGAAAACGCAAATTTTTGTGTTTATTAGTGTTTTTGGTAAATTTGATAAAAAAATATGTAAATTTCATATCAAAAACCATTGAAAATTACAAATTTTATGCACATTTACAGAAAAAGCGAGATTTACTCCCACGAATACTTCCGAAAAACGCTCAAAAATCTAAATTTTATCATATTTCCTAACTTTTCTATGGACATACCTTTAAGAACATAATTTAGAGAAATTTGATACATAGCAAAAGGATAGGAAATGACAAAATAATGGGGTTCTGCCATACCTAGGAGCCCCCTAGGAAGCTTAGTTTAGCCGCTACGAGAAAAAACAGTAGAAAATAAAAATTTTGAATTTTGTATGGAGACACCCTTAACAACTGACGATACAGGAATATGATGTATGAAGGAAAGTTAGAAAATGTCAAAATATTGGGAGGCAGTCATACATATTACACCTCTAGGAAGCTTAGTTTAGCCACTGCAACCAAAAAACTGTTAGAAATTCAAAATCTAAACTTTATTATATTTCCCAACTTTTGTTTGCATATTTTTAAAAACTTAATTTAGAGCAAAATGATGTATGAGAAAAGGTTTTAAAATAGAAAAATAATGGGGGTCGGTCATACACATGAACCCTCTAGGACGCTTAGTTAAGCCGCTATGAGCGGAAAATCGTTGAAAATCAAATTTTTAAAGGAAAAACCCCCTAAAAACCGGAAGAAAGTTGTTTAATTTTTGATTCCGGGAAATAATGACGTTTTTTAACATAAAATTCATCAATTTACATGTCATTTTGAATTAAAAATCACCTGCTACGGGTTCAATGAAACAAAATAGTGTTTCTACCAAAGCAAAGGGATTGTTGTTGTTGCTGGAGGGAAGCAAAATTCGATTCGAATTCTCGAAAATCGAATTTATGTACCACTACACAGCCAACAGTCCATTTAGTGTTGCATGTAGGTACCTTTATGACCCATTTCTCTCAAAACCGGTTCCCATTTCACTCAAAACCGGTTTTTACTCCCTAAAAATTTAAAAATGTATTAACCGAATGAGCGTTGCAGTCACCAAAAACACGTACCCTGCAGCGTCATTTTCATCCGTCATTTCATGACTGCGTCAGAAAAATTTGGGTACGAAGTCATGTATGGGATCGCGACATCTGGATAGTTATTGTCTGTGCCGAAACAATGAACATATGGCCACAGACAATAGTATGGATGCATTACCGCAGACAAATTTAAAGCAATCGTTTACTTATACCATAGTTTTTTGCTAATTTGATAAAAATGTATACAAATTTTATTTTAAAAAATATGGAAAATCACAATTTTACAGTTATTTCTAGAAAACGCGAGGTTAACTTTCACGAATATTTATGGAAAGCGAGCGAAAGTCTGAATTTTATCATGTTTCCCAACTTTTGTATGGACCCACATTTAAAACATAATTTAGAGAAATATGATATATAGCCAAAATTTGGGAAATGAAAAAATAATAGGGGTCGATCATACCCCCTAGAATGCTTTATTTGGCCGCTACGAGCAAAAAACTGTTTAAAATTGAAAATCTTAAATTATATCATATTTCCAAACTATTGTCTGCTCACCTTTAAAACCTCAATTTAGAGAAAAAAGAAGCGGTAGGAAATGAAAGTTGGTTCGTTTGTAAGAAAATTCCAGATATATTTTATTTACAATATATATGTATTTCCCACAACTTCATAATTTAGTTAAAAACCATATGATCCACGGTCCATGTGGTTTATTGAGTCATATCCTCTTCTGTATGAGAGATGGTAAATGCAGCAAAAGCTTTTCTAAGGACTTTTACAATACAACTCTAGCCAATGTTAGATGCGTCGTGTAAATGGTATAACAGGTAACTTTCGTGGCCACTTTGATGGCAACCGTTATGCTGTTACTTAAAATCGATATCTTTTAGCGAAATTTGATTGCTACTTAAATGTGGAAGTTCTTGGCACAAATATGTTTATAAGGGATACGACTGTGCCTCATTACAGTTTGGAACAGTTTGAGGTGGAGTTGATGGCAAAGGTTATATAGATGAAATCGATAGTTTTCTGTCCGGTCACTATGTTGGATCTACGTAAGATGGTTGGCGGATAAATGAGTATCCAATGCATTACCAGTCACGTAATATCTTATAGTTCGACTTGAATGTCACTTGCCTCAACGGCAAAATATAGCCTTTAGGCAAGGAAATGTTCAGCAAGGTCTTAAAAATCACAGAAGAACAAAATTGACTGCATTCTATGAAATCAATCGAATTAATTCGTCCGTTTTTCTATATACAGAGACGCCGATGCATTATATTTAGGTAGATAAAGAAAAGAAATCGAAAAACCTCAAAGAGCTATTAGAGTGAGCGGATCGTACGGCGGGGGTTGGCGAGCGTAGCGAGTAGGAGGCGCCCCCCTAGTAAGAATGAGTGCATTACAATTCTAGCCCTGAACTCTGATTTATTGGCCATTTCTTGTTTGTTATTCTATCTCTTCATTACCTTCAGTGAGAGAAACTCAAGAGATAAGGGGCGGGTCATATAAGATTTCGAATTTGAATCGGTTATAAAAAAAACTAATGAATATTTCTCCAAAATTACAATTTTATTTGAAAGATTGAACATTTCCATTTACGAATGAAACACAACATCGTTCGAATGACTGCCACGGCTGGCCTTACAGTACCCCATACGATCAACTCAATTTTTCAATGCATTTCCGATTGTTTGCGCTTTAATATTATGAATGGTAACTTCAATTTCGTGTTTCAAGGAAGTGTTGAAGTAAGTTTTCAATAATTCCCAACTTTGTTCAAGCGTAAAGCGTCCCATTTTGTAAATGTCAAATATAAGATAAATATTCTGTTAGCTCATGAAAGTCATTATGTCTATCAAACTTCAAATATACGGTAGTTCGTATTCCAAATGTTAGATGCTTCTCCCTGTATTTTCCATCTTTGCTCTAATCCTATTGTAAGCCCTATTTAATTATAGTTTATAAATTATTATTTCCTCTACACTGTTGAATTATGCTAAATAATTTAGGAAAGATTGTAATTTATGCTATTTATTGTTCTGGAAAATGATAAACTTGAAATTACTTGATTCATATTACTCTCCAATCAGTGAAGCGAGCTTGTGAAACCGGTTATTGGACAAAAACACCCGTTCCCGTTTTCGTCCAGTGCGCACACCCGAAAACATTACTGCGGTTTCGCACAGTGTGCATGAACATCCGTCAACATCAATTCGTCATCGTCCTCAGGAACTGAACATTTCTCGCAGTTGTCTGAGCAGAATTTTGGCTACGAACAAGAGTCCAAGAATTTAGGCCTTATGACCATCTATCGTTTTATGTTCGCCTATCGCTTCGGATGGGCTGAAGATTGTTTGTTTGGTCAAAGATGAACATTTTTACCGAAAAATTATATTTTCCGATGAAGCTCATTTCCGCCCTGGAGGCTATTTCAATAAGCGAAATTGCCGCCGTCAGAGCCCCACTAAGGGCTTATGGCGAGCGTTACAGAGCCATGATAAATGGATTTTTGTTTCCACAAATTGAAAAGTGTTACATGGAAGGAATTTGGTTTCAACAGGATGGGGCTGCGACACACCCAACTATACAATCGATCTTTTGCGCACCGCTTTTGAATATCGAATAATAAAGCGAAATTCTGATCCGAATTGGGCGCTTCAGAGCTGTGATTTGAACCCATTAGACTATTTTTTGTGGGGATCTATTGAGGATATATGTATGTTACGCTTATCAGCCAGAGACGATTGAATCCTTGAAACACGAAATTGAAGTTACCATTCATGAAATTGAAGCCCAAACAATCGGAAATGCATTAAAAAATTGAGTTGATCGTATGGGGTACTGTAAGGCCAGCCGTGGCAGTCATTCGAACGATGTTGTGTTTCATTCGTAAATGGAAATGTTCAATCTTTCCAATAACATTGTAATTTTGGAGAAATATTCATTAGTTTTTTTTATAACCGATTCAAATTCGAAATCTTATATGACCCACCCCTCATCTCTTGAGTTTCTCTCACTGTAGGTAATGAAGGGATAGAATAACAAACAAGAAATGGCCAATAAATCAAAGTTTAGGGCTAGAATTGTAATGCACTTATTTTTATACATTCAAACCAAGTAAACGCACATGGTACCGATTCAACTAATTGCTACCAAATTTTACATTACCACAGATGACTATGAAGCAGAGTGTCTAGATATCGACCGCTCAGCTCAATATTGTGTGCGACTTCGCGAACGCCACCTAGTTATTGAAATCACCCATATTGTCACTGTTATTTCAGTGACTATCAGTGTTATTATTGCAAGTACGCGTAATTTAACTGTTATAATTGAAATTACGCGTATTATAAATGTTATTTTAGTGATTGTCATTGTTATTATTGAAATTAGGCGTATTATAACTGTTATTATAGTGACTGCCACTGTTATTAGTGAAATTATTCGTATTGAGTTTGTTATTTTAGTGATTATGATTGTTATTATTGAAATTACGCGTAGTATAAATATTATTTTGGTGATTATCACTGTTATTATTGGAATTACCCGTATTGTCACTATAACTTTAGTGTTTATTACTGATATTATTGAATTTGCGCGCATTATTCCTGCTAGTTTAGTGACTATCACTAATATTATTAAAATAACGCGTATTCTAATGGTTATTTTAGTGACTATCACTGTTATTATTGAAATTGCGCGTATTATATCTGTTATTTTAGTGGTTACCACTGTTATTATTGAAACTACCAGTACTGTCTCCGTTATTTTAGTTTTTATTACTGTAATTATTTACATTGCGCGTATTATAGCTGCTATTTTAGTGACTATCACTGTTATTATTGAAATTTCGCGTATTATCACTGTTATTTTAGAGATTATCACTGTTATTATTGAAATTACCCGTATTGTCACTGTTATTTTAGTAACTATCACTGTTATCATTGAAATTGCGTATATTATAACTGCTATTTCAGTGATTTTCACTGTTATTATTGAAATTACCCGTATTGTCAGTGTTATTTCAGTGACTTTCACTGTTATTATTGAAATGATGTGTATTATTGCTGTTACTCCAGTGACTATCACGGTTATTATTAAATACCCACGCACTGTTATTATTGAAATTGTGCGTATGATAACTGTTATTTTAGTGTTTATCACTCTTATTATTGAAATTACCCGTATTGTCACTGTTATTTTAGTGATTATCACTGTTACTTTTTCAATTGCGCGTATTAAAACTGTTATTTTAGTGACTATCACTGTTATGATTGAAATTACCCTTATTGTTACTGTTATTTAAGTGATTATCACTGTTATTATTGAAATTACCCGTATTGTCACTGTTATTTTAGTAATTATCACTGTTACTTTTTAAATTGTGCGTATTATAACTGTTATTTTAGTGACTATCACTGTTATTATTTTAATTACCGGTATTGTCACTGTTATTTTCGTGATTATCACTGTAATTATTCAAATTGCGTGTATAATAACTGTCATTTTAGTGATTATCACTCCTATTATTGTAATTTCCGGTGTTATAACTGTTATTTTTTGATTATCACTGTTATTATTGAAATTGCGTGTATTATAACTGTTATTTTAGTGATTATCAATGTTTTTAATTGAAATTACCCATACTGTCACTATTATTTTAGTGGTTATCACTGTTATTATTGAAATTATACGTATTATCACTCTTATTTTAGTGATTATCACTGTTATTATTGAAATTACGCATATTGTCGCTGTTTTTTTTAGTGATTATCACTGTTATTATTGAAATTGCGCGTATTATAACTGTTATTGTAGCGATTATCAATGTTATTATTGAAATTACCCATACTGTCACTGTTATTTTAGTGATTATAACTGTACATATTGAAATTACACGTATTATAACTGTTATTTTAGTGATTATCATTGTTATTACTGAAACTACGCGTTTGATAATTGTTATTTTGATGATTTTCACTGTTATTATTGAAACTACGCGTACTGTCACTGTAATTTTAGTGATTATCACTTTTATTGTTGAAATTGCGCGTATTATAGCTGTTATTTTAGTGATTTTCACTGTTATTTTTTAAATTACCTGTATTGTCAATGCTATTTTAGTGACTATCACTGTTATTATTAGAATTACGCGTACTATAACTGTTATTTTAGTGATTATCACTGTTATTATTGGCATTACGCGTATTAAAACTATTATCGTAGTGACTTTAACTGTTACTATTGAAATTCCGCGTATTAAAATTGTTATTTTAGTGACTGTCACTGTTTCTATTGAAATTACGCATATTTTCACTGTTATTTTATTGATTACCACTGTTATTATTCAAATTGCGCGTATAATGACTGTAATTTTAGTGATTATCACTGTTATTATTTAAACTGCGCGTATTATAACTGCTATTATAGTGACTATCACTGTTCTTATTGAAATTACGCGTATTATCACTGTTATTTTAGTGATATTCACTGTTATTATTGAAAATGCGCGTATTATATCTGTTGTTTTAGTTATTATCACTGTTCTTATTGAAATTTCGTGTATTGTCACTAGTATTTACGTGATTATCACTGTTTTCATTGAGATTACCCGTATTGTCACTTTTATTTTCCTGATAATCACTGTTATTATTGAAATTGCATGTATTCTACTTAAGGCGCCTGCATTGTTGTTTTTTCGTTCCTTTTTGTATGCTATCTCGAACGTGTAGCCCGACATTTTGTGCCATACGCTTAAAATCCTACTTGTTGGATCTTTGATTCTTATAGCTCCTCTTAGTGGTTTGTGGTCGGTAAATACTTTGAAGGGTCGTCCGTACAGGTAATATCTAAACTTCTTAACTGCCCATACTATGGTCAAGACTTCCCGTTCTATGGTGGAGTTGTTTTTTTTCTTTTGCGTTCAATGTCCTTCTAGCATAAGCTATGGGTTTCTCTTCGCTGGGTTGACCTTGTGCTAGTACTGCGCTAAGTGCTTCTCCACTCGCATCCGTGTATAGCTTGAATGGTTCCTTAAAGTTTCTGTATCTAAGTACCGGTGGACTTATGAATTTCTGTTTGAGAGTGTTGAAAGCGTTTACACAACTTTCATCCCTTTTTAACTTCACATCTTTCTTAAGGAGATTATTGATTGGTGCCGCTATTTTGGAGAAGTCCGATATGAATTTCCTGTAGTAGTTGGCTAGCCATTAGAAGGACTGTACTTGACGGGTTGTTCTAGGTGTTGGGAAATTTTTTACAGTATCTTCCAAGCTCGGATCCGGTTCTACTCCTTCTGTCGTGCAGTTATATAAGGTATATAATTTCCCTTTTGAGGAAATTGCATTTCTCTGCGTTTAACTTCAGGTTTTGTGCTCTCAATCGTTGTCATATGGATCCTAGCTTGGTTTGACGATCCATTAGGTTTCTACCGTATATTATCATGTCATCCAGGTACACGAAGCACTGTAGACCCTGTTGTCCTGTCAGCACATCATTCATGGGACGCTGTAACGTTGCTGATGCTCCTTTTAGCCCAAAAGGCATACGCTTAAAGGCGTAGTGTCTGTAGGGTTTGCTGAACGCCGTCTTATCCCGATCTTCTGGTTTCATTGCAACTTGGTGATATCCACTGGCGAGATCGAGTACTGAGAAATACCGAGAATTTCCCAGCTGGTTTAGGATATATTTAATTCTGGGTAGCGGATAAACATCCCCCTCGGTAACTTCATTTAGTTTCCTGTAATCGACCACTATTTAACATCGCTCCTGTCCATCAGGTCCCGGCTTCTTGGTGACTACTAGTAGTGGTGCGTTCCATTCGCTCCAGCTCGGTTCTACTATATCGTCCTCGAGTAATCATTGTATCTCTTCCGTTATTATCTCTCTTTGCGTCTCGGCCAGGCGGTACATCTTGCACTTGATAGGTTGTTTCACTGGATGTACCCGTATTTCATGCTCCACTGTAGCTGTGTGTCCTAGTTTTCCTCCCGTTTGATGAAAAACGTCTTGGAATTCTTCAATTATTTTGTGCATTTCCCTCCTCTCTTCGATGTTCAAGTTCTAAACTTATTAGTTTTTTTTATCTGAGTTTCTCTTTTTCCTGGTTTCCATTCCTCGGTGCTAATACAATTGACGTATTTTTCCTATTAATATCGTTTTCGTTTGATGCTGTCGTTTCCACGTATTTTCACAATTTTACTATCACATTGTTCAACCTTACTTTATAATTGTTTATATTTGGCACGCTCAGTTTTATTTTCCTCTTTGTTGACTGCACAAACGCGTTACTAATATACACAAACGGTCTTGTTTTCTCTCCTTCGGTTAGGTACTGTCCTCCTTTGACCGCGATCATTTCCACACATTTCACTGTCTTTGCTGGTACTATGATATTCCTGGGCTCTGTGGTCACAAATTCCTAGTCTGAGTAGCTCTCTTCGCAGCTTTCTTCGCTCTCTTCATACGTGCGAGCATGGAATGGACGATACGTAAGACTACTCTTCCTGGTTTACATCCTACTCTCGTAGTTTTCATGTTTTGTACCTGTCTCGAAGAGTTTCACCAGGTCGCTCAACACTTCCGCTGTGGGCATTATTTCCCCTGTGTTATCGCATGTATTCGGATAGTTTTGCCTGACGTTGGTAATGTTCCCTGGCTTCTGCGTTCGTTTCGAATCCTCTGATTGATCTGCGTAGTCCTAAACCAGTATTTCAGGTTTTTTGTCACCTCCCATAGTAGTTTTAATTTGGAAATCTCGGGTGTTTTCCCCCTGGTGTGGCTACTCTCAAGGTTAGTTTTACCAGCTGCTATTATGACCACAAAATGAACGTCATTCGTATTTCTGTTTTGGGTTTCCTCGAATTAAATAACCGTTCCTTGCCCATTATTTGTGGACGGGAACACGAGCTTCTTCGTGCGGCCCACGATGTTGCAATGCCTGGGCAGAAAGTCGCTGCCCAGCAGG
>OZ020570.1:30370231-30380231 GCA_963971475.1 Chrysops caecutiens | reverse complement strand
TATTATTATTATTATTATTATTATTATTATTATTATTATTATTATTATTATTATTATTATTATTATTATTATTATTATTATTATTATTATTATTATTATTATTATTATTATTATTATTATTATTATTATTATTATTATTATTATTATTATTATTATTATTATTATTATTATTATTATTATTATTATTATTATTATTATTATTATTATTATTATTATTATTATTATTATTATTATTATTATTATTATTATTATTATTATTATTATTATTATTATTATTATTATTATTATTATTATTATTATTATTATTATTATTATTATTATTATTATTATTATTATTATTATTATTATTATTATTATTATTATTATTATTATTATTATTATTATTATTATTATTATTATTATTATTATTATTATTATTATTATTATTATTATTATTATTATTATTATTATTATTATTATTATTATTATTATTATTATTATTATTATTATTATTATTATTATTATTATTATTATTATTATTATTATTATTATTATTATTATTATTATTATTATTATTATTATTATTATTATTATTATTATTATTATTATTATTATTATTATTATTATTATTATTATTATTATTATTATTATTATTATTATTATTATTATTATTATTATTATTATTATTATTATTATTATTATTATTATTATTATTATTATTATTATTATTATTATTATTATTATTATTATTATTATTATTATTATTATTATTATTATTATTATTATTATTATTATTATTATTATTATTATTATTATTATTATTATTATTATTATTATTATTATTATTATTATTATTATTATTATTATTATTATTATTATTATTATTATTATTATTATTATTATTATTATTATTATTATTATTATTATTATTATTATTATTATTATTATTATTATTATTATTATTATTATTATTATTATTATTATTATTATTATTATTATTATTATTATTATTATTATTATTATTATTATTATTATTATTATTATTATTATTATTATTATTATTATTATTATTATTATTATTATTATTATTATTATTATTATTATTATTATTATTATTATTATTATTATTATTATTATTATTATTATTATTATTATTATTATTATTATTATTATTATTATTATTATTATTATTATTATTATTATTATTATTATTATTATTATTATTATTATTATTATTATTATTATTATTATTATTATTATTATTATTATTATTATTATTATTATTATTATTATTATTATTATTATTATTATTATTATTATTATTATTATTATTATTATTATTATTATTATTATTATTATTATTATTATTATTATTATTATTATTATTATTATTATTATTATTATTATTATTATTATTATTATTATTATTATTATTATTATTATTATTATTATTATTATTATTATTATTATTATTATTATTATTATTATTATTATTATTATTATTATTATTATTATTATTATTATTATTATTATTATTATTATTATTATTATTATTATTATTATTATTATTATTATTATTATTATTATTATTATTATTATTATTATTATTATTATTATTATTATTATTATTATTATTATTATTATTATTATTATTATTATTATTATTATTATTATTATTATTATTATTATTATTATTATTATTATTATTATTATTATTATTATTATTATTATTATTATTATTATTATTATTATTATTATTATTATTATTATTATTATTATTATTATTATTATTATTATTATTATTATTATTATTATTATTATTATTATTATTATTATTATTATTATTATTATTATTATTATTATTATTATTATTATTATTATTATTATTATTATTATTATTATTATTATTATTATTATTATTATTATTATTATTATTATTATTATTATTATTATTATTATTATTATTATTATTATTATTATTATTATTATTATTATTATTATTATTATTATTATTATTATTATTATTATTATTATTATTATTATTATTATTATTATTATTATTATTATTATTATTATTATTATTATTATTATTATTATTATTATTATTATTATTATTATTATTATTATTATTATTATTATTATTATTATTATTATTATTATTATTATTATTATTATTATTATTATTATTATTATTATTATTATTATTATTATTATTATTATTATTATTATTATTATTATTATTATTATTATTATTATTATTATTATTATTATTATTATTATTATTATTATTATTATTATTATTATTATTATTATTATTATTATTATTATTATTATTATTATTATTATTATTATTATTATTATTATTATTATTATTATTATTATTATTATTATTATTATTATTATTATTATTATTATTATTATTATTATTATTATTATTATTATTATTATTATTATTATTATTATTATTATTATTATTATTATTATTATTATTATTATTATTATTATTATTATTATTATTATTATTATTATTATTATTATTATTATTATTATTATTATTATTATTATTATTATTATTATTATTATTATTATTATTATTATTATTATTATTATTATTATTATTATTATTATTATTATTATTATTATTATTATTATTATTATTATTATTATTATTATTATTATTATTATTATTATTATTATTATTATTATTATTATTATTATTATTATTATTATTATTATTATTATTATTATTATTATTATTATTATTATTATTATTATTATTATTATTATTATTATTATTATTATTATTATTATTATTATTATTATTATTATTATTATTATTATTATTATTATTATTATTATTATTATTATTATTATTATTATTATTATTATTATTATTATTATTATTATTATTATTATTATTATTATTATTATTATTATTATTATTATTATTATTATTATTATTATTATTATTATTATTATTATTATTATTATTATTATTATTATTATTATTATTATTATTATTATTATTATTATTATTATTATTATTATTATTATTATTATTATTATTATTATTATTATTATTATTATTATTATTATTATTATTATTATTATTATTATTATTATTATTATTATTATTATTATTATTATTATTATTATTATTATTATTATTATTATTATTATTATTATTATTATTATTATTATTATTATTATTATTATTATTATTATTATTATTATTATTATTATTATTATTATTATTATTATTATTATTATTATTATTATTATTATTATTATTATTATTATTATTATTATTATTATTATTATTATTATTATTATTATTATTATTATTATTATTATTATTATTATTATTATTATTATTATTATTATTATTATTATTATTATTATTATTATTATTATTATTATTATTATTATTATTATTATTATTATTATTATTATTATTATTATTATTATTATTATTATTATTATTATTATTATTATTATTATTATTATTATTATTATTATTATTATTATTATTATTATTATTATTATTATTATTATTATTATTATTATTATTATTATTATTATTATTATTATTATTATTATTATTATTATTATTATTATTATTATTATTATTATTATTATTATTATTATTATTATTATTATTATTATTATTATTATTATTATTATTATTATTATTATTATTATTATTATTATTATTATTATTATTATTATTATTATTATTATTATTATTATTATTATTATTATTATTATTATTATTATTATTATTATTATTATTATTATTATTATTATTATTATTATTATTATTATTATTATTATTATTATTATTATTATTATTATTATTATTATTATTATTATTATTATTATTATTATTATTATTATTATTATTATTATTATTATTATTATTATTATTATTATTATTATTATTATTATTATTATTATTATTATTATTATTATTATTATTATTATTATTATTATTATTATTATTATTATTATTATTATTATTATTATTATTATTATTATTATTATTATTATTATTATTATTATTATTATTATTATTATTATTATTATTATTATTATTATTATTATTATTATTATTATTATTATTATTATTATTATTATTATTATTATTATTATTATTATTATTATTATTATTATTATTATTATTATTATTATTATTATTATTATTATTATTATTATTATTATTATTATTATTATTATTATTATTATTATTATTATTATTATTATTATTATTATTATTATTATTATTATTATTATTATTATTATTATTATTATTATTATTATTATTATATTATTATTATTATTATTATTATTATTATTATTATTATTATTATTATTATTATTATTATTATTATTATTATTATTATTATTATTATTATTATTATTATTATTATTATTATTATTATTATTATTATTATTATTATTATTATTATTATTATTATTATTATTATTATTATTATTATTATTATTATTATTATTATTATTATTATTATTATTATTATTATTATTATTATTATATTATTATTATTATTATTATTATTATTATTATTATTATTATTATTATTATTATTATTATTATTATTATTATTATTATTATTATTATTATTATTATTATTATTATTATTATTATTATTATTATTATTATTATTATTATTATTATTATTATTATTATTATTATTATTATTATTATTATTATTATTATTATTATTATTATTATTATTATTATTATTATTATTATTATTATTATTATTATTATTATTATTATTATTATTATTATTATTATTATTATTATTATTATTATTATTATTATTATTATTATTATTATTATTATTATTATTATTATTATTATTATTATTATTATTATTATTATTATTATTATTATTATTATTATTATTATTATTATTATTATTATTATTATTATTATTATTATTATTATTATTATTATTATTATTATTATTATTATTATTATTATTATTATTATTATTATTATTATTATTATTATTATTATTATTATTATTATTATTATTATTATTATTATTATTATTATTATTATTATTATTATTATTATTATTATTATTATTATTATTATTATTATTATTATTATTATTATTATTATTATTATTATTATTATTATTATTATTATTATTATTATTATTATTATTATTATTATTATTATTATTATTATTATTATTATTATTATTATTATTATTATTATTATTATTATTATTATTATTATTATTATTATTATTATTATTATTATTATTATTATTATTATTATTATTATTATTATTATTATTATTATTATTATTATTATTATTATTATTATTATTATTATTATTATTATTATTATTATTATTATATTATTATTATTATTATTATTATTATTATTATTATTATTATTATTATTATTATTATTATTATTATTATTATTATTATTATTATTATTATTATTATTATTATTATTATTATTATTATTATTATTATTATTATTATTATTATTATTATTATTATTATTATTATTATTATTATTATTATTATTATTATTATTATTATTATTATTATTATTATTATTATTATTATTATTATTATTATTATTATTATTATTATTATTATTATTATTATTATTATTATTATTATTATTATTATTATTATTATTATTATTATTATTATTATTATTATTATTATTATTATTATTATTATTATTATTATTATTATTATTATTATTATTATTATTATTATTATTATTATTATTATTATTATTATTATTATTATTATTATTATTATTATTATTATTATTATTATTATTATTATTATTATTATTATTATTATTATTATTATTATTATTATTATTATTATTATTATTATTATTATTATTATTATTATTATTATTATTATTATTATTATTATTATTATTATTATTATTATTATTATTATTATTATTATTATTATTATTATTATTATTATTATTATTATTATTATTATTATTATTATTATTATTATTATTATTATTATTATTATTATTATTATTATTATTATTATTATTATTATTATTATTATTATTATTATTATTATTATTATTATTATTATTATTATTATTATTATTATTATTATTATTATTATTATTATTATTATATTATTATTATTATTATTATTATTATTATTATTATTATTATTATTATTATTATTATTATTATTATTATTATTATTATTATTATTATTATTATTATTATTATTATTATTATTATTATTATTATTATTATTATTATTATTATTATTATTATTATTATTATTATTATTATTATTATTATTATTATTATTATTATTATTATTATTATTATTATTATTATTATTATTATTATTATTATTATTATTATTATTATTATTATTATTATTATTATTATTATTATTATTATTATTATTATTATTATTATTATTATTATTATTATTATTATTATTATTATTATTATTATTATTATTATTATTATTATTATTATTATTATTATTATTATTATTATTATTATTATTATTATTATTATTATTATTATTATTATTATTATTATTATTATTATTATTATTATTATTATTATTATTATTATTATTATTATTATTATTATTATTATTATTATTATTATTATTATTATTATTATTATTATTATTATTATTATTATTATTATTATTATTATTATTATTATTATTATTATTATTATTATTATTATTATTATTATTATTATTATTATTATTATTATTATTATTATTATTATTATTATTATTATTATTATTATTATTATTATTATTATTATTATTATTATTATTATTATTATTATTATTATTATTATTATTATATTATTATTATTATTATTATTATTATTATTATTATTATTATTATTATTATTATTATTATTATTATTATTATTATTATTATTATTATTATTATTATTATTATTATTATTATTATTATTATTATTATTATTATTATTATTATTATTATTATTATTATTATTATTATTATTATTATTATTATTATTATTATTATTATTATTATTATTATTATTATTATTATTGTTATTATTATTATTATTATTATTATTATTATTATTATTATTATTATTATTATTATTATTATTATTATTATTATTATTATTATTATTATTATTATTATTATTATTATTATTATTATTATTATTATTATTATTATTATTATTATTATTATTATCAGGGTAATTTGAACAGAAGCAAAACCGCCGATCAACTACTGACTCAGCTCACACTGGAATACGCAGCTTCAGCGGTGATCATAAGCGAGCAGTATAAAAACAAGGACACTTATGGATGGTTCCCAGACAAATTAAACACCGCAGCAATATGGATCCCGGACATCGTTAAATATCCAATAATAGAGCATGGAAGCCACAACGGTTTTGTATGGGTAAAATTCTCACGACTTACCATCGTTAGCTGCTACCTCACCCCAAATGAAAGCATGGCAAGTTTTCGTGAAAAAATTGACGATCTTGAAGACACCCTCCGAGAACTAGACAAAGATATCATTGTGGCTGGAGACTTTAATGCTAAATCAACCGCATGGGGATCACCAACGACCGACAGCAGGGGTAAATATATCCTTCAAATGGCAGCCAGACTTTGCCTCACGGTGCAGAACATAGGCTCCGTCTCAACCTTCAGGCGCCCAGGCTACACGGAAACAATCCCGGACATCACTTTAACGACCGAGCATGTAGGACATCTCTTGGCAAATTGGAAGGTGATTGAGGACTACACCGGCAGCGATCACCAGTACATCGTGATGGAAGTCAAAACGAAGAGCCAAGAAAGACAACCCGTAAGGGAAAACAAAAGACAAAAAAGATGGAATGTTAGGAAACTTAACCAAACGGTGTTACTCAGGGAACTCTACAGAGCCGAAGAAAATTTATCGCAAATGACACTGAGAGACGCGGGACAAGTTGTTGACGCAACTATGCGTCTGTTACATGACGCTTGCAATGCCTCAATGCCCCGTAACGGATCACCCCGGAATGCAAGAAAAGCGGCCTACTGGTGGAATGACGAAATAGCTGAGCTACGGAAAGTATGCCTAAAAAAACGACGACTAGCGCAAAGAGCCAAATCGAAGCCCGAGACATCCTCCAGATCTGCCGAACACAAGGACGCTAAGAAACAACTCCGACAGGCCATAAAGCGAAGTAAATCGCAGTGCTGGAAAGCGTTGATCAAGGACGTCGACAACGACCCATGGGGTCTGGGGTACGAAATTGTCATGAAAAAGCTAAAGACGCAAACAAGTGGTAGCTGTAAGAATCCCAATATCATCTCGAATATAGTAGATGCATTATTTCCAACCCATCCAGTGAGTGCACCCGATACAATTGAAGACGTACCAGAGAACGAAATACCACTTTTCAGTGCAAGTGAACTAGAGACAGCAGCCGCATCACTCAAACCTAACAAGGCCCCCGGTCCAGATGGCATACCTGCCGAAATACTTAAAATCGCAGTACAAAGATGCCCTTCCCTCCTGTTGAACATGTACAACGCATGTCTAGCAGAAGGTACGTTTGACAAAAGATGGAAAATACAACGTCTCATTTTACTTGACAAAGGAAAAGGACAACCTAGCTCACCTTCGAACTACCGCCCGCTATGTATGCTGGACACGGCTGGAAAGCTCATGGAGAAACTGCTCCAGCCACGCCTGCAATCGGCCATCCAATCAAAGGGAGGCTTATCAGGAAACCAATACGGATTCAGAAAAGGCAGATCAACAATTGACGCAGTACAGACGGTCCTACGTTATGTAGATGAAACTCGAACAGGGAATCATCATTCCCGAAAAATAGCGGTAGTGGCGACCCTGGATGTCCGAAACGCCTTCAATTCAGTCAAGTGGGAAGACGTACTGGCCGAGTTAAAATCAACGTTCAAGATACCGGCGTATTTACTTAGAATAATGCAGGATTACCTGAGGGATCGGATACTTGTCTACGACACATCCGAAGGCGAGTGCCGTCGCGAGGTCACCGCTGGAGCTGCACAAGGCTCGATCTTAGGCCCAGACCTCTGGAACATCGTTTACGATGGTATACTAAAAATGCATCTTCCAGAGGATGCTCACCTGGTAGCATATGCGGACGATCTAGTGGCTATTATACTGGCTCGTAATGCAGAGCAAGCTCAGTGGAAGCTTAACCAAGTGCTGAGAAGAGTGACGGGATGGATGAGCGACCATGGATTGGAGGTAGCAGCAAACAAAACCGAGATATTGATGATCACTAGGAAAAGAATTCCCACGATTATCCCAATAGTAGTATCCACAGACGAAATTCTAACTAGTCCAGCGATTAAATACTTGGGAATAACACTGGACACAAAACTCACGTTCGGACAACACATACTAAGGGTGGCACAAAAAGCAACAAAAGTGACACAATATCTAAGCCGCCTCATGAGCAATGTTAATGGACCTTCACCGAATAAAAGGCGGGTATTAATGAACGTAGCACAATCTATCATGCTCTATGGGGCGGAGATATGGGCCGAATCGCTCTTGAAAGATTGCTATAGGAAACGTCTGGGGGCCGTCCAAAGGAGAGGAGCCCTCCGAATAAGCTGTTCATACAGAACGGTATCAGAGTCGGCAGCTCTAGTTGTTGCAGGAGTAATCCCAATACACCTACTCGCCCAGGAAAAGAGGCGTATATATATGAAAAAACATGACGAAAGGACATCAGAGGTCCTTAATCAAATGCGAATCGACACTATTGCTCGCTGGCAAGAAAGCTGGGAAAGAAGCAAGACAGGTAGATGGACAGCACGTCTAATTCCGCACATAAAACCGTGGATAAGCCGGACTCATGGAGAGGTATCGTATTACTTGACACAATTCTTAACGGGACACGGCCACTTCCGAAAATACCTCTACCAAATGAATAAAACAGACAGACCAGAATGCAAGTACTGCGCTAAC
>OZ020570.1:30360231-30367731 GCA_963971475.1 Chrysops caecutiens | reverse complement strand
ATTATTATTATTATTATTATTATTATTATTATTATTATTATTATTATTATTATTATTATTATTATTATTATTATTATTATTATTATTATTATTATTATTATTATTATTATTATTATTATTATTATTATTATTATTATTATTATTATTATTATTATTATTATTATTATTATTATTATTATTATTATTATTATTATTATTATTACAGTGAAGTCTCACTTATACGTAACTCACTTATACGAAACATTCAAATATACGAAGAATTTCTGATTCCCCGGCGAAACCCCATACGTGCCAGTGTATTTAATTATCCACTTATACGACATTCAGTTACACGAATTATTCATTTATACGAAGGGAAGTTTAGTCCCTCTTACTAAATTTTATTCAGTTCCACGAATTTTTTTCTTTCACATTCTTATCTTTTCTGCGAAATATTTCTGGTCCCGTGGACGTCATCTACTCGTTTGTATTTTTAGCTGTTCAGCCGTTTTGTTGATCTAGCACAGTCAGAATCGTTCAAAGTTTCATTATTACATTCTACAAACATACATTGTCTACTTATCGGTCATCATGAGCAAGAAAAAAAGTGCAATTTCAGTTGAAGATAAAATGAAGATATTGAAAGAGGTCGAAGACCACCCCGACGAAACAAAAACGCAAATCGCAAGTCAACTTCAAATTCCATTATCAACCCTCGCAACGATCGTCAAAAGGAAACAAGAAATTAAAACCAACTTCATGACGGCTGGACTAAGCAGCAGCAAAAGATCACAAACGCAAGGTGGCCAGTTCCAGGATATAGAAAAACTTTGTTCGCCTGGTTCCAACATAATCGAGCGGATCAAATTCCCATTAGTGGGCCTATGCTCCAAGAAAAGGCCTTAGACTTCGCAAGGCAACTGAACATAACTGAAGATTTCAAGGCGTCATTACGATGGCTTCAAAAATTTAAAGCTCGCCATGGGATCACTGGTCGGACTATATGCGGTGAATCTGCAAGCGTTGATGTCACGTCGGTTGAACATTGGAAAAAAGATGTCCTGCCAGCCATTATAAAAGACTTCACCCTGCGTGACATCTATAACACCGATGAGACTGGGCTGTTTTTCAACTTGTTGCCTTCCAAAACTCTTGCTGAGAAGAGTGACCCCTGTTTCGGCGGCAAAAAAAGTAAACAGAGAATAACCGTCCTTCTAACAACTAACGCCGGTGGATCTGATAAGTTGAGACCTTTTATTATTGGGAAGTCTCTGAAACCACGGTGCTTTAAGGGCGTTAGAACTTTCCCTGCCGACTATGATTCCAACAAGAAGGCATGGATGACGCGCAAAATATTTGAAAAGTATCTCCAGAAGCTGGACACTAGAATGCGCAAGGAAAAACGAAAAATCCTTTTGTTAATGGACCGTTGCCCTGCCCATCCGCCAGATATCCGCTTGACAAATGTGCGAATTGAATTCTTTCCTGCCAATTGCACAAGCCATCTGCAGCCACTTTATCTAGGCATAATTGCCAACATGAAAGCATACTATAGGAAGCACCTCCTGCAGCATACCATGTCTCTGTTGGAATCAGGAAAAACAGAAAACAATATCCATGATCTTAAGGTAAGCTTTTAACGCAATAAACTACAACACCTACATACATAAAGTGAAATCAATTTAATGAATTAACTCTTGTTGAAATCTTCATTTATGGATGTACTGCCGTTATGTGTTAATTAATTCGAATTATATGTGTGGGTAAATGTATCAACCTAACTGTGTGTATGCAATCGCCATTTTTCGACGCATTTACAGGCTATGCTGTTTACGTCAGTGGCTTGGAAGGCTGTTTAGCCTATTAATATCGGGAAGTGCTTCCGTAAAGCGGAAATCAGTTGGGATTTGGGGAATGAATCCAACATTCCTGAATCCATCGAATAGGCAGAAGATGTGCTTCAAGAACCTCCCGAGTGGTCCAATGTTCCTGGAACATCAGGCTTAACTTTTGAAGATTTTGTTGAGTGGGACAATAATCTGGCAGTCTGCGCACTTAAAAGTGACGAGGCCATTGTTGCTGAAATAGCCATGAAAGAAGCCGAAGGTAGCTCGGATGATTCCGATTCTGACCAAGAAAAGCCCGCGTCACTATCAACTTCTGCGCAAGCGATCTCTGCATTTGAAGTAGTAAAGCGTTATAATTACTCTAAAACATAAGCGAGGAAGATTCAAATGCTTTTTTGGAATATGAACGACTCTTGTATCATTCGGCTGCCATATCAGCAAAACAAAGCAAAATTACCGAATATTTTGAAAATACATAAAGGTACATATTTTGCAAATGTACCTCAAAGAACCATCTGAACCTTCTCCGCTGATGTACATATCTTTAAAAACAATTTATACACATGTGCATAATGTAAATATTGAAACAAAAACAATTTTTTCATGGAGACTACAATTATCTGTGTACATGTTTCAGAACTCACATACATACCCATGTATTCCCATTCAAGGACATTTATGTACATAATTCAAATACCAAAAAAATCCCAACAGCCTACAATTCACTTACACGAAATATTCACTTATACGAAAAATTTTTTGTTCCCCCTCATATTCGTATAAGTGAGACTTCACTGTATTATTATTATTATTATTATTATTATTATTATTATTATTATTATTATTATTATTATTATTATTATTATTATTATTGTTATTATTATTATTATTATTATGATTATTATTATTATTATTATTATTATTATTATTATTATTATTATTATTATTATTATTATTATTATTATTATTATTATTATTATTATTATTATTATTATTATTATTATTATTATTATTATTATTATTATTATTATTATTATTATTATTATTATTATTATTATTATTATTATTATTATTATTATTATTAGGCGGGCCTGGTTTGGGAGCGGTAGGGTAGCATCTGACCGGTCGCTGACACAGATGTGTAACTACACGTGTTCCTGAACAAGTGCTTACAGTACCTCCTCGTGGTGGCCCCCGGAAGCAATCACAGCAGGCACCCGCTTCTGTGATTGGCTAAAATTGTAAGCGCGAAACCATAGCGAGACGAAACAGATAGGAGATAGATTGTTCTGCGTCACGACACACTGGGAGTGCCCTTATTGCGGGGCTGATGTGAGCTTGCTCTGCCGAGGTGCTAGTCGTGACGTATGATCAGGAACCAGCCGTTTCGGACCTTGATCAGGGAGTACGTATTGGACTCAGGGATAGAAGCCTGTTTTGCCCCGAGCGAGCGCTAGTTCATCCGCGTATTCCGGAACTAGTAAAGCGTAGGCTGGGCCTCAGGGAACTGGGGTAGGATACGTCCAAGGGTATACCCGCTCCCAGCTATTACGCCTCGCTCCCTTACGTACGATGCGCTGGAACAAAACCACATGGATCAAAATCAAAATCAAAATTGCAAAGGAGATATCAACACGCCGCAAAACGACGAACTCTTTAACCGAAGAACAGACGAAAGAATTCTCCCTGGAGCCTTTAGCCGAAGCACGAAAGTGACAAGGACACCACCAGACAAAGCTACATCTGAAACAAGGAACTTGTTAGAAGCCGTAGCAAATATAGACGTAGCAGGGAGCCCTGCAACACAACATACCAAAAACGTAGAAAAAACGCAAATCCTGAATGACCAACAGTATGGAGGATCACCTAGACAAAAACTTATTTTGAAAATGAGAGCGGAAGAGGAATCAGCGCTTGCAAAATGCAAAAGGGCACTTCGAGAAATTAAAACGGCCATTAAGAAGCAGAAAAATATCTCGAAGGTAGTCCAGGACAGCGTTGACGAGATGACTGAGCTGCTCGATGTTATTGCGACCTGCCGCAAATCGTGGCAGAAAGCTGAGCAGGAGACTCATAAATCGACCATATGCGATGACAAAAAGGAACCAGAAATTCCAAACTTGAGCAAGAGGGCTGCCACGAGCCCAATTAAACCTGACGCAAGGAAAAAACCACGCGAAAAGGAGCCAGAAACCGAAAAAGAGGAGTTTCAAACAGTCACTAGACGTAATACAACCCCGACCCGAAAAAAGGCGGAAGGAAACAACCCACCCACAAGACACCGTACAAGGCCCAAATCCGAGAAGGCGCCAGAGATTATCTTGATCAGGCCTGCAGAGAACAAATCATACGCGGACGTATTATCTGCAATGAAAAAAACGGTGGACCCAGAAGTGACAGAGACAAAAGTGCGGACTATACGTAAGACTAGAGCTGGGGAAGTATTGCTGGTACTGGACAAAAATTCGAAGAACGTGGCACAATTTGGCATGGCCGTGAAGGACGCAATCGGAGAATCAGGCAGTGTACGAGAGATAGGCACGAGAACAACTATAGAAATCCGTGATCTGGACGCATGTGCTGAGAAGGAGGATATGGAGAAAAGCCTGTACACAATCCTCAAGTCAACCGACCCACGGCGAGAAGTTAAAGCACATGACGCGGAAAAACTATCCGAGACACCCAAAGCCAAGACACTAGAGCAACCTTGGAAAATAGCGGTACTAGGTCCAAACACTAGGGGACAGAAAATGGCACTTGTGGAACTTAACAATGAACACGCAGACAAGCTCCTAGCTACAGGAAAAATGAAAATTGGTTGGGTGGTCTGCCGCATCAGGAGGCGACTCACTGTTACCAGATGCTTTAGGTGCCTTGGATATGGCCACATATCAAGAAATTGCGATGGGCCGGACCGCAGTAACATGTGTTATAAATGTGGAAAAACAGACCACAAGGCGCGAAATTGCTTAAACGCACCACTTAAATGCGTACTGTGTGCTGGCCTGAAAGATGAAGGAGCACAGTTGACTCACATAATGGGGTCCGGAAGGTGCCAGGCATATAAAATAGCCCTAGAAAATGCAAGAGAATACAAACGATGATGAAAATTCTCCAGGGTAATTTGAACAGAAGCAAAACCGCCGATCAACTACTGACTCAGCTCACACTGGAATACGCAGCTTCAGCGGTGATCATAAGCGAGCAGTATAAAAACAAGGACACTTATGGATGGTTCCCAGACAAATTAAACACCGCAGCAATATGGATCCCGGACATCGTTAAATATCCAATAATAGAGCATGGAAGCCACAACGGTTTTGTATGGGTATAATTCTCACGACTTACCATCGTTAGCTGCTACCTCACCCCAAACGAAAGCATGGCAAGTTTTCGTGAAAAAATTGACGATCTTGAAGACACCCTCCGAGAACTAGACAAAGATATCATTGTGGCTGGAGACTTTAATGCTAAATCAACCGCATGGGGATCACCAACGACCGACAGCAGGGGTAAATATATCCTTCAAATGGCAGCCAGACTTTGCCTCACGGTGCAGAACATAGGCTCCGTCTCAACCTTCAGGCGCCCAGGCTACACGGAAACAATCCCGGACATCACTTTAACGACCGAGCATGTAGGACATCTCTTGGCAAATTGGAAGGTGATTGAGGACTACACCGGCAGCGATCACCAGTACATCGTGATGGAAGTCAAAACGAAGCGCCAAGAAAGACAACCCGTAAGGGAAAACAAAAGACAAAAAAGATGGAATGTTAGGAAACTTAACCAAACGGTGTTACTCAGGGAACTCTACAGAGCCGAAGAAAATTTATCGCAAATGACACTGAGAGACGAGGGACAAGTTGTTGACGCAACTATGCGTCTGTAACATGACGCTTGCAATGCCTCAATGCCCCGTAACGGATCACCCCGGAATGCAAGAAAAGCGGCCTACTGGTGGAATGACGAAATAGCTGAGCTACGGAAAGTATGCCTAAGGAAACGACGACTAGCGCAAAGAGCCAAATCGAAGCCCGAGACTTCCTCCAGATCTGCCGAACACAAGGACGCTAAGAAACAACTCCGACAGGCCATAAAGCGAAGTAAATCGCAGTGCTGGAAAGCGTTGATCAAGGACGTCGACAACGACCCATGGGGCCTGGGGTACGAAATTGTCATGAAAATGCTAAAGACGCAAACAAGTGGCAGCTGTAAGAATCCCAATATCATCTCGAATATAGTAGACGCATTATTTCCAACCCATCCAGTGAGAACACCCGATACAATTGAAGACGTACCAGAGAACGAAATACCACTTTTCAGTGCAAGTGAACTAGAGACAGCAGCCGCATCACTCAAACCTAACAAGGCCCCCGGTCCAGATGGCATACCTGCCGAAATACTTAAAATCGCAGTACAAAGATGCCCTTCCCTCCTGTTGAACATGTACAACGCATGTCTAGCAGAAGGTACGTTTCACAAAAGATGGAAAATACAACGTCTCATTTTACTCGACAAAGGAAAGGGACAACCTAGCTCACCTTCGAACTACCGCCCGCTATGTATGCTGGACACGGCTGGAAAGCTCATGGAGAAACTGCTCCAGCCACGCCTGCAATCGGCCATCCAATCAAAGGGAGGCTTATCAGGAAACCAATACGGATTCAGAAAAGGCAGATCAACAATTGACGCAGTACAGACGGTCCTACGTTATGTAGAAGAAACTCGAACAGGGAATCATCATTCCCGAAAAATAGCGGTAGTGGCGACCCTGGATGTCCGAAACGCCTTCAATTCAGTCAAGTGGGAAGACGTACTGGCCGAGCTAAAATCAACGTTCAAGATACCGTCGTATTTACTTAGAATAATGCAGGATTACCTGAGGGATCGGATACTTGTCTACGACACATCCGAAGGCGAGTGCCGTCGCGAGGTTACCGCTGGAGCTGCACAAGGCTCGATCTTAGGCCCAGACCTCTGGAACATCGTTTACGATGGAATACTAAAAATGCATCTTCCAGAGGATGCTCACCTGGTAGCATATGCTGACGATCTAGTGGCTATTATACTGGCTCGTAATGCAGAGCAAGCTCAGTGGAAGCTTAACCAAGTGCTGAGAAGAGTGACGGGATGGATGAGCGACCATGGATTAGAGTTAGCAGCAAACAAAACCGAGATATTGATGATCACCAGGAAAAGAATTCCCACGATTATCCCAATAGTAGTATCCACAGACGAAATTCTAACTAGTCCAGCGATTAAATACTTGGGGATAACACTGGACACAAAACTCACGTTCGGACAACACATACTAAGGGTGGCACAAAAAGCAACAAAAGTGACAGAATATCTAAGCCGCCTCATGAGCAATGTTAATGGACCTTCACCGAATAAAAGGCGGGTATTAATGAACGTAGCACACTCTATCATGCTCTATGGGGCGGAGATATGGGCCGAATCGCTCTTGAAAGATTGCTATAGGAAACGTCTGGGGGCCGTCCAAAGGGGAGGAGCCCTCCGAATAAGCTGTTCATACCGAACGGTATCAGAGTCGGCAGCTCTCGTTGTTGCAGGAGTAATCCCAATACACCTACTCGCCCAGGAAAAAAGGCGTATATATATGAAAAAACATGACGAAAGGACATCAGAGGCCCTTAACCAAATGCGAATC